>JALBXZ010000034.1:0-390207 GCA_027580255.1 Therioaphis trifolii
TTTTTTTACGCGTTTTTTTTATGTAAATCGTTTAACATAAACCGCACCGGTCTTGTTTTGCAAACATAAACCATAAACACTGCGTTTGTCATTTTGGGCCGTGTAGGTTATAATACTTCTGTACATATATTACATTCAATTTGGCATTTATAACATTATGTAACTGTGTGCCTACAACAAGTATAAAATATATTAAGTGGTGTTAACAATTATTTACCGGTTGTAATAGATTAAATTTTTTTTTTTAATATAAAACATGATTTTCTCCTAGATGTTTATAAGGAAACCCAAATGAAATCCAACAATGGTGAATAATTATTCTACTAGCCATTGGTGTTGGAATAATGATATTTATGACCATCAGTATATCATTTAAGTATTTAAATATATTTTATAGTTACTCAATACGGTCGCAGATGTGCAACCATCAGGTGACATATATATTTTATACATTATACACATCTGCATACAGATGGCTGATATGTTACGTATAATAATATATATTTAACCAATCATGCTATTTTAACAACATTATAATATTATTAGCTAACGACGAATTGATTTTTTTTCTTTTGGTTTACACGCCTTCAAGACGTTTCGCAGCTTCTACCAAGGCTCTCCAACGGTCCCTGTTATCGGCCTCCTCCATTACTACGGTTTCATCCGTTCTTTTTATATCACTCTTTATACGATCAATCCACCGCTGATGCGGTCTTCCTCACGGTCTCTTCCCAGATGGATTATTAGTTAAAACTTTATTGATCAGCTCCTGCTTCGGCCTCCAAACATACCCAGCCCATTCTAATCTTTTGGATAATAGAAAATTTTGAATGTTTGTTTTGTTGAAAAGCCTTTCTATGTCTGTGTTTTTCCTGCGCTGATATTCCCCATTATCCGGGTTTCGTATAGGACCATATATTCTTCTCAGAATCTTTCTCTCAAGCCTCAACAGTTTTCCTTCGTCACCCTTTGTTGTTGACCATGTCTCACATCCATACATGATGACTGGACGTAGATAAGTAGTGTACAGTTTTACCTTTGATTCTTTTGACAGAAGTCTTGATTTGAACATGTTATTCATGGCGAAATAACTTCGATTTGATGTCGCTAATCTCAAATTTATTTCATTGTGCATATTATTGTTTGCATTTATATTAACTCCGAGGTATTTAAAGTTATCCACCTGCACAAAAGTGTATTGTCCTATATTGAGGTTTTGTTTATTGATTAAACGCCTAGACATTGTCATATATTTTGTTTTTTCTTCATTAATTTTGAGTCCTATTCTTTGGCTAGCTTCTATTAACTTACTCGTAGCTGTACTTGAGGCTATCTGGTCTTGCGATTCTCCCATGGTAACAATATCATCGGCATATACCAGTAAGGTCCTGTTCCCAACTAGTTCCATAGATCTGTTATCCTTCATATCTCTTACTACTTGTTCTAGTGCCAAATTAAATAATACTGGAGACAGAGCGTCACCTTGTCTTAACCCTGTTTTGACTTCAAAACTGTCGGACACTTCTCCCATATACCGCAATTGGAGACGAATTGATTCACAATTAAAAGTCTCGTATTCTTATTCTACGTATAATTAGTAATTGCGTATATATTTTTTTAATTTTTTTTTTTTTTTTGTTATAATTGAACTTTCAAGACATGTGTGTTGAGAATTACTTAACAAATATTCAACTAACACATAAAATATAATTAATGAAAATAAAATAAATAACTTATACACGTGTGTTATGTTAAAAATAGATGCTGCGTGTAGGCGCACATACTGAGTCGACATTTTTAAGGGTGAAGTGGATTTTTGAAAACAAATATGTTAATATCATTATTTTTTGACTAAAATAGTAATTTATTTTTATACGTTAACTTTTTCAATACGTACAAACAATATTATAAAATGGATAATTGGTAATTTTTCGTCCCTCCCTTTAATATATTCCTAATTTTTCGCATGTTTTTTTTTTGCATAAGACAACGTAAAATGGCACATGGAACTATGTTGAGAATGGATAAATGAGTTTTTAAAGAGTTCGGTCAATGCGCTATCAGCACTTTTAGGGATGTTTTATTGTTTTTCAGTGTATATATATATATATATATATAATTATCGTTATATTGTGTTAAATTATAACTTAAAATAATATGATTATTTTATAATTATTTTTTAATAATATGATCATCATAGTAATAGTACTAGTAATATTTTTATACTTTAACTTCAAAATAATTATAGTAAATCGTTGTCGTATAATCGTAGTACGAAAATCGCTATTGTTATATTTTAGATTATTATCATTGTTATCATATTGTTATTATTGTTATCATATTATTATTATTATTATCTTTATCAGACTTCAACTCATAATTCTGATAACTGTGTGTGTATATGTCAGCACGAGCACGTTTTTTTTCTTTTGTTCAAGATGTATTTTACATAATAAAAATATATTAATTATTGAGAACAATAATTACTACAAGTATTCATAACAATGGCGACGAAGACGGACGAAGTCAATGCGGCATTACTAGCATTCCTGAAATCAACTCAAGATAAAAAAAATGACAAAGAAAAATTAATGGTTCCTACAAGACTAGAACCATTTGATGAATCAAATGAAACATTCAACACCTACATACAAAGGTTAGAAAACTATTTTGAGTTAAATAATCTAGTGTCAGACGATGACAAAATGGATAAAAAGAAGGTGCAGTTACTCATTAGTTGTTTAAATCCAAAATATTTTCAACTACTCACGGAACTTACAGCGCCAGAGCAACCCAAGTCAATTAAATTCACGATACTTATTACATTGTTAAAAAATCATTTATGCCCTACTCCAAATGAAATATCCGAACAACATCGTTTCTATATAAGGAATCAAAACGACGGAGAATCAATATAAGTATTTGTGAAAGAACTACGCAAATTAACTCTACACTGCAATTTTAATTGTAAAAAGTGTAAAGCATCAACTATTGATGTTCATTTACGCTCTCAATTCGTAAGGGGATTAAAAGATACAGATATTTGTGAAAAATTATTACAAGAAACTGACAAAGCAGTTGAAATAGCACAATCAATGGAAGGATCACGTCAAGGTAGTAATCAAATGCAAAGTACAACAATAGCAAGTGTAAACAAAATCCAGTAGTCACAAAAGAATACATACAAAAACAATAACAAAATTACAACACCAAATAACCTCGATGGAAAGTGTTATCGCTGTGGGAATGAGTCTCATAGAGCACATGAATGTAAACTGAAGCACTTAACCTGCCATAAGTGTAATACTGTAGGTCATATAGCCTCAGTTTGTTTAAAAGGATTTAAACCAGAGAGAAAATTTCAAAAGCAAGTTGATGCTAATGTTAGCGAAAATCAAAAGTACAGTGACCAAGAAGACCAAAATTTTTACATAAATTCAACAACAAAACAAACAACACAGAACAATGGAATTAAAAAAAATAATTGTGGGAAATATATAGTTGATCCAATTATAAATGGAATTAAATGTATAATGGAATTTGATACAGGAGCATCAGTGTCATCAATGTCAATACACAATTTCAAAAAATTATTTCCTGAAAGCAAAATTCAAAAAGTAAACAATGTTTCTTTAAGAACATATACAGGTGGAAAAATTAATTTAATAGGTTTTTACAAATGTACTATTAGATTCGGACAAAATTCAGCAATTGGGAAATTGTTTGTACTAGCTGATAATGTTGACAACATTTTTGGTAGAGAATGGATGCAAGCACTAAAAATTAATGTACATAACATTAACCAGTTAACAAAAAACAATGAAAAAGAGAACCTAAAGCAACTAAAAATTAAATACACCGCTGAAATATATGAACTATATAGTGAACTGTTTGAAAGCAAAATTGGTAAGCTGCCAAAGCTACAAGCACAACTTCCCTTACAACCGGGGTCTAAACCAGTTTATATTAAGCCAAGAATAGTTCCATATGCACTAGTTGAGAAAATTGAGGATGAGATAAAGTCTCTGGAAGAAGCAAAAATTATAGAACGTATAGAAAATACAGAATGGGGTACACCTATAGTCCCAATATTGAAACCTGATGGAAATGTAAGAATATGTGCTGATTATAAAATAACAGTCAATTCACAATTACAAAATAACAGATACCCAATTCCTAGAATTGAAGAAATTTTTAATAAACTATCAGGAGGTAAATATTTTACAACATTAGATATTCATAAAGCATATTTACATGTAGGTATGGACGATGAAGGTGCAAAAATACAAGCTATTTGTTTTCATATGGGGACATATAAGGTAAATAGATTGATGTTTGGAATTAAAACAGCACCAAACTATTGGCAAAGTATAATGGACAGAATCCTCGAAGGCATTACCGGGGTTGCATGTTTTTTTGATGACATTGTAATAAAAGGATCAAATTTAGAAGAATTACATAAACGTACCAAAGAAGTGTTTGATCGCCTAAAACAAAACAACTTGCATGTCAATAAAGGAAAAAGTAAATTTTTCGAAACATCTGTCAAATACCTTGGGCACATAGTTGATTCAGATGGTTTACATAAAACAAGTGATAAAATAGAAGCAATTCAGAATGCACCCAAACCCACAACACAAACAGAGGTAAAACAATTTCTGGGTCTCATAAATTATTATTATAGGTTCATACCAGACTTGGCATCAAACCTAAATCCTTTATATCAACTTCTAAAAAAAGAAAATACTTTTGATTGGACAAAAGAATGTGAGGAAGCATTCTCAAAAATAAAAAAAGAAATGACTAGTGATCAAGTGCTGATGGCGTTTAATCCACAACATCCATTAATTCTAGCAACAGACGCATCTCCTCATGGGCTATCTGCAGTTTTATCACATATTTTACCTAATGGAGTAGAGCGTCCTATAGCATTTGCATCAAGGACTTTATCAAATGCAGAGAAAAATTACAGTCACATCATCAAAGAAGCAACAGCAATTTATTGGGGTCTAACCAAATTTTTTCATTATTGTTATGGTCGACCATTTACTTTAATTACTGACAACAAACCATTATCATCAATACTTAGTCCAACTAAAAACCTACCACCACTAACAGCAACACGGTTATTACACTACGTTCAATTTCTTTCAGGATTTAATTACAAGATAAAATACCGCAAGGCTCAACACCATGTTAATGTTGATTATTTATCAAGGTTTCCTGCAAATCAAGATGTTCCAAGAGATGATACCTGCAGTGATGTTTCTATACTACAAGTACAATTAGAATCATTACCAGTTGACGGTGATCAAATTCGAAAAGAAACTAAAAAAGACCCTCAGTTGTTTACAGTGTATAACACCTTACTAAGTAATGGTACACTCCAAGGTGATGACTATACAAATTTAAATGGAGAACTAACAATAGAAAATGGTTGTCTATTTAGGGGACTACGCGTAGTCATACCAGTGTCATTAAGGAAACAAATTCTTATAGAACTCCATACAGCACATACAGGCATAACAAAAATGAAGGAACTGGCAAGACGTTATTGTTGGTGGCCTACTATAAATGTAGAAATAGAAGAGTATGCAAAATCGTGTAAACATTGTGCTGAAAATCAGAATAATCCACCTAAGTATTCAACTTCTTGGACGGAGAAGCCAATTCCTTGGTATAGATTACATATTGACCATGCTGGACCATTTATGGGATCTTATTTTTTAATTCTGGTTGACGCTTACAGTAAGTGGCTAGAAGTTAAAATTGTTTCATCCTTGTCCAGCAAAACAACAATTGAACACCTTCGAGAAATATTTTCAAGATTTGGGCTACCTACAGTGCTAGTGAGTGACAATGGCACAGCGTATACGTCAATGGAGTTTAAAAATTTCATGGAAACAAATGGAATTCAACATAAGTTTTCAGCACCAGCACACCCAGCTACAAATGGTCAAGCTGAGAGATATGTGCAGACAGTAAAAAACAAACTTAAAATGATGACAGAAGAACCGGGTGATCTTCACACCAAAGTTTGCTGCTTTTTAATGCAAAATCACAAAATTATAAACATGGCTACAGGATGTAGCCCATCAGAAATATTGTTGAAAAGAAGTTTGCGCACACGCATTGATCTCATTAAAATTGTTATCATTGTTATCATATTGTTATTATTGTTATCATATTATTATTATTATTATCTTTATCAGACTTCAACTCATAAGTCTGATAACTGTGTGTGTGTATATGTCAGCACGAGCACGTTTTTTTTCTTTTGTTCAAGATGTATTTTACATAATAAAAATATATTAATTATTGAGAACAATAATTACTACAAGTATTCATAACAGCTATAGAATCCGACATTTTATGCAAATATTATGGACATTATAATTAATAATATAATGATCTCTGATACGGAATAGCAAGTTGAACTCGGTTCATTTATGTAATGTATGATTGACAATATCATTTATCGGGTGCTTGCGTCTCTCACCACAACGCACAAAGTGGTACACGAAATCGCCTTTTAATTCTTGTAATTTTATTACCGCTTACACGTCATGTAATACGCACCCGTGCCACACACACACACACACACATCCACGTAAAGCCTTTTGAGAGAAGGAATTGTTTTTACTTAAATTAAAATATGAACAAATATTTGTTTTTTTACTTGCATTCAGGACAAGGAAACGTTCTTAATTTTGTATTAATTACATTGTACATCCTTTACGTTTTTTTCCAAATAAACCCCAATGATCGTATCTCCAATAATCTCCACCACAAGATCTAACGGATGGCGTGGAGGTTACGATTTATAAGGAGCAGGACATATATCACTATGTCTCGCCCGATCACGTTCGTTTCTCGTTCTGCGCTTTCGACACATCGTGCCGCGGCAAATTACGTATACTTGGTCCACTACATATTATACACAATACGTATACACAACAGACACACACACACACACACACACACACACACACACACACACACACACACATACACACACGCATGCGCGTGCCGCGTACGCGTCGCCATGGTCGGCTCTCGCGTCGGAGACACTATAGTCGCGGCAACGAAAAATGCATAGATAACTAATATAATTGATTAGTTTAGTGAATTCTTATCAATTAGTCCTTATCACAACTTGGTGGTCCAAAATTCAAAATATACATACAGTACTGTGTACAAAATAGACTGTACTACTGTAGTCCGTTACATTTTAATAATCTATTTTTCAAACTCAAATTTTAAAAATGCCTACGTTATGTGCGGTGTTTGAGTGTGTTAATAAGACAACTAACAAACACCTATCATTTTATCGATTTCCCAAAATTCGGAAAAATACTGCATCTGATATAAATGCTCTATTGTTGGCACAACGCAAGTCATGGTTTAATGCACTACACAGATCTGACATAATAGACAAACAACTGGAACACATGAGAATTTGTTCACTTCATTTTAAAATGGGTATGTGGAATAAAATTAAAATATACATTTAATAACATCAAATTATGAGGTACCTACATGATATATTTTGTTGAGTAGGTAAACCAGCTAACTACCATGATACAACAAATCCTGATTGGACTCCTACTTTAAATATGGGATACACCAAAACTGTGGTGAGTATTTTACATTTTTTGTTTAAAATCTTCAATGGTACATTCAAGCGTAAATGTCTCTAGCATTAACATTGTATGGTTAGCCAACCATTTTAGATGAGGGTCTATAACCAGCAACATAATAGAACTTAGAAGACAACAAAGTTAACTGTAAAACAGTATCTTTCCTAGTCTTCTCCTCCATTTGCTTCTTTTTAACTTCGAGATAAATCATTTGTTTTATTTTCAAGTTTTGAAAGAAAAATATTCAAGTAAGGGCTATGACACTTTTTTTGTTTTAAACAATGATGACATAACATGTAGGCATTATTGTACTACTGAAATGTTAACTATAAGTAATTAATTTTAAACAAAAATTATTTTAAACTTCATCATTCACATTATAGCTATAATTTAAAAACAAATCTATCATTATCATTTATTTTATTTATCACCTAAATATTGTAAAATATTAATTATTAATTCTAATAATTTTCTATAAATTACTGTATTACAAAAAAACAATTCATATAATATATTTAAACTTAAATACATATTGTTTTTTTAAAAATAAATTCTGAGAGTACAGATAATTTTATCTTCTATATTATGGTTAAAAATATGTTTTAAGTAAGCTGTGGGACTTTAATTCTTGTAAGTGAGCTTGTACATTGAAATACTGTTGTAATATGTTCCATTTCAATTCCTATCAAATAAATTAATTTGCTTTATAACTTTGTAATTTATGAACTAATATTACTTTCCACTAGGTAGAGCAACTACTCCAAATGTACAGAGGTGTAAACGGGCTGAAAAAAGAATGTTATTGAAGCCAACAACATTATTCCAAGAACCACCAAATACTATAATCAACCTTAATGAGCAGCATAAAGAAGAAAGAATTGATGAAGTTATAAATGAAACTGGAACGCCATGTAATACTGATCTCAAAATGTCAGACATTACTGAATTAGAGCTTTTGAAGACTAAGTGTGAAAAATTAGAAAAAGAAGTGAATTTTTTAAATTTTTCCGAAAACACTTTTTTGGACAGACCTGAAATGTTTACATATTATTCTGGGATAACATTAGATGTGTTTAAATTAATTTTGGAGTCAATTAAACCTGGACTTATGGCAAAAAATCAAAGAATTACTGAGTTTCAAAAATTATTATTATGTCTAATGAAACTCAGATTGAATATGCCTTTTAAAGATTTGGGTTTTAGGTTTAATTTGACATGTACAACTGCATCCATGATTTTCCGAAAAGTCATCATACTATTAGAACACATGTTCAAACCATTAATATACTGGCCAGACCGGGAAGCTTTAAGAAGCACTATGCCCCAATCATTTTTCAATGTATTTGGAAATTCTGTTGCAGTAATTATAGATTGCTTTGAAATCGCCATAGAAAAACCGTCAAACTTAAAAGCTAGAGCTCAAACCTGGTCCTCATATAAAAATAAAAACACGGTCAAATACTTAATTGCAATAACACCTCAAGGAAGTATTTCTTATATATCTGAAGGTTGGGGCGGTCGGGTCAGTGATAAATACATTACTGAAAATAGTAATTTTCTAAACAAATTAATTCCTGGAGATGTTGTGCTGGCCGACAGGGGATTCACAATAAGTGAAAGTGTAGGATTTCACTGCGCAACATTGAAAATTCCAGGATTTACAAGAGGTCTTCCCCAATTACATCCTTGTACAATTGAGGAAACCAGAAAGATTGCTTCTGTACGTATACATGTGGAACGAGTAATTGGATTAATTCGTTCCAAGTTTCAAATTCTCAATGGTCCTGTTCAAATAACCACCCTCAAGCACCAAGATGATAAAACTTGTCTCTTAGATTCAATAGTAAATGTTTGTAGTACTTTAATTAACATGTGTAATTCAGTTGTACCCTTAAGTTGAAAATAAATTTTAGTATACTGTAATTATTAATTATGTAAGTCCCTAATTATATTATTATACTCTTAAATATAATATGGATTTTATTTTATACATGTATCTTATAATATATATATATATATATATATATATATATATATATATATATATATCTGTATATATATATATATATATATATATATATATATATTATATTATATACTATATTTACATTTTTGTATTGGGCATTAAAGTGTACTTGATTCTTTAAAAATGTTAATAATTAGTTATAACAATAAATTAATAAGACAATATATAAAAATAATGAGTAAATAATGTTTACTGGCAAACTGCACACTTCCATGTTTTTGTTGAAGGTTTACGTTTTATTCCTAAACAACTGTAGTGATGCCAAAGATTTGGGCATCCTTCTTTTGTACACATTAACATTTTACCCCCTGTATTATTTTTACAGGTACAGTATTCATATTTATTAGTTGTATTGTGTGTCTCAATAGGAGTTACTTGAATGTTTGAAAAATGTCTTCCTAACAATTCTGGAAGAATGGATTCATAAAAAAACCATTTAGATTTACTCATTATTTCTTCTTGCACAACAGAGTCAATGTTAATGCGTTCTATGTAACATTCTTCATTGGGTGACCAAACTACAAAATCACCATATTTAAAGCCACACAACAGTATTTGAGCTTGAAGTTGATAATAATATTGATGATTCCTACTCAAATGCCCATTAATTAAGTAAGATGTGTTCTTTATATCACCAGCTTGACTCAGGGTAAATGGACATTTTTTCTCCAGGCAGCCTTTTCCACAACAATCACAATTGATTATCCCATCTGGACTGGCTCCAAGGTATGGAAAAATTGGATTTATAACTAAACCAGTGTTCTTTATAGAAAAATGAAGATGTTTATTTTTATTTTTTTCCATGTAAGAAGTTATTGCTTCCTTTTCATGGTTGATCCCCCATTCAGTAGCAATATTTTTAAACCTATTCTTTAATGGATAACATATTGATTTAAGAAGGGATATATTTGAACTAATTGATTTCACTGAACACACTCCTTTTACTTTTGATGCAGTTATACGACCAGTTCTGTATAAAAACCAATCTTTAGATTTAGACTGCATTTTTGTTGAACTTTCTATAGAAGAACAGTCTTCTAGAGTCAATGAAAAGTCCAATTTAGAACCTAAATATACTAATTCTTTTAAGTCAAGTAAAGAATTTTCTTCTTTGTAAATATTTGCAAGACTTTTTGGAAATTGATTAATGACAAACTTCAAGTTGAATGGTTCTACAACTCTTAGTATAGCAGCCTTGTTATTTACATTTTGAAGATTTGATAGAAACTTATGAAATTCTTGTGGATCAGTTAAAGTTGATTTCAATTTTTTTGTAAAATCTGACTTGGACTTGCTCTTTTGATGTTTATTTTGGGGCATCATAGATTTGGGATGGTCAAAGTTAATTTCATTTATCTTTTTGGGATCAGCGTGTTGATTTGAAGGTATTACCCAGTAAGCAGATACATCTGTGACTGACTTGGCATTCTCAGTTTTCTTTAGGTTGACAAATTGTAAGTAAAAAAGTAGTGCTCCTACATGCGAACAACATTCACCTAAACCAGCCACACAGGTGCAGTGTGCAGCCCAAACGTCTCCACTACACTTAAGCACAAGCCAAGGCAAAAGTTTTGCATCATTCATCCTTTGAGAATGAGCCACCTAAATATAGCAAAAGAAAAAATTAAGTTTAAGCCCTAAGCAAGCAATAAAATCAATGGGTAAAAACACATAAAAAAAAAAAAATATTATATGTCTGCAAGTTATAATTGTTTTACAATGAACCACATAAGTATATTTTTTTTTTTAGTGTATAATGTAGTAAGCACTAAGCAAGCAAAAAAGTCAATAGGTAACAAACACATACAAAAACACATCCTGTCTGTGACAAATTGTGATAATTTTAAAATTAATATCATAAATATAGTAAATATATTAATTATTAATATATAATAATTTTGTATTATTTAATGTAAATGTAAAGTTTGTAATGTGTAAATCTAAACTTTATATTGAGCAATAAAAAATGTATGAAATTCCAAATTTGTAGTAGTTTAACTTATTTACACAACATACAAATCTAGTAATGTGTTAAAGCAAATTTTAAAAAAGGTAAAAAGGCCCAAAATTTGATATAGGGGCCTGTATGTAAGTGTTCAACATTGCTTTAAATTACTAAACTATCTTACCTCTGCAACTACAAGCACATTATTATTAAAAGCAAGCCATTTAGTATTGGAAACCCATCCAGATACAAAGAAATTGTAGGCGTCTAAACTTTTATAAGCTTTAAACTGTTCTAATGTGTAAACACTTTTGGTTAAAACTAAATAATTAAAAACGTCGGGGTAAGTGATTGAAGGCAAAATGTCCAAGTCGGTTGTCCAGATGACACTTGGGTCCATTAACAAAAAATAGGGGTCTTTTGAATCTAAAGTCTCAATTTTGTCCAAATATCTGCGTTTTACATCTCCCGTTAAACTTCTGGCGTGATTACTCAAATTGTTTGACATAATACTCGTGGAATTTTTAAAAATGTAAAAACTAAATAATTATAATATATAGGTACAATTTATTAATTAATAGTTAACTTAATTAAAAATCTAAATAAATCAAAGGTTTTTGATCAAAACTAAAGTCAAACGGCAAACAAACACAATTGGATCGAAGTTTGGACCACCAGTTAGTGATAAGAATGATATCAGATTACAACATAACCTAAAACCAAATGATCTATAGAAAGGGCACTCTCAGCAAATACTCTGTTGACGCAAAAGCGCTCCCGGTGGATGTCTACCCCAAATATAGCTTTATTGGCGTCTTATTTCAAAATTAATATTTCACGATAACACTTTCTTTTCTATTATTTGTTAATAATATTCTTAACTGTTTTATTAGTAACTGTAAATATTGATTTATATTTATTTCTTCATCATTGTATAAATAAATGTCAAATTGATGAGCTTAGGAAATTATAATAACTAAATAGAAATATAAGGATGAAAATAATTTTAAACGTTTATTCTATTATTACAAAATCCTATATATATATATAATATAATATATAGTTACAATTGATAACAATAAAATAAAATTATATTTATTTATTTATTCAAACATAGGACGTAAGTCCTATTACAATTTATAAACATGTGTACAGACATAATAACAAATTAGTGTTCAAAAAGAAAAAATATTACAATACTATAAACATAAATGTATTAATATTTAAGTGAATATAATTAGAAAAACCATAACAAATGTTATAGGTATACAATAAAGATAAAAGAAAAGTTATGTATAAACATTAACAACAAAACAATCTAATATAATGAAAAAATAATTTTATATTAACTATAACAAAATTAATATAAATTTAAAACAAAACATTTTTAACAGGAAAAGGAAAGAAGAATTTTATAAGTTATATGTTCAGTTTGTTACAGTTTTTAAAAATTTTATGTTTTTTCATTTTGAAGTGTTTAAAATAGTTTTCTGCTAGACAAAGAATAGAACGGTCTTCAGAGCAAAGCATTTTTAGTTTTTCACCTTTTAATAATTTATTTACATTTAATGTAAACGCGAACATTAGTGTATTGAAGCATACATATATTAGACATTTTAGACATTTATTAGGATTAATGTAATTTAAAAAATATTGTTTAATATTTGGTTCCTGGAATATTAGGTTAATTATAGAGTTAAATTCAAATAAAATGTGTGCATATATGTTGGTTGAAATTATTGAGGAAGTTTGTAAAGAAGAGTTGGTGAATTGTCGAGTTTTTATAATTTGATCATTTTTAACAGGTTTATCTGACTTTAAGACTTGTAAACAAAATTTGCAATTAGAAGTTATTTTTTTAATTTTATTTACAATTGCACCAGCTACATAAGTTTGACATGCAAGAGCTAATTTTGATTTTGTTGGAATTACATTTTGATTAATAGAAGAAAAGCAAATTTGTGGATTTATTTTGATTGGATTAGTTGTTATATTTAAAGTAATTAATTGTTTAAGACTGGTTAAATTTTCACAATTATCTTTTTGGCAGTTTGCCCCCACAGACTGAGAAGACATTAAATTATTGATAATAAGCGATTTAAATGAATTTTGAAAATGGAAACAAGTCGGGTTTGTATTTCGTAAACCATGACTACGAATCTGACAGAAAAAATTTTCAACTGGGTCTTGATTAAAGGATCGCAACGCTACAAATCTAAAACCGTCACCTATAAGTTTTTTACATAAATACTGAAAACCCTTTATTGTGGATATCCAGTTTTTCAAGGTTGGAACTTTACTGCATCCAAACTGCATACTTTCTAAAACTAATAAAGCTTCCTTCCAGAATTCCCAATGGACTGATGTGATTTAACAGCACTACGCAATTCTTTTCCAGGCTGAATAATTGTGGAACTATTATTAACACTGTCAAATAATTTATCAACAAATAAACATAGTTTCGCCGTGTCTGAAGCTGCTTCCTCCAGTTTATCATCATTGCTACCTGTAACAGTTTATGTTTAAAATATACACTATGGTTAATATCTGACTTTATAATAACTCACTTGACCATTCAGAAAGTAAAAGCATTATACTTCCAACTCTCTGGCTAAACACTTGGGCAGCAATAGAGACTTTCATTTTTTTTATTTTGTCTGGATAGACATGTGAATCAGTCAATTTTGGTACCATTCTTTCACCCACATCAAGACGATATTTATCAATTTCATAAAATTTGATCAAGTGTTCCCATTTGGCTACTCTTTTTGTACCATTTATTGAAAATGTCAAATCTTTGGTAATCAAATTTTTACGAATCCCTTTCAACAAATGCGGTGGATCATATAATGGTACTATTTCTTGATAATTTATTTCAAATCCAAAAGAACGCTTTTCGATACCTTTTTTACAATAATCTTGAATGGTTTCTTGCATTAAAATATTTATAGCTGCAACATTGGTAGTAGCCTGATCACATACAGTACCAATAATACGTAGACCAGTTGATTGCACAGCACTTATCACTTCCTTCAAAGCTACAACCAGATCAGGTGTTTTGATACCACTTGCTGTAAAATAATATGCTATAGGTTGTTTAAATTTGCGTTTGACTCCTCGAACCATAAATGTCAATGCTTTATCTGCAAATTTCGTCCTACGGACACTTCTTCCAAGGTCTTCGATTCCTATGATTTTATCATCAGATAAGCAATAATTAATACCAGCAGCCAATGAAATTTCGTCAAACAATAATAAACTTGTTTTATCTAATTCATTTTTAAATCCACTAACAACAAGTTTTAGATGATCAATAATTTGAGAATTAATACCCGGTTCTAAAGGAATTTTCCTTAGTAAATCCATTAAAGTTTTTCTAGAAGGTAATGCAAACACTCCTGACATTCTATATGCTTTAGCACTCTCTTTATATATAGACAGAGCAAAAATTTTGTCTTCAAGTGAAAATCTCCTACCACGTGGATGAAATATTTGTGCTTTCATTTGACTTTGGACAAACCTCTTTGTAGTGGCATTCAAATTGTCAAACAATAAACCATGCTCTTTAATGATTTTATCTGATTTGCGCAACCGTTGTTTTGTGGTTAAATTCCGTTTCTTTACAACAGATAATGTTTTTTTCATGTCCACTACCGCCTTGTATAGAATCTGTTTTCTTGGTGTCATTTGTTTTTTCAAAGTAAAATTTAACTCTATTAGACAGCATTTTCGATTCCTCCTTGAAAGAGCTAACTTTTCTTATGAAGAACCAGAAGCTGTTAATTCAGTAGATGGCATTGAATCAAGTGGTTGTACTCCATCAAGGTCAGTAACTTTAAACAAAAAACAAAATAGAACATTAAAAATTATTGAAATTTTTTAGAATATTTACAGTTATTTAGATAGTCAATTATACTTACAATCAGTCTTAGACAAAACAGGTAAAGCAGCAACACTGGTACCCACAGTAGGTTCAATTATAGAAGACAACTCAACTAAAAATACAAAAAATCATTAAATGATTTTATCTAAATTTTAGATAGACAATAATGGTTTATTCAATAAATATATAATCTTTAGCTCACAAATAGAAAAATTGGATAAAGTTAATAACTTATTACAAGTGCAAATGGTTTATAAAAATAACATATACGTTGGAAATTGTTAGAACATTATTGTATATAAAAATGGATCAAGAAAATATTTAATATGGGTAAAATGATGTAATTTTAATTTGTATCCTCTATATTAAAAGTATGTATGCTAACTGTTCAAAACTGTATTAAAATGGATAAATTATAGGTTATAATATAAAAAAAAAACCTAGGTCAAAAGAATTTTTCCAACTTCTTAGCCATTAATTAGATAAATGAAAAACATACATTTTCTTTATGAAAGTAAAATAAAAAAAAAAAAAAATAAACATCATTGTAAAACCATAAGATCCTTCGCTTCACTCAGAATCTAGTACCTATGTTGTGTAAATCAATTATTATATTCAATATAATAATCAATACAATTTATATGTATATATATATATATATATATATATATATATATATATGTTTATATATATATATATTTATATATATATATATATATATATATATATATGTCAAGTATAGCCAATAAGCAATTGACACAAATTACCAACCGAGTGGCAATAATAGGTAATAAAAAAATCATGCAGTTAGCCAAAAGCAAATTAATAATATATAGCAACATAATAATAAATTCAATTTACCAGAACATTGATCAACACATGTAGAGAACAATAAGATTTAATGCACTTTTATGGGTAGCCGGTAGCTCGATTGTATCTACTAACATTGATTTTAAATAGGTATTTATTACCAAATACCTACAACGGAGCACTTAAGTAAGTTACACAATTATTTTTAATAAAAAATTAAACACAAACATTTAACAAACATTTACACGAACATTAACTACTCACGAACTGGTAATCATAACGTTGGAATAGCATTGCGTTTCAGTAATTTGGTACCAAAACTATGACAAAATTTATCAAAATGTAAATCACAAACTAAATAACGTTTATAAATCTGCTCAGGTGTCATGGTGAGTAACTTTGGATTGCCACACCTCTCAACCCACAAAACAAATCGTGGCATATCGTTTTTAGGAAAGCGGTGTTTCGAAATTCCATCCCGGCTTTTACAGCCATGTACAACACATATCGGTGACGGCATTACGAATAGATATACAGTACACACAAGAACACTAACGAAATGACTTGGTACTAAACAATGTATAGAACTGAACGACTAAAATAACAAAAACGCAGATCGGTAGAATGGCTGAACAGAAAACAAATTACAGAATACAGAGTTGAGAGTATTAGAAGTTAGAAACTTAGAACACATCACGATGTAGAAGATTTTCTCTACATCGTCGAACACATGTCATTTACACATAAGACAATAAGACATAACCATTAAAATTGATCGTACTACCAACGTATGAAGTATTTAATATTTATACGTTGGCACTACTTTTGTCTACCTAAACATCAACAATTTGTACATAAGAGTTATCAGCCCATGGAAAAATGAGCGATGGTACCGCGACCCGTTGTTTTTATCCACTCTTACAGCCAATGATTCTCAACATAGTGCAGCTGTCGTGCTGCTACGCGCTGTACCTACTGTATTGTATTTGCGGGCTTTTTGTTTCAAAGATTGATAACCACTACTAATAAACTGCCGCTTGGCGCATGACGGTCAGCGCTCATTTTTCGTTGCCGCGACTATATGTGAAAATAACGTGATATTAACATATAATATGATAATGAGCAATAAACAATTACGTTATTGTTGCATTCGGACAAGTCGCCGCCGTCGCTCCAATAAAACGCTCGTACGCGCGTATTATTCTCATGGGTTCTCGCGGTTGCGTAAAGGTATGGTTTGGCTGCTGCAGTCGACTGTAGCAGTCACTGCTTGCAGCTGCCGCAACGACGGTCGCACCTACTTCTACAGTTCAATAATATAAAAGTGGTTACACTGGTGCGACCGTCGCACGTGCAGCATGCGGTCGACCGCAACGACTGCTGTTGAGACCAGTACCTCTGCAGTCACTGCAACGTCGTACCTGGTTTATTTAATATTTTTATATTTACAAAATGAATTTTTCACGAGATGACGATGCAAAACTATGTGAGCTTGTTTCACACCGACGGTCCCTGTATGACCACAGTCATGAAAGTTTTAAAGATATCCATATGAAAGATAACATTTGGAAGGAAATCGCCAATTCATTCAGTGGTAAAACTGGTAAGTTAATTGATATTTTTAATACTTACGTTTAGTTTTTATTATATTCGAATTTCCAATGTTTATGCACTTAAAATTAATTTTATACGTATGCAGTTATGCACTAAATATCATAAAAATATACTTCACATTCTATATTTGTTACCACACATAGTGTATGCTACTGCACACAGTTTTAGATCCCTACTTTGATATATGTTTCAACAAAATTATTCTTTTCTCATTAAAATTTTTAATTTTTATTAGTAATTTTTCAGTAATTGTTATTCTTATTACTCATAAAATAATATAATAAATATTTACAAAATTAATAATTATGCACTTAAATAAATACATAAATGTATATATTACAAATGAACATTGAATTATGATCTTAAAACAGTTAGGTTTTGCCAATGTACTTTTCCTTCATTATTAAAAAAGGATTTAAAACTATCTCTCACTTCAAATCCTTCAGCGTTCGCAAAGCCTCCGTGTCTAGCCAGTGGAAACATGTTATTTATATTATCCGACTCAAAGTCTTCATAAAAATTATTTTGTACATTTGTTGTTTCATATCCGTCTCTTATTAAATTATGGAGGCAACATGCAGCAGTAATAAGTGCATCACATGTGTCCGGATTAATTGCAATGGGGGTATAAAACACTTTAAAAATTTGGCTCAGTAGACCAAAAGCATTCTCAGACACTCGTCGTGCCCTTGATAATCTATAATTGAAAACACCTTTTTCAAAATCTTTTGCCTGAGCTCTATTGTAAGGTTTCATTACATGTTTATGAAGTCTAAAAGCTTCATCACCCACTATGACATACGGTAAACACTTATTGGAACCCGGAAGTTCACAAGCTTGAGGTAGCCCAAATTGTCCAGAATAAATACGTTTCCCCATTGAAGATTTAGAAAAAATTCCGCTGTCACCCTCTTTTCCATATGAACCAACGTCTATAGCTAAAAATTTGTACTTGGCATCAACTAATGCTAGCAGTACTATGGAAAAGTAATTTTTATAATTGAAGAATAGAGATCCATATTTTTTGGGACATACTACTCGAATGTGCTTTCCATCTATGGCAGCCACACAGTTTGGGAAGTTCCAGCGTTCCCAAAACTGTTGTGCTCGAGATTTAAAGTCATTTTCAGTTGGTGTGGGTAAAAGCACTGGTACAAGTTTTTCACAGATACTTGAAAGAACTTCTTTCACAATGGTTGATATTCTGCTATGTGAAATTCGGAAGTCAAACGCTAATGATCTGTACGATTGACCAGTAGCTAAATATCTAAAGAAAAAAATATGAAACACATTATTATTTATATGAATATTGCTTGATTTAAAAATATTTAATATATTAAATTAATAACAAAAGTTGTTGAAATTCAAAATAAGACCAATATTTCAGATCTAGAAATGGGTGACTTTTTAAATTGAGTCACTTATTATCTAAATTTACTAAATTATTTTAGTTTTGATCACTTCCAGCCCTGATATTTTCATCTATGATGGGTTTTGATTTTAAAATTATATAATTTTTTGTCAATTTTTCGTTATTCAACTTTATTAATATTATTTTAGATGAAGATTGTAAAAAACGGTGGCGCTCTATACGTGACCATTATCATCGTCTCAAAAGAGAAGGTAAATTAGGGACAGGGTCTGCAGCACGTAAAGGGGCAAATTGGCCTCTTCTTAAATATTTGTCATACCTCACACATGTTTCAGAAGAAAGAAGGTAAATATTTAATTGTTAGCTTCAGTTAATTTTTAATTCCTAAATACAAATTTTAATCATATTTATCATCTGCATTTACATTATAGATCTCACTCTAACATTCTTGATTTAGAAGAAGATAACAGCACTATAAATGATGATATTATTGTTGGTAATCAAAGTGATTCAGAAGCAAGTGCTAATATCGAAGATTCTTCGTTCGTAAATTCACCTTCTACAAGTGATACACACATACCAAAAAAAAAAAAAAACTGATAAAGTTACAGAACTCTTAATCCAAAATAAAAATTCAAGAAAACAAATGTTAGAAACATTAAATAAAATGAAAAATGTTGAGGATGATATAGATATTTTTTATAAAAGTATTGCAATGTCTGTAAAACGTTTACCACCACATCTGATTTCTCAGGCTAAAATGCATCATCTTCAAACATTAAATGATCTTGAGCTTAAAAACATGCAAAATCAACAACAGCAACCAACTCATCATCAACCAACTCAACAAGACCATTTCAATAATCAATCATTGCAACCATTATACAGGCAACCTCAATATTATCAAATGTCAAATCTACAAGGAATTCAATACTATCATCATCCACAAGTAAATTATCCAACTATTGAACCATTGGAAACACCTCATTCTTCAGGAACATCAGAACCATCACCTTTGCACAATATTTCTGATTAATAACAACAATTATACTTTTTAATGTATTATTAATTGTTTGGGTTATCTATATTATTTTTGTTTTGTTTATTTAATTATTTTTAAAAGGTCTGATTGTTTTATTTTATAAGAAAAACTATTATAAATTGTTTAAGTTGTCATACATTTTATTGTTATATTTTGCTAAACTAATTATTTTTAAAAGTACTGATTTGTTTTACTCTACAAGAAAAACTATTGTAAATTGTTTAAGTTTTCATACATTTTATTGTTATATTTTGTTAAACTAATTATTTTTAAAGGTCTGATTTGTTTTATTCTACAAGAAAAACTATTGTAAATTGTTAAGTTGTCATACATTTTATTGTTATATTTTGTTAATCTAATCACTTTTTTAAAGTATGATTAATT
Source organism: Therioaphis trifolii (assembly GCA_027580255.1). Lineage (NCBI taxonomy): Eukaryota > Metazoa > Arthropoda > Insecta > Hemiptera > Aphididae > Therioaphis > Therioaphis trifolii. Next base: position 20,717 of record JALBXZ010000034.1, read on the forward strand.
TGTATTTTACAACTAATTATCTATATTATTTTAGTTTTAACATCATTTTAATATATTTCACATTTATATAGTTATAAATATACCATTATTATTTGTTCAATTTGAGTACATAGTTGTTTTTAAATCACCAATATAATATATACAAGTATAGTGTTTTAAAATATTTTAGTATTGGTATTCAAATAATTTTAAATTTTGAGAATTTAGAATACAATAGGTTCTTATAATAATAGTTATAGGTAAATCAATAACACATAACAAATAACTAAATGTTATACTAACAAGTTTTCAGTTTCTACTGAACTCAGTTCCTATGTCTGTTATAATTTATAATTTATGTATTATATTGATTTTTTATAGGTGTTGTACCTACATATTTAATGATTAGGTACCTAATTAATATGTAGTTGTCAAAAACACATAAAATTACCCTAGTCCTTAGGGATTAAAAAATAAGGTAAAATATGTTGAATATAAAATATTTGTGTTTTAGTATAGAAGAAAAATATTTTTTATACTAAATTACAACTACTACTACTACTAAAATTACTACTTCTTATTGAATATTTGTCTATATATATATATATATATATATATATATATATATATATATATATATATATATATAAAGATACTTGTGAACAATTATTGGAGTATTAGTCAAATATTTTACCACAAATGTATTTAAGTAGTACCTATTCAAAATATTTATTTAAAATGGACTTAAATTATTGTTATTATTAAATTACTCAATTACATTTAGATGAACATCAATTAAAATCCTATTTTCATAAAATTGAATCATTTTCACAAAACTATCTGCTCAGTTTTTGTATTTGAGAGAGTAGTTGGATGGTTTGAAATTTGTTTTATCAATAAATAGGCATTCTATATGATTACAAAAAAATCATTTACCTTAAAGTTTACCTTATCATTTACCTTAACCATGTTTGTTGGAACTGAAGCGATCTCTTTACTAATAGCAGATAATACAAAATCAAACTGTTCAGTTGTAAGTCTGAAATAAGCTTGAAACTTAACTTCATCATCTATGAGATGTCTGGTGATAAGGTTTTCAAAAGCACCTTCTGTACGTCGAGTCGTAAAAATTTCATGTGTTTTCTTCTTCTTTTTTTTCATCAACATCAAACTAATTATTTCTTCATCACGTTCCTCTTCTTCGATTATGTGCATGATTACTTCAGTAATTGCGTGGTCCATCATTGACGTTTGGAAGAATTCTCAAGAATAATTCTAATCTACCAAATAAACCTACCAACCGCAACAGTTGACTGCAGTAAACAAACCGTCTCTACTGCATGCGACCGTCGTTGCGGCAGCTGCAAGTAGTGACTGCTGCAGTCGACTGCAGCAGCCAAACCATACCTTAAGAGCTCATGCGACCGCCGCGCCGTCGGAATGTCATCTCGGCTGCATCCCCGACCGCAACGGCTATTTTATTTTCGCGCGGCCCGTCGCAACAAACGTATCGTATATTATGGTATTATGCAGATATTATATAGGTGTACACAGGTACGCGCTGCTGGTCGGCTGCACCGTCCGTGTCGGTGTACTATTACCGAGTGTATTTATACATGCGGTATTATATTATTATTATTATTATTATTATTATTATCACTATTATATGGTGTAATTTAAATAATTTAATAGTCCGATGAACCGTTTTGAAAACGTTATATAACCCGCGATTATATGCAGTTTTCGATATTCCTCGTCGTTATATTTTTTTTTTTTTTTAATTATATAATTTTCCTTTATTATTACATATACATTCATACATATAAAATAAAGAAAATATATCTACTCCTTTAAGCCTAAGCTTGTGGCGGAGTAGAGAGTTAACATAACATAAAATAGAAGCACTTATATGAGATGCCTAAAATTTGGATATAAAATAAAAATAAGAAATACAAATAAAAATAAAAATAAAAATACTACAACTGTAACAAACATAATATGAAACAAAATAAGATAATATGATTACATTTTATAGCATACACAATAGTAGATAAAATAAATGGTACAAAATTAGCATACAAATCATAATTAATTTAAGATTAAATAAAATTGAAATAATATAAATAGAAATTAAGATAATATTTTGAAACTGCAAAATCAGATTGTTAACAAAATTCAATATAATGAAGTATACTAATATAATTTTTATAAATGATTAAAATAAAATAAAATAAAAGAGAACATAAAAAATTTAAAATTTAAAATTCTTTTGCCTCATTTCAATTCAAAAAATATGAGTTTTATTTGTTTGTTTAGGGAGTCATTAATTCATAAAATAACCATTTATAGACTAATTTTTTTCTATTCATTACTCCCTCATGAATATTTTTTTTGTATAGTAATTGCATTTGATTGAAATACGTTGCACCTAAATAATCAATAAAAGATTGTCCAAAGGATTTTTTAGAGTATTTTACAGGTAGATTGTAGGCTCTATGCTCTCTAATATGTGAAAAATTTATGTTGTCTATGGGGTTCATACTTTTTTTTATTATGAATGAAATTGCAAATTTTTTATATAGGTATCTTATAGGAAGAATTCCTAAATGTATGTAATTCATTTTTGTTGAGCCAACTAATGAATTTTTATGTAATATTATTCTTAGTACATTATTTTGATTTGATTGAAGAGGTTTTAAAAAACTTTCTTTGACACCTCCCCAAACTAGAATGCCATACTGGTATATAGATTGATAGAGTGCAAAATAGACATTTCGTAGAGTTTGTAAAGGTAATATGTCTTTAAGTTTAACAAATTTGTGTAAGATATAACGGAGTTTTCCCAATAAGTTGTTAATATGGTAGTTCCACCTCAAATTACTATCAAAAATAATACCTAAATAACGAATTTTTGTTATTAGTGTAATTGGTTTGCAGACTTGCATATTGCAAATCAATTGATTCTCGCAATTATGAATTATTAAAGGAGAGTCTTCACTACTAGTCTTATTTATTGATAGCTTCATATACGTTGTTTTATCCGAATTAATTTTTAAACCCAGTTCACTTATGCAATTATGTGATAAGTTTAGACCTTTAGTGGCTTTAAGGTAAACCTCTTCCCATGATTTACCCGAGAATAACAGACAAGTGTCATCAGCGTAGGTCACAATTTTGCCATCGATATCTAATTCACAAACTGCATTAATATAAAGTATGAACAAAATGGGACCTAAAACACTGCCTTGCGGGACACCAAATTTTATAAAATTTGCTTTACTTTTAGAGTCGTTCAATTTCACCATTTGCTGTCTATTTGAGAGGTAGCTTTTAAACCAGAGGATTTTATTATTTATGCCAAAATTTGGTAGAATACGAAATAGAATATCATGTTCAATGGTATCAAAGGCTTTTGCTATATCTATGAAAACAGCTATCGTTTTTTGACCATTGTGTAGCGAATCATATAAAAATTGAGTCACATTATATAATGCATTTTCAGTGCTTAGGCCAGGTCGAAAACCGTATTGGTTTTTTGATAATAAATTGTTTTTTTCAAGGTACGAAATTAGCCTTGTTTTGATGATTTTCTCAAGTATTTTCGAAAAGTTTGTTAGCATAGATATAGGTCTATAATTTTTTAGAGTTTTACGGTCACCTCCCTTGAATAAAGGCTTAATAATTGCAATTTTTAGATCATCTGGGAATATACCATTTTGTATACTCAAATTAAAAATGTGAACAAGTGGAATGATAATAAATTCAGAAATACTCTTTAAAATTTTGACAGTAACTTTATCATAACCAGCAGCAGTATCATCCTTATAGTTTTGTATTATTGATCTTACCTCTGATATATCTACTTTCTCTGAAAAAAACTTATCAAAAGAAGAATTTGAAATTATATTATTACGTAAATTAAAAAATACATTTGATCTTTAGTTTAGATTGTCAGCCAGATTTTTACCTACATCTATAAAATAATTATTAAACGCATTAGATGCTTCCATTGGGTTATCCTCTATTTTTATTAATTTATCATTCACTATTATGTTTTTAATTGTATCATTATATCTAGAGTTATCGCTAGTGAGCTCATTAACTAATTTCCACGTTAGCTTTGGGTTATACGACAATGTTTTAAATTTATTTTCATAAAATTTATTTTTTGCTAGCTTTAGAATTTTGGTGAAAGTATTTTTGTATTTTTTATAATATGACGCAAGTTTGACATTATTTGGATTTTTTTTGCACTTCAATGAAATGTATTGTTTTTGCCGTACTGAACATAGCAGTCCTTTGGACATCTATTCTTTTAATCTTTTATTTTTTGAGTTAATATTTCTAGTCGTTATGGATTCGTATAAAGCTTTTGTAATTTTGTTTTGAAAATATGTAAAACATGTATTAACAGAATTTGATTCATATATTTCAGACCATTTTTCATTACATAGAATAAGTTTAAGTTTATCGTAATTTATGATATTGATAATATTATTAACGTGTTTAGCTTTAACAGGTGCTGGAATTGAAACTATAATAGAACAGTGGTCAGTGATATCAGTTAGCAAAACACCCGCATTTATATTACTGAATGAATTATTATTGTCTCTAATGAACGCGTGATCCAAACACGAATGTCTTTGTCCAACTGATAATCTAGTAAAAACATTAAGAGGACGCTACACATGTATAAATTCGTCCGTGAAAACCGTTTCGCGCGGGAAAGAACCGAGAAGGCTACAGTCATAACTAAGAAACTAAATTTTAACCACATAATAAGGAGAACATTTATTGTGCAACGTTGTTTTTAATTTTTCGATATCACTAATACAAAACAAGTTCTTATTGTTTCAAAATGTTTTATTTTTGCGTTTTTCAAACTCGAATAACTTTTTATATAGTGCTGATATCAAAAAAATAAAAACAACGTTGCACAGTCAAAATTCCCCTTTTTCAGTGGTGAGAATTTCGGTTCTTAGTTATGACTGTAGCTTTCTCGGTTCTTTCCCGCGTGAAACAGTTTTTATGTAAAAATTTCAATTTTATCGAATATTCATGGCTGTAATGTGCTGCTGCCTACGGTCGTTGCGACAGCGAATACGATTTCTCCCACCACGATAAAATTATATTTTCCCGTATTTGTGCCGCGTCGCGCGCTGTGGTTATCGGCAATCAGCGCGCCCGTAATAATTACATAATTTCCAGGAATAATTTCGATATTATTTATAATATTAGTCTGGCCGAGTAGCTTCTACTTTCTAGCTACGAAACGCGGTAGCTGGGATGCGTATGGCCAGGCAATAATATAAATGGGGCTGGGAAATGCACATAGTGACAGTGGTATTATGATTATAATATAAATAATATTATTATATGAAATATGAATTATGTACAATGTTACTTGTTAGATCCCCTAATACCTAGCCCTAATTTAAGCATTATACCGGAACCAACATTAAATATTGGGTATGTCTGTATTAATTTTACGATTCTTGGAATAAACGATAATATAGTACCTACCTATTATAATACTATAATATTATAACAAGTTAAAAATACAAATGTGTTAGATACCAAATTACTGTTTCACTAAATTTTAGTTACTATTCAAGCTTTCAAGAGTTAAGAGTGTTTTATTTTGTGACTGTGTTCCTACTGTTCCTTATTAAAATGTCGCCAAAAAAGTTTCGCACACAAAAAAGGGCTGTTGGAAAAAAAGGTTTACGTAAATTGTTAAACAATTTAAAAAATAAAAATTCGTAAGTATTTTTGAATATTTACTAATAGAACTTTACTTTATCTAAAACGTTAGTTATATTAATTTTGTTTAGTTATATTAATTTCATGTAAAGTAAAATATTTATTAAAAAATAAATTATTGAGTATAAACTCAAAATTCTTAATCAAATTGGGGAATTTAGAAGTTAGAACTTATTATATGTAACACGTGAGGTTCCTCATAAGTAGGGCAGGGGTTATAATGATCATATCAAAAATATTCCCTTTTGAAAAAACCATTCAACATCTAAAATTGTGTATGTAAGTTCATTAATATAAGTTATAAATAATTAAATTTGTCAAATTACAGTTGTATTACACTTTATACTACAATGAGAATTAAATTTGACCTGAAGATTACCTGATATTATTTAGTTTAAAATGAAAATGATTTAATAATATGTTATGTAGGTAATACACTATGTTTATATTTCAATAAAGTCAATTTGTTTAGTCATAATACGAGAAATACGTTAAAAATGTGTTAAAAAATTAAAAAAGGTGGACTAGTGGATGTCGTTTTGCTGTACAGTAGGTTAAAAGTAGGTCACTGTAATGGATGGTATTAAATTTGAATTAAATGATATAATATCATTGAATAAGAAAAACGATTCTGAGCTACGACGTTCAGTCAGCCTATGATAATATTATGTATCGGATGATATTTTTGTGAATAAACTAATTTATATAACCTATTTACGTTGAACTGCATATTATTAGGAGCCTTGTATTACATTTTCAAGCTTTTTGACCCAAACAAATACAATTTTATTGACATTTATAGAAATAAAAATTAAACAAATTAGAATCTGAATATGTCCATAAACGGCTCAAAACAAGTCAAAATATTTTAAAAATAATATCGTGTATAGAAAATTATAATATAACCATTGAATGAAAATTTCATGTATCTACAGTAGTTCGTTTTAGAGTTACATCAAAAACCAAAATCGAATTTGTCGAAAACCTTTTTGCGTAAAAATTCCTGTTTATCCTTAATTATTATTTTGTTTATTTCGGCGTTTTTGAAAACAATTGCGGGAATTTCAAATATTGACCTCCCGAATGTACCATCTAGATTCACTTTACCATCGAATAAGAGACTGTCGAAGAAAATCGAAACAGTTTTACTGCCCCATACGGTGATGACATAAGTTATCATCATTAAGTTATTTAAAAGCATTACAGATACATTTATAAAATGTTTTTAATAGAGCCCCTCCCTAATTTAATTAATTTTTTTATTATTTTCGAAAAAAATTTAGTTAAACACTGAAGCTGTTCAATTTAAAAATTTCACCCCGGCATCCTGTCCATTTTTTTTCAAGTTCTAAATACTTTCTAATTATTTTATGGAGTTCAAAATTTTGTTTATATTACTGCAGTGTTGCGATACATGTTTTGAATTAAATATTAAATTGGAATTAAAAATTACTAAAAATCACTGTTTACTAAATGTATGATTATATATTTATATAGCAATATAAACGTAACATCGAATACAGAATGCAGTGAATTTGCAGAGTAAGTATAAGTTAAATTAGTTTAATAGGTAATAAATAATCCTATGTAGGTATATATTATTTTTTAATTTTATAAATTATTTGCCATGTGCGTATCTGCCTTATTCTTATAGAAGAAGTCTAAACGTATCATCAATAAATAACCAAGAACCATGTCCTTTAAATCGGTAAGTTTATAGTGAATAATACAATTATGGTATTAGTGGTCTTGGTGTGATTAACATTGTTTAATAATTGTAATAATTAATAAATATACCTATATATATTATATATATTATCTTATACTAAACTAACAGAGATGATTTCAACCTGCCTGTTAATGACTCTACACCTACAGAAGATAGTTTATCGTCTGTATTTACAACCCTAACTGAGTAAGTATTTACAAAAAAAAAAATAAATAAATAAATGTGGACATAATAATATACCTAATATTGTAGAGACATTTCCGACCATAACTTGAGTGTTATTTATAATGAATCTGAAGATAGTGTATCATCTGAAAATACTACAACTACTGAGTAAGTGTTTTGAATTACGATCGACTTGTTTTTATAATTTATTAAAGCACAATTTTTATATCTACATTTATAATAGAATATTAATAAAAATAGACATTAAAAAAGAAATACTCAGTTCTTCAGAATTCAATAATATAAAAATATGACATTTTGCAATTATTTTTTTATTTTCGTTTATAGGTAAAATAGATAATGAAAACAGTATAATGTATATATTATATTATATATTGTATATATATATATTATATAACCAATTAACCATCATTAGTATATTAGGTGAAATAATTTAATATGTACTGTATCTGAAAATGATAATATGTATTTATTTACACATTTATAGTGTTCTGTTTGGTCGTCGAATCGTGGATATAAAGTTTGTATTTGATCAAATATTGGCCAGTAAAAACCAAAATCATATAAAAGGATTTGATTGTTCTTTTATTAACTCTGAATTTATTAAAGAAACACGTAAAGGATTTCAATGCTCATGGTTTTTTAAATGTAAAATGTGTAACATTGAAACAATAATTCAATCAGATATTGGCGACAACAACAAAATACCAATCAATAAAGCAGTGGCAAATGCATCTATTTCAGTTGGAATTGGCTATAGTCAAGTTAATGAGTTTTCGGCTTCTATTGATGTTCCATGTATGACTAACTCATCGTTTATAAAAAATTGTAATAAAATTGATGAAGTTGTCAACGAAAGTGCTTGGGAACAAATGAGACTGGCTGGTTTGGAAGAAAAAAAACTAGCTTTAGAACGAAACGATGTTGATACAGATGGTATTCCAATGTGTCCTGTAGTGGCAGATGGACAGTGGGGGAAAAGGAGCTATAAAACAAAATATGATTCATTATCGGGAGCGGTAATTTTTATTTTTTGAACTTCAATAATATATTTAGGTATATGCCAGGGGTGTCATTTCAATTTTTTTTTATTGTTGCTGACAAAATGTGGGATTTGATTTTAAATTAATTACCATCGTCCATCATAGGTATAAATTTACTAAATATATAGACATTTTAAAATGACGCATTAGGTATATAACAAAGAAATACCTATAAAAAACAGGTTCTAATATGTTCTAATGCATATTTATTATTTTAGGCAACAATTATTGGATTCCATACTTCTAAAGTTCTTTTTGTCGGTATAAGAAATAGGTATTGTGCAGTGTGTGAGCGAAGTAAAACTTTAAATCAAAAACCAAAAGAACACGAATGTTTTATGAACTGGAAAAAGTCTTCTACTTGTATGGAAGCAGATGGCATTGCAGAAGGTTTTTTAAAAAGCATAGAGTTACACGGTCTCAAATTCAATCGATTAATTGGTAAAAAAAATTTTATAAAACAAATATATATGTATTAGTTTTTTAATTTAAAATCATGTACATTGTAATTATACAAAGTACAATATTAAGTATAGATATGTGTATATATATACATAAATATAATATATATATATACATATAATGTATATAAATATAATATATAGGTATATAAATATAATATATATAAATATAGGCGACGGGGATAGCAGCGTTACAAAACGGCTAAAAGAAGTTATTCCTTATGGTCCTACAAGATTAGTGGAGAAAATAGAGTGTAGAAATCACTTACTTCGTAATTTTAGTACCAAAATTTCAACAATTTCTAAAAATACAAAGTATCCTATTTTGTTGAGACACTTTATTACAGCCAATATCATCAAATTCCCTATAGCAATTCGAAAAGCAATTAAGTATCGAAAAAATTTGAAGGCACCAGAGCATGAAAAAATATCAGGTACCTAACCTATCTATTTATAAAAAAATACTTCTTATAAATGCTATGTTATTATTAAATTTTAGGTCTTATATTGGATATTAGCAATAGTTTTTACCATATATTAGGTCAACATAATAAATGTGATATATACTTTTGTAATAATAAACAAGTTATTAGTGAAAACTTAGTGCCAGCAGCATTTAACTGTGGATTAATGTCAGAATTTAAATTGGTGGCACAACGACTTATTGATAATGCTACAAGTCTATTACACGATGTAACGAACAATATTTGTGAACAATTCAACAGTGTTGTTAATAAATTTATTGCGGGAAAGCGAATTAACTTTTCACAGAGGAATTCGTATAATACTCGTGTAAAAGCTGCAATTGTATCGTTTAACTCTGGTGGAATGTTACTTAGACATATACACAAAAAAATTACTAACAATAGTCCAGGTAGACACACATATTATATAATCATTTTTGCATTTATTTTAATTTAATATTAAGTTTAAGCTATAAGTAAAATTATAAAAAAAATTTAGGTAAAATCGGAAAAAAATTTTTGTCAACAAAATTACAAAAACTAACGGAAACACGAAAACGACGACAACTATTTCCGATTAAAAAAAATAAAAATATTAAAAACACTGGCCCGGATGAATTTTATGGGCTTGCGGAACCCTTAGCAAAAGATGATGTTATGGATGTCGAACAGTTTGTAAACCAAAAGCAAACGTTTCTTGCATCGTTACAATTAAGTCACGAACAACGTTGTGCCATAGAAGGAAATACACGAAATCAAAGAAATTGTCAACAATGGTTCAGTGAAAGAAGAGTTCGACTTACCGCATCCAATTTTGGAAGGGTTTGTAAAATGCGTGCAAATGCATCTTGTAAAAATACAGTTTATGATATTTTATATGGAAACGCAACTTCAAAAGCAATGGAATATGGAAAAATAAAGGAAGATGAAGCAAGACAAACATTTGAAATTATGACAAAATTAGAAGTAAAAAGTTGTGGTTTATTTATTGATAAAGATACTCCATACTTGGCTGCTAGTCCTGGTAAATATAATTAAAACAATTAACCCAGTTACCTATTTATACAATTTTAATGTAATTTTATTTCAGATGGATTAATCATTGATGAAAATGCTATAATCGAAATAAAGTGTCCCTATACTGTAAAAGACTATTTACACATTCAAGACGCTATAGTAGATAAAAAGGTAGGTATATGCTTAAATCAGAAATCACAATACATTTTTAACTACTTAGGTACTTCGAAATATGTATTATAAAATATATTGACTGATACTTTTTTTATTAAAAAAATATTTTAGATCCAATACTTGTACTTAGAAAATGATAACATTAAATTAAAAACCCAAAGCTTATATTATTTTCAAGTACAAGGTCAGCTAAGAATTACAAATACCAGATTATGTTATTTTGTGGTTCACTCTGAATCATGGACTCACATATTAAATATTAAATATGATGAATTATTTTGGAAAAATAAAATGGAAAACCAGCTAAAATTGTAAGTATATATAATATTATAATATAATAATAATTTTATATAAGTTAAAAAATAATTTAAAAATTACATATGTTTAAACTGCTTCTACAATTATTTTCTTAGGTTTTATTTAGATTGTCTTCTTCCGGAAATTATCGATCCTAAATTTGGAAAAAGATTGTTAAAATCAGATATTTCAGAACCTAAAAGAATTCAAGATGAGCTGGATAAAAAAATTAAAAATAAATAAGTTTTGTTTTCTATATTTTGTAAATTTTTTAAATTCATGTCCAATGTGTACACTCGTATACTAAATATAATACATATAATATAAAATATTGATATATATTTGTATACTAAAATTTTGGTTATTAACATTGGTTATTTTATTATAATATAATTTTTGACATTTTTAAATGATGTATAGTATTATTTAGATTGTTATTTATAATATTTTTCTTTAAATTATCTTCTTAATACGCTCAACTTTTTATTTTATTTCCACTTATGAAAATTTATGAGGAACCTTATTTATTTATCAACAATTATTTAAAAAAAAACTAATACAGTTGATTATATTAGGTATGTATTTATTTTTAAATATAATATATAATATAGGTATGTAAGTAAATAAAAAAGTAAGACTATAAATATTCCTTTGGTTGTGTTTAAATATTCGTAAAAATCACCAAATATTCCGCGTAAAATATTTTTAATGAGAAAAGTAAAAACGTTTGTAGAACGATTTAAATTATGGTAAAAAAATATATTTTTTATGGTGTATGCAATTGGGAAAATGGTATCTTAAAATATAGTTGGTTCGTGAACACCCTCAGATAAGAACATTGCAGCAGAATTTATGTGTAGGTATGAACATAATATTGATGCGCTCCGTCATAGACGAAGGTCCAGAGAATAATAGCCGTCGCTACTGCAGTACTGCCTGAGCACAATCGTCGGCCTTCGGCCAGCCGCCGACTGCGAACAGTGGGTGTGGCTTAGACGTCGCGTGCTTGCGGATCGCGAAAACACCTAACAGCGCGTTCTCTCGGCCGTTGTATACGTTTCGATGTACGTGTAGCGTCCTCTTAATATAAGAACAGAAACCACTTTCCGATAAAAGGTCTAAATAATCATGATTATTGGCAGTCTCTGAACCTATTATGTTAATGTTCATATCACCAATTAAGGTAATTACACCGGAATTTAAATTTAAATTATTGAAGATATATTTTAATGAATTAATGAAACCCATATAATCAGAAGAGGGTGATCTATATGTACATAGTATAATAATAGGCAATTTGTTGATAATCAAAGATAGTTTTACAATATTATATTCTAAAAAGTCGAAGTCAAAAAAATCCGCATTTAGATGGTTTTTAACAAAGAGTATTATGCCATCGTTTTGATTTCTTTTTGTGCTAGAAAACATTATATTATAGCCAGGTATCATATAGTGACACGAAGATGAGTTATGCCACGTCTCAGTCAAAACAATTACGTCAATTTTATTACTATTTACATCATTTTCTAAAAATAAAAGAAATTCGTCAAAATGTGCATTAACACTTCTTATGTTAAAACTTATAATATTTAGAAGAGATGTATTTTTGCTATTAACATAAGAGTCGTATTCCGAAAAAGAACCAAAATAGTTAGTTCTATATTTATAATTTTCAATAATATTATTAAACTTATTCATGATTATTTAAATAAAAAAAATTTGAAAAATAAATAAAGTATTCCGAGTACCGGCCTAAGAATTTTTATTTTAAATTAGATAGAAAGGTTTCGTTTTCGATAAGAATAGCTTTTTGGTCTTCACTTTTTTTCATAAATATTTTTGATTCTCTAAACCAGACAAATTTAAAAACAAATTCGCGAGCAAACGCCTTAGTTTTATAAAGCAGATTTCTATTAAAGAATGTAAGATGACTATTGACATAAATTGCTTCCATACCCCAATTATCGTGAAAATTATTCCCTCTTGGTTTTTGTTTTCTAGAATTGATGATGATTTTGTTACTGCATTGATTGGTGCTCAGCTCGGCTATAAGTTTCCTAGGTTTATGCTTGATTTTTGAAGGAACACGAAATGCCTTCTTGACCGTTGTTTCCACACCCAGTTTCCCTGTGATCAGTTTTACAGTATCAAAACAGTTTTCATCATTGATTTCCGGTACTCCAATAATTTCAACAAAATTATCGAGAGCCTTTTGTTCTAATGAATTCACGCGATTTACCAGCAAATTAATTTCATTATTTAATTTATTATTTTGTTCTTTTAAAATTTGATTTTCTTTTCTCATTTCTTTAATTGTAGATAGAACTTTTTGGATTTGTTTGCCAAAACTGTCAATATATAGGTATTACGATTACGTTCCCTCATTGAACTTTCTCGGGTTTGACGTGTAAAAAAAAAATGAAAATAATCGCGATGTTCTCGATTTATAAATAAATAAATATCTCTGAGTACGATCGTGTGTGTGTGTAGGAAGGAAGGGTAAGAAGGGTAATGGCTTATATTTAAACAATTCTAACGGAGCAGGTTTGTATTTGAATCCGAAAGGCTTAGGTGTAAAAAAAAAAACGAGAAAAAATTAGCGTTACCCGACAGAGCTCTTACCAGTGAAGATATTATAAAATATGTTAACAAGTTGAAAATTAAACATTTTCGTGGTGTCTTTTCACGGGACAACTTCCTAAAAAACTGTATAAAATAGAGTGTGCAATAATTAATCTAGACTCCTCTTCTGGCGGCGGTACTCACTGGGTTAGTTATTATCGGTTTAAAGATAAAATTATTTATTTTGATCCGTTTGGTGATCTTACTCCTCCGATTGAAATACAAAATTATTTTAAAGGTCAAAATATCTTGTACAGCTATACAAATTATCAAAAATATAATACATATATTTGTGGACATTTGTGTATTGAGTTTTTGCAATGGATGAACCAATTATTGTGAGGATGTCGGGTAAAAACGGTTCGCTAACATCAACTTTTTCTCCTGTAATAAATGTACATGGAAGTTCTTAAATTGCTCTTGTATATTTAAAGTCAACTTATGCTTTTCCAAATAAGGATTGTGTTCACATAAACGGAACAAATAATAGTAGTACAGTGCAATTAGGTTTTCAGCTCGGAAAAATTCCCACCTAGCTGAATTTTGGTACACATCTTTATTACATCGTTGTAAACAATGTCTAAAAAGTCGACCTCGATATCATGTACACGTTAAAGGTTATTCGAGGTCAAAGGTCACGAAATTTGCCTTTTTTTAATATCTCGTTTTTTATAGGTCGTAGATACAAATTGTAGAGGACATAATACAGTGCACATTATGAGAGTTATTCAAATAGTTACCCCAAAAAGTGCAGCTATAGTCGACGAAGAGATACAAAGATTAAGAATAATCCCAGCTGCAAAAGACATTGCTGCTATCGCTCACGTGCCTTTACAAATGTATGACAATTTTGGTGTTTCTAGATTGAGCAAAATTGATGTAGAAAATATATTAAGTGACAACGTTTCAATAAAATCTTTTATAAATAAAATCGATTTCTTGTGGATGTAGGGAAAATGGAAAACTGTCTCGGATGTACCAGGGTGGAACGGTTTTATAGAGTATCTCACAAAAGAAAATAATAAATTTTCAGCATCTCGTATTCTATTTTTGCCATTTATTCATCATCCAGCAAGTAATTTAAATACAATTTACACAACCTTGAACTCTATTCATGACAACATGAAGTTTCATGGCCATGAAGCATGTGTCGTGACGTTTGATCAACCGCTGTTTATAAAAGCTCGTGAAATAGTTGCAGCTTCTGAACCTGGATCAGAACTTTCAAAAATTATAATACAGCTTGGTGGTTTTCATTTGATCATGTCTTTTCTTGGATCGATAGGATACTTAATGGCAGGTAGAGGACTTAAAGAAGTTCTTAGTGTTGTTTATGCCCCAAATTCTGTGGATAAAATGTTAGATGGGCACGCTTATGCAAGAGCTGTTAGAGGTCACATATTATTACATTTAGCGTTATCGAAATTTGTAGCTCAAGACATGGAAACCGATGACCATACTGACGAATATATACAACGTTATATTGAACAAATAATCGTACAATATGTTTCATATGAAGATGTAGAAGGTTCTACAGTTATACTTGAATCATATATAGAACAGTTCAATGGCATTTAAAAAAAAATACAAAATCGAGGACCTACTGCAAAGTTATGGGTACAATATTTTTATATGGTATCTATAGTTAAAGATTTTATTAGATCTGAAAGACTAGGAGATTGGGATGGACACTTAAAAGCTGTAAAAAAAAATGCTTCCTTTTTTCCACGCTTCTGGATATTTTTTGTATGCAAAATCTGCTCATTTATACCTGCAGGATATGCTCAAATTAAAAAATAATATGGATGAACAGGCGTTTAAAAAATTTACCGACGGATTTTTTACAGTTAGACGTAGTAATAAATTTAATTGTGGAACGTGGAGTGATATGGTAATCGAGCAATCCCTAATGAAATCCATGAAATCTGAAGGAGGGGTTTCGCGAGGAAGGAGTACTCAAGAGAGCGTGTTGAGTAAATGGGTTTATGGAATGTATGCTATGAACACAATATGTGAAGATGTAGAAAAGTTTTGCAACATTTCCTTAGATACTGTCGATCAGCATGTTGATACAAAGGATTCGCGTATCAAAAGAGATAATGACGACGTTAACAAAATTATTGAATGGTTAACAATCCATAATCCTTTCCCTTAAACTAATAAAATTATGTTAATATCAAATGGTATAATTGGTAATGATGAGATTAACTGTTGTGATACTTACGAAATTGGTAAAAATTTAATGAATAAAATGGTTGGATTAAAATTTTATAATTTTAAATTCAAGCGAGCAAACAGAGTTTTTCCGCTTTTGAGTGTTAAAAGCTCTATTAAAGTGCATGATCATTCAGTTCCTATTGATCCTCTACTACTATTTCAAAGAATTAGTTAAAATACAAAATTTCAAGATAAATTCTAGATGAATATTTAAAATATGAATTATCTCCATACTCTTTGGCTATATTTGACGATGTAGGTATGCGAAAAACAAATAAATCCACAATATTCAAATGTTTTAAATCAAGTATTTATGAAATGAATACTTCAAACGCTACCTATATCATCGACGGTGGATTTCTTTTGCATCGTATTATATGGCATCAAGATAAGATCTTTTCAATGTATATTTAATAAATATATTGCATATTTAAAAAAACATTTTGGGTCCAATGTAATTGTTGTATTCGATGGATATAACGATAATAGTAAAAATATAAAGGCGATGGAACAGTTTCGGCGATCTGAGGCATTTAGTGGGTCTTTTGAAGTTTTTTTTAATGAAACAATGAAAGTGCCTATAAGTCAAGAAAAGTTTCTTTCAAATCGATCGAATAAAAACAGATTTATTTCTACATTGATGCAAAAATTAGAAAATATTAATATAGCTTCAAAACATGCTCAAGTCGATGCTGACGTACTTATTATAGAAACAACAATCGAAGAAGCATACGCCCGGAAAACTGTTATTGTTGGAGAGGACGTAGATCTCTTAGTTATACTAATAGCACGCACTCCGTCGCAAAAACACATTTTTTTTTTAAAACCCGGTAAAGGAAACGTTGACACAAAAATATACTCATCTACTAATAGCATGAATCACTACAATTTTGGTAGAGAACATATTTTATTTTTGCACGCTGTCACAGGATACGACATCAACATTTTTTAATAAAGGAAAGGTAAAAGTTTTGAAACTATTAGAAAATCGTTCAGACCTTCAAAGTGCAGCAGCAGTGTTCAAAAATCAAAATTGCTCCGTTCAAGACATTTTTGAACATGGAATTACATTTATTTTAGCAATGTATGGTGCCCAAAAACAAGTGGTCTCCATCGACAATTACAGATATATAACATTTGCTAAACTAACTAGAAATAATAAACCTGTGAAATTATCATCTCTACCACCAACAAATAGCGCCACCCAACAGCATCTGCTTCGAGTTTATTACCAGGTACAAATTTGGTTGGGCAACAAATTAAACCCGGAAAACTGGTGGTGGATAATGAATAACAATGTTTTGGAGCCTATAATGACATTGTTACCACCCGCACCCGATGAATTGGTGAATATGATTTTTTGTAACTGTAAAAAAGGCTATGGTACTAACTGCAGTTGCAAAAAAATTGGTATCAAATGTTCAATTATTTGTGGACATTGTCGTGGGCAGTCGTGTTTTAATTCAAGTTCCGACAATGCTTTAGATGACAATATAGACACACTTGACGTTTTGTCAGCGGATTTAACGGAAAAAGACAATACATATAATTTTGAAAAAAATGAAGAACATCAAAATGACGAAGAAGAAGAAGAAGAAATGCATGAAGACGAGAGCGATGATGATTAATAATAATTTAAATGTAATATTTATTACTTTGTTTTGACGATTACATAACTATGATACCTATAATAATAATTTAACAATTATTGTTGACTACATGGACTAGGCCTACCGGGGAAACCATGAAAAAAAAAACGCACCATGCTTCTACCTCAATGGTGGTGTGGAAATGAATGCATTCTTATTATCGTTATTATAATATGATATAATATAATTTTATATTATTGTAATTTTGTATGGTAAACATTAAAATTTGTAGACCGCAAGTGCGATTGGATATATATATATATATATATATATATATATATATATATAACCATTTTGTAGAGAATTTTATCCTCTACAATTTTTGTTCGAGACTTTTTATCGTACAAACAGTATAAAGCGAGATATTTCATTAAAAGTGTACAGATTGTTGGCCTTATAACGGAAAAACTTTCAACATGAAGTGAAAATGTCAAGAGACCATTTTTATAGATAATTACCTCCTCTACAATTTGTATCTAAGACTTCTTTTTGTATGACCAATAAAAAACGAGATATTAAAAAAAGGCCAATTTCGTGACCTTTGACCTCGAATAACCTTTAACGCGTTCATGATATCGAGGTCAACTTTTTAGACATTGTTTACAACGATGTAATAAAGATGTGTACCAAAATTCAGCTAGGTGGGAATTTTTCCAAGTGGAACCCCTTTTTTCGTCTAATTGCACTGGACTATAGTATGAAAATATCTAATGGAACTAATACGTTAGAAGTTAGCATCATTAATGGTTATTACACGATTCAAGATATAAATAAACATATTTGTGATATAATTGCAAAATCTACTTTATTTAATACTAACGTTATTATATTTAATATAACTAGTATAAGTTATAAATGTAGAATTAAGTGTAACTTTGATATTGATTTTGATGTTGAAAACAGTTTAGCAAGCACGTTAGGGTTTGAAAAAAAAATATCATGGTTTCACTAAAGAAAATTTAAATTCATATCATCAATTAGGAAAAATCGAATACAATATAAACAGTATTAGTTCTATAAAAGTCATGTGTAATATAGCTAAAGGCTCATTAGACAATGGACAGCAATCTCATTCAATATATGAATTTTTTCCTCAACCGATTTTAGAAAAAGAAATAGTCGAATCACCGAATAATTTAATATATTATAAACTAAAGACAGCAGTAATAAAAAAAATAAAAATTGATTTAGTCGATGAGGAAAATAATCCTATTCAAAACTCTGACGCAAAAGTAACGATTATTCTACATATTAGAACTATAAAATCTTAAAAAAAAAAAAACGGTGATATGAACGAATCAATTACTGTGAGCTTGTCTGGTAAAATGACATCTTTGTCATCAACTTATTTCCCAGCGATAAATTTACGAGAAAACTCGGAAATTGCGATGTTATGCTTACATACATATAACACGTTTCCGAACGTGAATGAGACGAATAACAATATTCGAATTATTACACCTACACATAATTTAGATATTAAACTCCCTTTTGGCTGTTACGAGATTGAAGATATCACACAATATATTTCTAGCAAAATTCATGAAGATAATGAACGTATAAATAGTGTGATGGATAATAATAAAAAATATTATGACCCTAATACCCTAGAGATTTTACGATAGACACTGATGTCACTCGTATTAAATGTGTAGTTAATTGTTGTACGGGCCGGGTGCGTATAGTAATAATACGCGTACCCGGTCACCAACTTCGTTGCGCCGACAGCCGCAGTTATAACGGTCGATCGGCCACACTTGTGTATGAGTGTAGGAGTGTATGAGTGTATATATGTATGTAGTTCGAACAGCAGTGGTCGGGATCGCCTCGCAAATACTGTCGAACTACTTGGTGAGGTGGAGTGTGTATAGTGTGTATACGTGTGTGTGTGTGTGTGTACTTAAATGCTAAGGAAAAAAGGGTAACTAAATATAAAAAAGAAAATGGTAAAACAAATTTAGATGGTAACTGGTGTTGCTGTATAATAAATATAAATAAATAAACAATTAGCCACTTGGCTCAAATAATAATAATAATAATAAAAGTATAAAAGAGAAGAATTCACAGCAACACGGATAAATAAATAAAATAATAATAAATATCGGCTCTTCTGGCCCAACAGTAATTAATAATAATATAAATAAATAAATCAAATAAAAACTCACAAATTGTTGGTGCACTGCTGGCCAGCCGCTACCTAAACTTAAATCTAAGGGACATAAAATCGCACACACACTAAATAATAATATAACACACAAAGGATAACAATTCACAACTTTCGTGGCGATTAGCGCACACGTAAAATAATATTGAATATAGTAATAATACGGCAATTCGTGCACGTATAATAATAATAATAATAAATATAACAAAATTGGCGATTACTGGCTATTAGAGCCGAATAATAAAAATACAATTATAAAAAAAAACAACACTGGCGATTCGCGCACAGGTAAATGTGTGTTACGTACACGGTGACGACCCGTTTCGCCCAAAATTGACCTTTCCCGTTCCGCCCACAAACCCGTTTCGGCGAACGAATTTTTAGTCGTTTAAAAATTAAGTTGGCAATGATTTTATTAAATATTATGATGTTTGAGTTTCATTTAGCGTTACTCAGAGAACACCACGAGGAGGCGAAACTCGTTGTTCTCCAAAAATATATTTTGCATACAGACCTTATCTGTAATTATTCACAAACGTATTATATTAATTTACTTCATCATTTATATTGTTATACGATTACATTAAGGGTACTGTCACACTACGACGGTTACGCCGTACGGCGTGACCGTACGTCTTTGCCGTTCATCAAGAACACATAGGTTTTTACGTGTCGTGTCTCATTTGTACGGTAGCGCCGTCGATGAACGGACGGCGACTCTAGAAACCGTTGCGTGTCACGGTTTCACGGCACTGCCGCCACGCCGTCGGTTTTGTAAACACATTGTTTCTTATCAGTTGTGTCACACTGCAACGGCAAAGAAGTCCGGTAGTGGACTTTATAATTTTTTTGTTAGTTTGTTTTTTGTTTTCCTGGGCGGGTTTAATAAGCCAAATGCTTCAGCCACAGCTAAAACTTTTAAAGTTTTTTGGTGATCCATTTCTTAAAAAAATATGTTTTCACTTTAATTAATATACAATTTAACTACGCTTAAAAAAAAGAATACTCACATATATAATATTTTATAATAATTATTATAAAATTAGACACAAAATATATTTTTTAATTTCCAACACTAAACAGCACACAAGTCACTTCAAGAACACAGTCTTCACTGAACTGACTACTGACTACTGAGCATCTACTGACCAGAAATTATCTTTACAGATATTCATAAAACACTTTATGGACAAAATTAGCATTAAAACCGTTGTAGTGTGACACGGGTAAGACCGGACGGTTTTGACTTCGACGGTTGAACCGTACGGCGTAACCGTCGTAGTGTGACAGTACCCTAAGAGTTATTGATATCATTTTTTTTAATTTTTGCTCATAGCTTTGATAAATTCAAATCGAGTCATTTGTTTATTTCTATATTTAATTATCAATTTTTCATTACGTTTTTGTCTTTCCATCAATGTTTTGTCCTTTGTATTATTTGGTATTTCTATGCTGTTCATTATTATGTACGTTTCAGTTTGAACATCGTTCCCTATGATATTAAGCCAATTTAATATTGATGGAGAATCGGAATAAAAGTTTTTATTGAAAGTTGAGTGAAATGCTTCACACGCATTCGTCGTCAATTGGAAATTAGGACATTTTACGATAGTAAGAGTCAAGATAAATACTTGTCATTGATAAAGCATTGAAAACTCTTATATATATTAATATAGTATATACTAAAAATAAATACTCGGATATAATAACATTTATTAAAATCATTGCCAACTTAATTTTTAAACGACTAAAAATTCGTTGGGCGAAACGGGAAAGGTCGATTTTGGGCGAAACGGGTCCCGCCCACGTACACGGTGGACGGAAAAAGACAAGGAATACGGGACACGAAATATAATACACACACGACACAATTTAAATAATCTTAATATATAATTCACAAACAGATAACAGATAATAGGAACTTAAAATTACGTGCGGTTTTGTGTGTGTGCGCGTGCGTGTGTGACCGACTGGTTATAATGATTATACTTTGACCTAATTAGTGGCGGGATGGGTACAGTCTTCCCGAATTTGATAAGAGCGAACATAACCTAAAAAAAAAAAATGTAATTCCAACCATCTCGTACCAATCTTCGAACATGAACGAAAATCCAAAGTCCGTATCGAAATGTAAATGTGGCCAAACTGAGTTTTCCATAAACTTCTATAGAGAAATTTATTTTCTATATCCTAAAACCCTGTTTAGTTAGATTTTAATCGGAGTAGTTAGCATTTCACTGATCACTCACTACACGAGTTTACTTAATTGTTAACGGTTACTTTTTGTAGTTTATACTTCCACGTGTTCGATTTTATATTATTCTTACGATATTATGCTTATTTATTATGTTTATATTCTTTAAAATTAATTTATTTATTTTCTTGTTAAAGATTGTCATGTTATTAAACTAAAATATGTATGGATTTCAAAAATTAATTACAAATGTATCGATATGTACATATGCAAGACTATATTACATTAATACTTGGTAGGTATTATATTTAAATACAAGTTTTATTTTTTAGGAGATGATTTCATAGAAAAATTTAAATTACAGGTACCTACCTGAAAGCACATTGACCTTGCAGAAGATAACGTAAAATCGTGATGGTATTGTGAGAAAGTTTTATGTATTTACTTTATTGTTGATAGATTTGTTGCTGTCGAGAAGACTTAATGATGACCATGTACAGAATGAAAATGTTAGTGTCTCTTACAGGTTATAGAAGTACTAACTTAATTAAAAACTATATTAATCTATTTCTTTAATACAGTTATTTTTATATTAGGGATGGTCTAAGCATTAAGAAAACGGTTGCATTGAATTATATAAAAGCTACAATAATGATTGAATCTTATAATGAGAGCAAAATGATTAACATGAATTGATGGTAAAATACTTCTCGAATTTATTACTATTATCTGAAATTAATATTAATAACTTTATCTAATAATTATGATAAATTAATTGGGGTGATTATAATTATTTTAGTTAAAATATGTATTTACTATAACGTTTGAGTTATTACAATTAATTACTAATTATAATATTTAATTATGATTAAAAAGGGAGTAATTTTATAATATATTTCATTCATTTTGAGTTACTCAATATGAATATAACAATAAAAATTAAAAACACTCGCAATGGATTAAAATAATCCTGTTTTTTACTTTTTTTTAAACATATTTAAAGAATAATAATTTTTAATTAAAAATTCATCTGAAAATGTGTCTCCCAGACTTATATTTTAATTTTATTTTATTGATAAATTGTTTATTCTCTAGTATATATTTTGATTAAAATTGATTGATGTAATATTAATTGCTAAATGATGACATTGAAAGTTTATAATTTAAAGATTTTAATTTCTTAGTATTACAATTACAAAATGTTATCATTTTTTAATTTCTAACACATTTAAATAATTCCAAACATTTTAAGTAAAGTCTAATGTCTATTTATGAGTGATGTTAATACTAATGTAAAATAAATAATTTTTTAATAATAACTAACATATGTTAAATTAATCTATACAATTAAAATATAAATATTACTTTTTTCAGAAGAACAATTATATTATTATTTGACCAGAACGTAAACATAATGATATAGAAATAACTAAAAAACTAAAATTTAACATGCTTATCTAAATATATACACTGCACAGACATTTTTCTTGCAAATATATTATAAATTAATATTTTAATACTATTGCATTTTATGTAGGGACCCTATTATTGGATTGAATAGCTTGGCATGATGTTATAAGAAGAACCCATCTACTTGTCAATAAACATGAACTTTGTTGTGTTAAGATATGAAGCTGTTTTGATGACACAATTATGCAATGCTTAAGTTTTGCAGTGCACAGTTTCAAATATGGTGTTTTAAGTTTTGTTGAAGTCTATACAATCTTTAAAAAAATGTGACTGTATTTTCATTCACTTATTTGAAATTTGAAGAGTTGTTAATTTTAAAATGACAAATTTCAAACCAAAAAAATTACATATCATTAACTGATTTTAAATGAAGGCGAGAAAAATAAAAAAAAATAAGGAACAGTGTTATTGTTTTTCAAACAATTTTTCAATAAATATTTTTTAAAATCAAATGATTAAAAGTGATAATGTTTAGCAATATTAATTTTTTATTTTTTGCTGTTTGGAGAATTTTATTTTTACCCATTGTTGTTTATTATTCAAAATCATAGTAAACAACCAAAATAATTTAGTTTCCATAAACTAAACAAATTGTTACCCTATTATTTTAAAATCAATAATACTCATGTATTATAAACATGTAACCATTAAAAATTATATTAGACATTTTATCATATTTCTGTTATTAATTATTTAGTTACTAAATTTTTAAACTTTTTTTTACAGATTGACCTTCCTGCGATTTGCTTCCTTTGAGATTTACTTGCGACTTAAAAATTACCAGCGACCAACTTGTGTTCTACTACAATTCTATTAAAAGGTTTTTTTTAAGACCAATTGTATATTTATTATTTTAGAACGGTTTAAAACTTACTAAATATTTTATTATTTTTGTATATTTTTTTTGTCTAATATCCTTTAGTTTTTTTTAGTAATTTGCTGCTTACACTATGAACATCCACAATCAACCTAATTTTCTACATGAAGACCATAATTATATCCGGCCAGTTGGTGGCGAGGAACAAAATACTCTACCTTATCATTTGGTAGACCATAATTATGTTCGGCCAGTTGTCTATGAAGACAATCTAAATGAAGAACACAATGCTCTGCCTTATCATTTGGTAGACCATGATTACGTTCGGCCAGTTAATGAAGACAATCCAAATGAAGACCTAATTAATGAAGACGAAGATGTTATTGTAGATGAAGAAGTACCTGAAGACAATGAAGTACTCGAAGGTGAAATTATAGTTAATGAAGTACCAGAAACATATACATTGATTCCAGGCGTTCATCATGGATCAAGGGTTTATGTAGATAATGTGGGGTTCAAGTATTACAAACGTGAAGAAAGAGGCAACCGCATATACCTAGTATGTGAGCGACAGAAAAGTGAGCTTCATGATTTTTGTCCTTGCACTGCGTCAGTGAGTAGGGAACTCATTGACAATAGGATAAGAGTTCGAAGTCAACACAACCATAGACCTGCGAATATAAATTTAAATGTACCATTCTTGAGAGAAGCGATCGGTGCGAAGGGCATCGATTGTGAAAACATGTGTCCATCTGTTCGAATTGCATATAATAATGCTATAGTTAAACATCCAGAAGCCGCAGAAAATTATACATTCATGCAAGCCCAGAAAAGATGGAAGAGGATGCGTAGGTGTCGCCAGCCGAACCACGGAAGAATACCCGAGAACATCCATGAGCTCGTTGAAGCATTGAATCGTCCAGAGAATGCTGCCTGTAGTCAAACGCTTCAAACCCCACCGTCAGCATTTTTCCAACAAGAACTAATCGTTAATGGAACTAGTGAAGGGGTAATTTTTGCTAATCAAGATGCAGTTAGAAGATTCCATAACGAGTTACTAACAGTAACAACTGTTGGAATTGATGGAACATTCAAGACTGTTCCTGCAGCTCCGACAGACTTGAAAAGTTTCCTGACTTTTCAAGTGGTATATAAAAGTGTGTCGTTCCCAATGGTTTATGTTCTTTTAAAGAGTCGAACTGAAGAAATTTACGTCACTCTATTTAATATTATAAGGCAAATTTTACCTCTTAATTATAATTCTATTCGGTTTGTTACAGATTTTGAAAAGGGGCTCATGAATGCAGTTCAACGAGTATTTCCAGAAAGCAGACTAGGATGTTGCTGGTTCCATTACACTCAATCAGTTGTACGGTATTGCCATCGGAAATTGAATGGTGTTTTGGACTTAGTCAAGAGAAGTGTTGAAGCAGCTCGTGTCTTCAGAATGGTTCTTGCACTTCCTCATCTGCCTGCTAATAGGGGACATCCTCTGTGCCCTCTGTTTTGTATGCATGATGGTTTTAGGGCCATCATGCAATATGTTAATTTATTTCCTGAAGTGGAGCGAGGAATGAGAAATTTTTTGATTGGTTACATTGAACGTTATTGGTTTTTTCAAGTTAAGCCAGAGTTCTTCAGCGTTTTCGGAGAAGACTTTCGAACCAACAACTTCCTTGAATCATTCCATTCGTCGTTATTAACGCAAATGGGACGACATCCAAATATCTGGGATTTTCTGCGTGAGTCAAAGAATGTCTGATGTGTTTATGTGTTGCATTTTTGTCCTAAATGTTTGTGATAATATTTGTTAAGATGTTGATGGCCAATGGTGTGTAAAAGATGAGTAAGTAAATATATGTATATTTTTATTTCAATGAAGAATTATGTATGCTTTACGTGAATGCGATGCGTGTCATGTCCTTTGTAAAATTGCTTAATGTATGCTTGTGTATTGTGATCTTTGTTTATTACATTTATAATATGTAGTTATATTAATTAGTAAATATAGTTAAAAATTTGAAAATGTATATAAAAATCTCAGAAATAACTTGAAACATTCTATAAAGATAATTTTTTACATCTAATAACTAATGTATTTATTTTTTTTTTATTTAAAAAGCCATATGATAGATTCCCAACTCATGTAAGGCTAATAACAACTTAAATCTTTATTTATTATACTTCATTACTTTGCTTTGGATTTTACATTATGCTTGTGAAATAAATACTATGGTAATTGTTGTAATTAATTACTTCATATTTGATTCATTTCTTATTAATTGACCTTCACTAATGTGTTTTATTTTCTTTCAGGGAGGTTAACTTACATTGAAAATCAGTGTTCAGTAGAGTTCAATCAAGTGCGGAACAATCTCACGGTTAGTTATTACTTAACTTATTTTTATGAATTAAAATTATAATGTTACGTATTAAATTTTATAGGTTAGAGATGTTACTTCAAGATCTGAACGAGTCAGTGCCACCTTTCAAATCGCCCAGAATGTCCAAAGACTTAATGAGCATCAAGACGTCTTGAGGTTTTTGCGCAGTGTTGGTCACTTCAATGATGGATACGTTCAGAGAGAAATCGGAGAATATGGTCAGCATTGAAGACAGCCGTTAAATTATTATTTTATATTCTTTTTTTGTTTTATTTTTTTGTTTGTTGTAAAGATTTATGTTGTGAACGCTAACTTAGGTAAAATAATAAAATTAAATAACCCAATAATTTTTTAAAGTAAAGGTAATAAACACTAATATAACTAACAATAATATTAAACAGCATCTCAGAATTCTATAAATTACTATTAGTGTGACCAATTCTTTTAATACTTCAAAAACACTTCCAATTTTCAAATTATTCTGTTATAAGTATTTTGTAGATATGTAGATTTTCCTAAAAAAAAAAAAAAAAAAACACCTATGAATTCATATTTCTAATGAAATTAATAAAAAAATACAGTTTTCCACAATCCTATTTTATACTCTATATTGGTTCTCATTTTTTAGTAAAATTATTTTCTGTCATGAAATTTTCTTTTTTTTTTATCATATTTATTTAATTTGTACAATCTGTAAAAAATATATTTCCAATAAGCACAATGAAGGAATATGGATAGGTCATGATTGGCTTGATTGAAGCTGTCACGAAATAAAAAAAAAAAAATTAATCTACATATGAATACAATATTCTAAGGATAGGACCGTTAATTTTTTTATTTTACCTTTGTATATGTTCACGCTCACAAGCGATTATATTTTAGTAGTTATTATATTATATTATTATTTTAGTAATTGTTGGTTTATCTAGTCGCTAGATCAGTGCCATCGGATATACAATGTTTATTTGCAATGTTCAATATTGTATATTGTGAGTGTGCCAGATCAACTTGTTGTTTTTTTATTGTAACATTAACATTATTATATTATACTGATCTGGGCACCACATGGTTATTATTATTAAAGTATTATTTGTGGTTATATTATTATATATTGTTATTCATTGTTTATTATTATATATTGTTATGAGAACCTTCTGAGGCATTAAAGATTAATAATAGTATGTGTAAAAACACTATTTAAATTAAAATTCTTTATTATTATGTTAATTGGACTTACAGTCAATATATTTTGTTATTACAATATTAAATATTATTTAATTGTGTGATTTTTTTATTATTATTATTTAACTATACAGTCCACTCAATCACAATTATTTTATGTTTTATTCTTATTGGAGTTACCCTTAATTATATTAATATTATATAATAGGCAACGCCCCGTCAGTATATTTATAATTTATTTATGTATATGTAAACTAAACCCACCTTGTAATTAAAATTCTATATATTATTACTAAATAAATTAAATTCTGATATTTAATATATGTACATTGTATGTTTTGTTATCTATTGTCATAATACAAATTTAAAGTTGAATTGCATATCTATTTACTTACTAGTCCCATAGGAATAAATATAATTTTAATTGTATTATTACCAAATCATTTGTATATGTGTTCATCATAAGGCTTTCTCTTCTAAATTTTAGACTACCATATGAAATCTGATTTTATAAGTATATGTAAGTACTATATTGAGGAATACTATTTCTATAAGTTTATGTTTTTGTGTTATAAACAAGAAATCAAGATGTATTATGTTGAGATAAAGTACATTGTAGACTTGAAGTAAGTCATGAGTTATTTTCTTTATTGAAATGACAAATAGTCAAATAGAAATGACAATAGTGCAATAGTTATTGGAATCAAAATATCTGTCATGAACCTTTTAATTCCCTTTTAGATTTACTATTTCTTGAGAAGTGGATAATATTATTGCTACAATGATAGAAGTCCTCTGCCTTACTTATTACCTTTGCCTATTACTACCTCAGGTGTTTTCTGTCTTAAAATATTTAATAAATTATTATTTTGTTGTATTATTTATGGAATTTCAACTTCTGAGTTTTTATTTTAAATCTTAATTAAAAAACTTGTGGTAATAGTTATTGTTTTGTTTCATATTATTTAAAATTAATTTTCATTTTAAATCATGAAAATAAAATATGTCTCCATATAATAAAATAAACAATAATTCTAAATCAATTTCTCTATTTTATTGTTTTAAAATTTATTTGAATTGTTTTTAACAAAGTACAATGCGTTTAAAACAAATGTGCTTAATACAGGTTTTAAACATGTTAAAAACACATTGTTTGAAACAACTTTTTTAAAACATACAGTATAAGACGACATAGCAAAACCTAGTAAGAATTAAAATACTGAAAAAATGTAGGTACATATTATAAATTTAAATTTATTCACAAACTGTATGAATTACCAAATTATAACAAGAGTATCTGAAAAACAGTCATTAGAATGCAGCATCTTGAACAGTTCACTAATAGTATTAAATGCAAAATGTACTATTACTTTTTTTCCTGAATCAATATTTTGCGATTTTTTTCAACATTACATTTCTAATAATCGAGTTATTCTAAAAGTTTCACTTATAATTAGAAGGATTAATTTAGTTTGATTTAAAAAACCGATGAAATGAATATTAGAATTGCTTGGTGCATACTACTTGCATTTCTAATTGTTGAGAGCAGATGTTGCGACCAGGGCATTATGTCGCATAGTAGTTAGTAAAAAAGGGTCCTTTAAATATTTGTAAACACTACATTTAATATTTTTATAAAATATGAAATACTTCAATGAGAAATTATTATACATAATATAACAGTATGATGATTATAAAATAAATGTATGTGATTTTGAAGAAATGATTCTCAAAAATTAGTGGTTAGTCAGTTTTCAAATAATCTAAATTATTATTTATTGTAACTACAGATCACGATTTACGGTCTACAATCTAAATATGAGGGAAGTTGAGGGGAACAGTTTGTAAATGTCCTTTGTCTTCCATCATACTTTTTAGTTACCTACTACGTTGTTATTCGTAATTCAATTATAAATATATGGTTATTAACAAACATAGTGATTTAACTTTGAACTATGATACAAAATCAGATTGTAGTTGTAAAAATAAACCACTATGCAGCGTTAATCAGGTATTTTCATCAAGAATCCTTGTTTTCCACACCCTATTTAAGATACATTGGTGTCAATTTCGAATTCATTTCGAATTCAGTTCCTGATTTTTACTTCTGCATACCTAATTATAATTTATATACATAACAAAAAAACGTATGTTAATCGTCTTTCTCAAAGCGGCGAGTTATATAATTTTTTACTTCTAATAATGTGGATGAGAACCCAATCCACATATCAAATATCAATTAACAATCGTACATTGTCATAAATGGTAAGTAAAACTTTTTTACTTACCATTTAATGGTTACATGTTAAAAAAAATTTTTGGAATGGCCTATGCTGAAATTAAATTTCAGCGGGGCCCATATCATTTCATATACATTTACAATATTTTTTGTGGTTTTCACAGGCTTAACTCGTAAATGAGCTTTTCTAAATCTAAAACTTTATCATTTCCCTTCGTATTTATTGGAACTATGAATATTATTTTATTGGAAATTGGAATAAATATTATTTTATAATTGAAAAGTATAAAATCATAATGTATAGAAAAACACGAAAAAAGGAATTTCAAACATAACATTTTAGATTTTGAACAAAGTGAAGACTGTATTGATTTTACTCTGATGAGTGATTTTTTTTTTGTGTCTGTGTACATTATAACTAGTATAATAATACTTCGATTTTGAACTTGAAAAGTTTTCAAATGCGACGGGAAAAACAAAAAAAAAATGAGGAAAAAACGGTAATTTTTTGCAAAACAGTTTTCGACAAAATCAATTTTTTTATTTAGCTGTTACTCGAAAACCAAAAATCGTAGATACTTGAAATTATCACCAAATTTTTATGTTAGAATCATCTATAGGTACGTGCAGTGGCGGATTTAAGGGTTCACATAAAGTCAGCAAATCCATAAGAGGTCCCTTCTACAAACTGACGTAACATACTTAGCCCTATTTTCAAAAAAAAAAAAAGTATTCTGAATTTAGTTCATACTGTTTGAAAAGAACATGGACTATGAAGTATTTTAAAGAATAAGTTATTAGTTTGATCTTATAGATTCTAAGTGAAAAGGACTTTATGGTTTTAGAATGATGTGCAATTTTTTTTTCTGTAAACACTTTCGTTTATAAATCCTGGTCCAAAAGTTTTCTTCCAGCAACTTTTTAGATTCGAAATCAGACTGAGGTGGTATCTACTTTAGAGAGGTCATTTTTTTTAAATCTCCATAGTTTTTCCATAAATTAGGAAAAACTGAGTAAAAATGGTAAAAATCCGCCGTAGACGATGTTTTCACTTTCCAGATTTTAGTTATTTAGTCATAACTCGAAAAGTATTGGGGATAGAAATTTGAAAATGTTCAAAACAATCTGAAAATTTTTGGACTAAACACAGAATTTCGAATTTATCTAATTTTTTGATAGTCTATTTGTAATAACATTTTTAATATTTGACAAAAAGTTCTGAAAATGTAATATGACCTTACTCATATACTTACCTAACTATCATGAAAAAAAAATCAAAAATCGTGAATTAGGATTTTTTTTTAAACACGTTTTAATAAATTCATATACGAGTAAATTCGTATACGAAAATCGACTGTTTTTACGTAAATTTTCGACTTCAAATGTGTATACAACTTTTTTTCTAAATCCGATCACTTTGAAACTTGAAGCATAGATATAAAACAAGTTTTGAATCTTTTGGTAACAGAAATTTTCTACCGAGTTAAGAATTCAATATTTCATAAGGGTTTAATTACAAAAAAACTCACCAAAAATTACGTAAATACTGAACAGTTTGTATAAATAACAGTTATTATACTGAAGCTTTGCTCAGGATCGTTTTATAGTTTATACTATAAAGAGACGAGGCATCATTTTTTAAAACTTAACTTAATACACTCATCAGTCATCACCATTACATTGTCCGAGGACCGAAAGAACAATAAGGACGAAATTGTACCACCATCATCTCACTTACCAGTTTTTACTTTGTTAAATTAAAATTTACTTTATTTAATTACAGTTTATAAGATTTTCTACTTTTGAAGTATCCTTATATATTTAAATAATTTTCTTAATAAAAAATATGTAAATTATATTCCAGTTTACAATATACAATTTTTTTTGTCAAAATTAAACAAAAAAAAATCTAAATTATAATTTAGATGGGCCAAGGGCCTCAGTATACAATTAAGGAGGGGCCTCGTCGGAATTTGCCGACTATACGACCGTTAAATCCGCCACTGTATACGTGGTACAATTTTTAAATGAATTGTACGAGTGCAAAATTAAATTAATATTAACTATAGGCATGTCAAAAGTATCAAAATCAAACAATTTAATTGTTGGTGGTCATAACACGTGAAATGACGATCGCATAAGGGCAAAACAAAAATTTTCAACTAAAGTTTAAACTATTTACGTAATATTTGTAGTTAGTATTGATAATCAACAATAGTTATTATTGATAAGCGTTAGTTAGGTTTTTAGCAATTTCAATTTCAGATTTTTGTATTGCAAGATGGGCAGTAGTGGCTAGGTGGAAAGAACTTTAGGATTCTAAGGTTGGCGTAACTGATCTCAAGAAAAAACATTTTTTTTTTTTTTAGGTTATGTTCACTCTTATCAAAATCGGGAAGACTGTCCCAGGCCCATTAGTGGCGTCCTATTTTCCCGACCCATTATCGGCTTGAACAATTGTAACTATCCGATTGATTTTACAATCGAAAACAGTCTAGCGAGTTTATTAGGTTTTAAAAAGAAATTGTATGGAAATGAAGGTGTTACACATTTTAGAGCATCGAAAAATATTGATATAAACGCTGTTAATTCTATAAAAGTCTTGTGTAATATAGCAAATGGTTCATTCGATAATGGTATACAATCTCACTCGATTTATGAATTTTTTCCTCGTGAAAGGTCGGGTGCTAAAATAGTCGAGTCACCAACAAATTTAATTTATTATAAACTTAATACTGAAGTTATTAATACTATAAATATCAGTTTAATTGATCAAGAAAATAATCCTATTCATAATTTCGAAGAGAAAATAACAGTTGTGTTACACATTAGACATTGTAAATCTTGAAAAAATGGGTTTAATATTTAAGAATATAAAGCAGTTGCAAGCAATCAAACCGATCAGTTGTTCAACAGAATTACCATCAAAAGTATCGAAAAGAAAACCAAGAAATATAAAATTAACTCGTAAAAGCAAACAAATATTAAAACAGTTAGGATTCAAATTAAAACAAAATGCCTGATAGTAATATTTTAGATATTGATTCGAATTATAATACAGATTCGAAAATTAGTAAAATTGAATATCATTCATACATTCCGTATACAAATTCATTTAAACCTAACGATGAAATACGAATTGGGGTTCAACAAACAGATGTATATCCGTATTTACTTGAAAGTTTCCTTTTTATCGAAGGTGAAATAGAAGATCCACTCAAAGTAAATTTATCAAATAATGGATTATCGTTTCTATTTGACCAAGTCCGATTAGAGATTAATGGTGTAGAAGTTGATAGAGCCCGTGTACTCGAAATAACCAGTTCTTTAAAAGCATATTTATCATGTACTTTAAACAATTACTATAGTTATCATAATGCAGGTTGGATTTTACAAGATAATATACTCTATTCCAAATAAGACCAGGCTACGGCGGCCAAGTTGTGCGCATGGGCGTGGCTTCACAACGAGCACGGACCTCGAACTTTGCCGCCGCGGCCCGACAGCTAGAGCGACCGCCGCGACGTAATTAGTCTATCGCAAACCAGCGACCTGAACAAATAACTTAAATTGCATTGTATACTCTGAAACAGATGGAGTGCGGAGCGGTACGTCGCGATGTATTTTTCCGTACCGTCACTCGCGCAGTCGCACACCACATAATCATATACGTACGTCAGTACACGTTATCAGTAAAATAGGTGGAGCCTGACCTCCGCCCGACGAGATCTGGTCGCCGCCGTAGCCTGGTCTTATTTGGAACAGACTATAGTATAGTGAGTAATAGTGGAGAATTTAGTTTTTGTATACCATTAAAATATTGGCTAGGGTTTTTTGAAGATTTTAAAAAAATATTGATAAATGCTAGTATAGAATTAATTTTAACGAGATGTAATAATGATTTAAATAGTTTACATACTATAACACTTAATTCAGCAACCGGTTCTATAACACTCAATAAAGTAGTTTGGAAAATCCCTCATGTTACTGTAGATGATTCAGAACGGTTAAAGTTAATGAAAATCGTAGAAAAAGGTAAAAGTTTGTTTATTCCATTCAGATCGTTTGAAACTTATGAATACCCCGAGCTCGGTAAAACTAAAAACGTAATTGGAATTTAAAAACTGCCTCAAAATTAGAAAAACCTCGATATATTATGATAGGTTTACAGAAAAACCGGAAAAACAATATTGGAGTTGATGCTAGTTTTTTTCAACATTGTAAAATAACTAACATTAAAGTTATGCTAAATTATGTTGTTTATCCGTACGATAATTTAAACTTGTATTTTGATAGAAAAAATTATTCAGTACTATATAATATGTATGCATCGTTTCAAGAATCATATTATGGTAAAAATGAAGGTAAACCAATATTAAGTCCAGCTACTTTTGAGTCTAAGACACCGATTGTCGTGATAGATACTTTAAAACAGAACGATTCAGGTACAGCTTCTACTGTTGATGTTAGTATAGAAATTGAAGCTTTGAAAAATCTAGATGGTGTAAGTGCTTATTGTCTTTTAATACATGATCGTATTGTAGAATATGTACCTATTAGCAGAGAAGTAAAAAAACTTGTGTAAACGTATTATCTTAATTTTTTAAATGACTGTCTTAGTAGGTATATTATATTTATAAAAAAGTATTTGTATACTTAAAATAAAAATATGTGAAGTAAAATTTTATGTGTTTTGTGGATATCATGTGTGTGAAGTATAATTGTGTGTATATTTTTAAGTATGTGAATGTTTTGTGTGAATTAAAAATAGTGTGTAAATTTAAAAAAAAATGTTGTTTATTTTTTACACACTGAAATAAGGTGAATTTTAACCCCTAAACTGGCAAAAATTTGAGAAGCCAAATGGAGCCAGAAAATACAAACGTTTTTTTGGAGCAAAAAAATCACACACTAAAAAATAGGTAGAAATCGCCCGCTAAACCGGAAAAATTTGGCTTCTCAAATGGAGCCAGAACATATAAATACATACTACTCTTGGCAAAAAAAATGTAAGAAAAAAGAAAAAATGGTGATGAAACATTTAATAAACTTATTAATAATGTTCAGAATTGTATAACAAAAATTAATGAGGAATTGGAATTAAATAGTTTAGATTTTAGAATAAAAGATAAATTTAGTAAAAACAAATGTGTAGGTAGAGTTTCAAAAACAAAAAAAATGCCTGGTGAATTAACATCAGATGAGAGGCCCGACTTGTCTATAGAAAAAGGGTTTAATGTGGAAACATACAACTATACCCGTTGCGCCGAGAGAGCGCAAGTCGGCGGCGACCAAAACTCGTCGTAGTTCGCGCATACCCTACCAACGTGACTCCCACCGTCGGATAATCGGCTCACATCGTCGACCATCGCGCGTCACGTCGTCGCGACTCGTAAACAGTAACCACCGTAAAGCGCTGGGTAGTTTACGACGGCGTACGACCAGTCAACTTGGTGGGAGAAATTAGACCTCGAAACCACAGAGCGACTTCATTTGGATGCGTGGCCGACTTGCGCTCTCTCGGCGCAACTACTATACATATATATATATATATATATACATACTAGATATTATGATAAATGGTATGGAAAAAAGATTTGTTAACAATTCAGAATTACTTAAAGATTGTATTTGGTTAGACCCTAAAAATTTTAAAAATATTTAAAGTGGTTTACCTGAAAACTCATTATTGAAACTTGCTGAATTAACAAACATAAATGTACAAATTTTAACGTCTGAGTTACAACAATTTGCAATGCAATATGAGTCAATAACTAAAAATTTCAATGACACATTTTCAAAAAATGATCTATCTTTTGACTATGAATCCAACTCTGAACCAGAACTAAATATTGACCACAGTTTGGAATGTAATACATGTAACAATTGTTTAAGATGTGCTTTTAATGTTTTGTACGAAATTGTTCAACAATCAGGCTCTTTTTTTTTTTTTTTTTTTTATCAGGAACCGGGCGGGACATGGATTAGCATTACTGCCACCCGGCCCCCATCGTTTATACAATGAATACAAAAACAAATGGGAAGCGGCGGTGGGACATGCCCCGCTTGCTTCCCTTACAAACCATAGTAATAAAACATAGTGAGGGCCTCTAACCCTAACTGTGGCCTTCAGCCTAAAACAAATACATAATAAATACATAACGTAATTAACTAAGTTGACCAATTCTAGGATACAGCTGTCACCTTGCTCTCCATAGATAATAATAATAAAACAAACCAATTTCGCGGCCCGGTGCCCAGCACCAGCCGGCCTGGAAGCTCGTACTGGCTTCGAGTCTCTGTGTCTTCGTCGCTGCGTTCGGGTTACGACGAACGGCGCCGTTGCTGGCAGCACCAGCTCGGGGCCAGATACTGTTTCCAGTACCTGACCCCGAGTGCCATCCACCCACCCTGGTGCCTGGTTCTGTGGGGGGGGGGATCGAGACGGGTCAGCGGCACCTGACCGAACTCGTCTCTACCCATCGTACAAAAGTACGTGCACCCCCCCGCAGTGCTTCACCGTTCTGTTACGGTCCGAAGAAGTTCTACCTCCACTGTCGGCCCTCATTGATCACCAGTCACGGCCGGGTTGTGTGTCATTGCCCTTACTCTGTTAGTCTGACCCCTGCTACCAAACCCGGCGTTCCCATGGATCGGTCGCGGCCTTATCGTCTCGTCCCCGCTACTCGTCACCTCCACGTTGCATGAGGCGCTCCTCTTCCTCCTTCGTTCTTAATATGTCTTCTACCATAAGTATAAAGGCTGATTGCGCTCTTTGCGAGGCGTATGTTAGCGCAGTCAAGTTCGGGACGTGGGTGTCTGGCAGCACCGGTCCGCAAAGGAGATACTCGACATCTTCTTTGCGTGGACTTCTACCTCCCAAGAACGCCCCGACTGGCGACCTCGTTAAATCCCACCTCGGGCAATCAAAAACGGTATGCTCCGCGTCGTCTACAACTGGTTCTGCGCAGTAGATGCAAAAAGGAGAGTTGGCCCTTCTCCTCTTGTGTAGGTAGGATCTGAAGCACCCGTGTCCCGTTAGTGCTTGTGTCAAGTGAAATGTCGGAATAACTCCCGACTCATACCATCTCCGGACGTGCGGTAGCAACGAGAACGTCCATCTTGCTTTATCCGCGTCCGTCCACTCCGCTTGCCACAGCTCTAGGGTGGCCAACCTTTCTTCCAGCTTGTCTTTCTCCATCATCACTCCCGGAATTCTCACCTGCCCCTTGGCTTTGATTCTGGACCTTTCCGCTGCCAGTAGATGTCCAGGGGGAGTTTTGGCCAAGAATAGGGCGGCCGTGTCTGAGACTGTTCTATACGCACGAGTTATCCTGAGAGCGGTTATTCTTTGGCACCTACTTATAGCAGCCCGGTTCTTCTGCGTTTTTAATGCCAGCGACGCCCAGATTGGTGCAGCAAAAAGCAGCTTACTGTTGACCACCGAACTCAGCAGCTGCCTCTTCGCCCACCCCGGGCCCGCCACGTTTGGCATCAGTCTCACCACCGCTTTCGCTGATTTGGTAGCTGATTCAGCCACTCTCGCCACATGATTCGTGAAGCTTAGGCGCTGATCGAAGGTTACGCCCAAATATCGTATCGCCTTCTTGAACCCTATGATGTGGCCATCGATCACCAGTTCTGGTAAACTGTACCTCCATTTCTTGGTCAATAGGATAGCCTCTGTTTTTTGCGGCGCAATCTTCAGCCCGTTTTCAACCATCCAGCCATTCAGCTTCTCGAGCGTCGGATTCAATAGTTCCTCTAGCATGGGGCCTGTGGGAGCGGTGCCGACCACAGCTACGTCGTCAGCGAATGCTATGATCTCGACTCCCCTCGGCCAGTCCAGTCTCAGCAGGTCGTCATAAACAATGTTCCAAAGTACAGGTCCTATCACCGACCCTTGCGGAACACCACAGGTGACGTCAATTGGAGAACCGTCGTCGACATACAGTTTCCTCTCTGACAGGTAAGATCTCAGCATCTTGATGAGATAAACGGAGACGCCCTTTTTTTCTTAAAGCAGCATCGATTCTTCTCCAAGAAGCCGTATTAAACGCGTTCTTGACGTCAACATCAAATGACCGCACACAATTTCCGATCCACAACCGGTCCGGTTGCTGCAGCCTCAGCAGCTGACATCACCTTTCTCATGGCATCCTCAACAGAGTGGCCAGTGCGGAAGCCAAATTGATTCTCCGACAATGCTGACTTCAGATGGAGGTTGAGTCGTCCTAACAGTAACCTCTCCATCAACTTGGCCGTTGTGTTCAGCATGCTTAGTGGCCTATAGCTGCTGGGTTCTTCCCTGGGTTTGCCGGGGCCTTTATGAAGAAGGACTAGCCTGGCAGTCTTCCATCGTTTCGGGAATTCACCGGAGATCAGACATTTGTTAAACAGGTCCAGAAGCTGTGTCGGGTAAGCCTTGACCAGCATACCGAGGATCTCATTAGGGACTGTGTCAGGACCGCAGGCCTTTCCGGAAGGCAGTCTCGCTACTGCGCTGTTGAACTCATCCAAGGTGAAGAGTGGCGGGTCTCCGTGCAGGTCTTCTGGTTCTCTGACACCTAAGTAGATTGCGGTTGTGGGAATTTCAGACCATTCCACCATTTCGTGAGACGGAAAGAGATTCTTAGCTATTTCTCTTTCGTTGCCTCTCGCCTCAAGTCCCGGGGAGACGCCAAGCTTCTTAGAGACAACCTTGTATGGTAGGCCCCAACCCAAATAGCACTAATAGAATATAAGAATATTCTTTTCATATGTTCGTCGATTAATCGTATTAATCATAGTGTATTCTGTAATGTTCTAAATAAACTCTCTGATAATTCAATTGACATCCTCGTGCACCGATTTTTATTATGATATGAATATTCCAAATATAATATTAGATGATTATTCTATATGAATACTTAAATCATAAAATAAGTTTCAAGATATATGTATTTCACATTCAATGAATATTCATTTATTTATTCTAGTATTAATCATGGTATATTAACAGAAATTTTAATCCCCCCTCCCAAAAAAAATATATAGGATGATAACTATATGCAATATATAGTAATCCTATATATAGGAATGACAACTGTATATACTTATAAGTTTTAAATAATACATATTATTATTTATGTATAGTATATACTATATACACATACCTACTTAAGCTAGTATACTATATAAATAGTTAGGTATATATAATATATATATATATATACTATATATTATAAAGTCTCTTTTCATAAAGTTTATTTATGTGAAATCAATCTACCACTATTCCAGATTTTAATTTCACATGACAATTATTGCTATTGAAAAATATTTAAAAAAAATAGATGATATTATGATATAATATAACATGTCTCAAAAAAAAATAAAAAATAAAAGTTTAAAATAAATTGAACACTTGTATTTTATTGCACTTATGTATTATACATATAGTTTAACTTATTATATACATATAATGCAATATAACATAATAATAAAAAAAAAAAACAATCAAAATCATGTTTTAATAAAAGTTTAAAATAAATTGAACACTTGTATTTTATTGCACTTATGTATTATACATATAATGCATTATAACATAATAATATAAAAAAAAAAAAACAATCAAAATCATGTTTTAATAAAAGTTTAATATAAATTGAACACTTGTATTTTATTGCACTTATATATTATACATATAGTTTATCTTATTAAATAATACATTATAACATAGGTAATTATATAAAAATCAAAATCATGTACTTCTATTTTTTAATCGCTCACTAGCTTTAGTTAGCCAAATACTAGCAGTACATTCAATT
Organism: Therioaphis trifolii; assembly: GCA_027580255.1. NCBI lineage: Eukaryota > Metazoa > Arthropoda > Insecta > Hemiptera > Aphididae > Therioaphis > Therioaphis trifolii. The sequence continues at coordinate 60,574 of JALBXZ010000034.1, forward strand.
TGTTTATTTGTCGTTTCGACAAACTTTTCTTGAACTGCTTCTAAAAAAAATAAACATAATTATATGATTATACACTATGTATATTAAGCAATTAATTAATAAAAATTATTATTCCAGAATAAACACACTTTTCAGAATAATTACATACATAATACATTTTTTTCATAATAATATTCTTTTAAAAATCTATTATTTGTAGGTAAAGCACTAGTATTATAATATAGGTACTTGGGTTTAAAAAAAACTTAAGATTTTTTTTTTTGGTTACTATCAAATACTAAATATATTGTTAAGTTAAAATTTTTATCAAGAATAAATAGGTACTTGATTATAAATATATATAAAAAAAAAATAATTTTGAATTAATACTTACTACTCAATAATGTTGAAAGAAATGTTCTGTTAAAGGCCATTTTTAATCCTCTTCCTTTATGTCCTGTATAACTATACACAGCAGCAAGTTCGTCAGAAATGAGTTTCTTTAATATTCGTCTGGTCAGTTCTTTATAATCTAAACCCCCAATTAAAGCAAACATATGCACCTAAAATAATAATAACTATAATATAGTTGGTTTTAGTTACGAGGTCTGTCCGGAAAGTATCGGGCCTACCTTTATATTTTCGTGCTAGCGTTATTCTTTATCATCTGGTGGGTGGCATCCTTCAAAGTAATCCCCACTTGATCGAATAACACGGTTCCATCGATGTTTCCACTTTTCAAAACAGTCCTGGAACTCATTTTTAGGGATAGCCTTAAGTACAATCGTCGCATTGTTTTCAACCGTTGTTTTGTCATCGAATCGGTGTCCTTTGAGTGGTTTTTTGAGTTTTGGAAACAGCCAAAAGTCACAAGGGGCTATGTCGGGACTGTATGGAGGTTGTCGAAGCAATGCGATATTGTGTTTTCTCAAAAACTGCTGCACAAGATTGGATGAATGCGCTGGCGCATTATCGTGATGGAGAAGCCAGTCACCACTTGCCCAAAAGTGCGGGCGTTTTCTTCTCACTGCATCACGCAAACGTTTCAAAATTTGAACGTAGTACTCTTTATTGATTGTCTGACCTGTTGGTGCATATTCGTGATGCACAACACCTTCACAATCGAAAAAAACAATCAACATTGACTTAACATTGCTCCGACTTTGACGTGCTTTTTTTGGTCTTGGCGATTCAGGATGCTTCCACTGTGAAGATTGTTGTTTTGTTTCAGGATCATAACCATAAACCCATGATTCATCACCAGTAATAACCTTTCTAAGCACATTATCATCATTATTTATTAATTATATTAATTTTTAGTATTAAATTGTTATTATTATAAATTCTATCGATTTAATATTTTGTACGTATACACGATTATACATTTATACTAATACACTAATACACTATTGTTTCTTATGATTATTGTTTAAAAAAATGTTGGTTAATAATTTATATTATATTATGTATTTTATAACTTACAATAATTAATAACTAATACAATGATATGAGACGTGTTAATTTTACCAAAGGTGAGGTAAATAAATCATAAATATTTAAAAATAAATAAATTTATTAATTTAGTATTTTTATTTATATTGTATTATTGCCAATTATTCGCTTTTAATAAATGTTTAAAAAAAAAAATACAATGTTTCATGATACATACCTGTACGGGGTCAGTTTCAATAGTTGGTCGATAGTCATTTCTGTCTTTCAAGAACTCGAAGCTTTTGAAAGCGAACCATTTGGAGCAATAAACATCATCAGAACCATCCCCAGAATGGTGTTGCTTAACTTTTTTCTCTTCACGCCAAAAGTGACAAATTAAATTTTTTAATTTTCGGTCAACTTCTTCTTTTGAGGTATCCATATGTTTGCTTATTTCAAGCAAACTATCTTGCCTTATGTATCAATTTCTATAATCCTTATGTTTGGTATTCCAAAGATTTGTCGATTCTTTATATAAATCGATCAACAGTAGGCACTTTTCATTTGACCATTCAACACTACTTGTCGGTTGATCGGTCATTTTTAATGCAAATTTTCACAACACTTTGAATTTCAATAACAGTTTTAATGACTATAGTGTACTCAGTACTGTAGCTACACATCAACACTAGTAGAATGCAGTGGAGTGATTGAAGTATTTTGTCTATAATTTGTGTGTGGGTACTCTACAATTATTGCTTATTATTAAAATTAAATAATCATGTTCATGGGTTAATAATATATGTTGGTGTTCTTAATTTAGACAGTGGCTTATTAAAACTGAAAAAGAATTTTTGGGTTTTACATTTTAATTAAATATTAATATTTGTTCATGTACCTAAAAGTATTTTTAATTAAATTAATAATTATTAATTAAACGTTTTTCTTAGAATAGTTTTATAGCCATTTAAAAATAACGAAAATACCTATGATTTAGTCGCTTGTAGCCTATAGGCACAAAATATGTGAGTTTGACACGAAAACAGTAATATTATTTTAGTCTGTAAGTAAAGTTGATCATTGTGGTTATTCACATAACTACAATATGTAACTATAAATTCCGATTAAAATTTTTGTTTATAAATGGTCGCTATGAGTTTTAAAGCTATAATAATAATAATAATATAATTATATATTATTCATAATTACTATAGAGTTTTGTCATTTTTAATGGGCAACAAAGTGCACGAGATCAGCAAATAATCTATATTTTTAAATCTTAAAAAACATGAAATTGAAGCAAAAGCTGCTCCGTCTGAACGTGCCTTAAGAAACACCTATCACTTGTATATTGATAATAATCAAACAAATTATTTTATTGTGGATCGAGTTGATGAGTTTTAGCAGACAATTTTTGCATTATATTTGAAGCTTATGCTAACCAATTTTTTAATGGTTTTTCGATTTTGATGTTTGGGAGATTTTGAGAAGAAAATGGTTTCATTTGATAGTTTAAATAGTTTCTAAACAAAAAAAATAAAATAATAATAATAAAATAACTTATACTTATATACACCAATAATTTCATTAAAAATAATATTTACCAAAAATCACAGAGCAAGTTTGGAGTGTACAAAAATAGTCTTTTCCTTTGAATCCTATGTATGAGTACTTAATTAGAAATTAATCAGTGAATAATGTTTGCATAATTTTTCTAATGGTTTCAGACATAAGCTCTCTTTTATTACAAGCTAGTTCTTTGATCTACATGCAAAACAAAATTCTGTTAATTTAATTGTAAATAATTTAAACAAATGCAATTCACTATATGTACCAATTTTAAAAACAATATTGTATCGTTTAATAATTTTTCCTCAAGATCATTTAGATCAGTTGCAGTATCCACACGAGTAATAACTTATTAAATGAATCTTCAATATCAGCAGATGCACACCCTTTTCATACATTTTTTCTTGCATAGAAATAATAATATCAATACAATCTTATATATTTATTTTTTCATGTTTGAGAACAATATGTTGTCTGTTAACTTATTTTTGAAAATCTGAAAAATAAAAAAAAAACATTAAAATGTCATTAGAAAATATTGATACATTCATATTTTTTAAAACTTTGAATGTACCTATTTATAAATTTACACATTCAAAGTAATTAGTAAAATACAATTGAAACCATCTTGAATTGATATGTAAAATTAAAACATTCATACAAAAACATCTATAAAATAAATGGTATACATTTTATTTTAGATTTAAAAAAAGATAAATTATGGAATTTGTTAATACCTTTAAATTAATTTTGGTCATTGCAAAGTTCTTTTCCTGAAAATGTCTTCGATGTTGAGGGAATTTCATCAATTGGTTGTAAATTAATTCTTTTATTATTTGTACCAGAGAATTGAGAATTAATTAGAGTTGAATGAATAATCTCATCTGATTGACTTCGATAATGTGGCAATAAAAACTCTCCAAACATTTTTTTTTTTTTTTGTTGGTATTGGACAGTGAATTTTGTCCACATCTGAGTCATCTACTTCAAACTCTGTAATTTAATTATTTACAGTTAATAAATATAATATGCCTACAATTATATTATAATATTCCTGTATTTATTATTTTAGAGTTTTTTCAAATTGTACACTATCCAGATAGTGTATTACCATACCATTTTTATTAAAAATAAATGTATTATGTCACACCGATATTAGATTAAATAAACATAAAGTTAAATGATTAAAATATATTATGCAATTCTTAAAAGGGGCTTTTTTCTTACCATCAAAACAATATTAAATATAGGTGGACTTGGTGCCATTGTATTTTTTTGAATTTGAATAACGTTTTTGTTGTGTTGATAAAATGTTTGTTTTCAGTAATTGTACAAAATATATCACTTTAAAGTTTAAGTGTATATTAGCGTTTTTTCTCCGTGATACTGCGACGTCGTGACTTTATCGCGAGCAGTGTGGCTGACCGTTATATCGCGATACGGTTTTATCGGCTTTTGCCCGGCCGCCTAAAGGTACGGTCTCCAAGGCGCGACTTGTCGCGGCGATCGGTCGCGGCGACTGATGTTCGTGATCGGTCGCCGCATCGAATGTGGTCTACTAAACGCGACCGCGACATGTCGTGACAATACAATTATTGAAAATTATTGTTTTTGGCTAGTCAACAGTCATATTGTCAGTTCAGTTTAAAATCTGTTCAAGTGCGCAAGTATAATTTAAATTCATAAATAACAAACCATGGATAAATTAATTGTGAATAATAATAATAATATTTTAAATCTGCTATTGATGGATGAAGACGACGATGAGGTTAGTTCATTTTCTTATTTGACGTCGAAAAAAAGAAAAACAACTGATGATATCTTTAAAAACCGTAAAACTGAAGGATGTTTTGAAATTTTAATCAATCGACATTTGATGAGCAATCAAGTAAAGTTTCGTGAGTATTTCCGAATTAATTATGAGCAATTCAATTTTTTATTATCTTTGGTGGAAGAAAAATTATATGTAGAACCTACCAATCGAGTTAAAAATCCAATATTGCCCGCAGAAAAATTAGCAGTGACATTAAGGTATTTATAATTTGTTTTATGTTTTGTATCGATGCATCGAACAAATAAAGTAAAAATTTTTTTTAATAGATATCTTGCCACTGGTGAGTCACTGAGATCATTATCGTTTGCATTTCGTATAAGTCACAACTATTTAAGCACAATAATAAAAAGCACACTAGCTGGATTGAGAATTAAATTGGCACCCATTTTTTTGTCCGATTCAAAAAATATAGATTTTATACAAAAATCAGCCGAATTTTCGTACAAGTGGAATTTCCCAAATTGCATTTCAGCAATTGATGGGAAGCATGTCCGTATACGAAGTCCTAGTAATTCTGGGTCTTTATTTCATAATTATAAAGATTTTTATTCGATTGTTCTTTTGGCGATGGTGGACGCGAATTATAAATTTATCAGTCATGATTATTCGGTCGTTGCGAACACACGTAGTTTGTGTTGTCGCTCGCTTATCTAAAAATTGTATGCTGTTTATTGCTTATTGGTTTTTCATTCGCTTATCTAGTAGTCAATTTTATTAATACTTTATTTTATATAACTAAAAGTTGCTCCTATAATTTAGTACCTAAATGAAAATGAATTGTGGAAAGTGTCGAGATGAACTAATCAAGGAAGACGGATTATTTTGCATCGAATGCAAAATATGTTATCATCCCTATTGTCAAGGTATGAATGAAAGTAGTTTTGGTAAAATGTCAAAAAATACGAAAAGCAAATGGGTCTGTAGTGATTGTAAAACTGAATGGAATAACAAAAAAGGTAATCAGAGCAATAGCGATAAAAATGATGAAATGAAGCAATTGACGATTTCAGTTAATTATATGAGTGATAAATTTGACCAGTTCAATTTAACAGTGGGGAAAATACTTAACGAGATGAAAGAACTTAGAGATCAAAACCAGAAATTATTTGAAAAAAATGAAAAACTTTCAACTGAGGTTCAACAATTGAAAGCGAAAATTGACGAGTTGGACCAGAAGTCATTGGAAAATGCAGTTGAAATTACTGGTATACCTATAACGCGAAACGAAGATTGCAAGTCTATAGTTCAGGAAATAACACAAAAATTGGAAATAAACTGTGATGTATCGAAAGCTTATAGAATAACAACTAAACATAAAACTGATATGAAAATAATTGCTTGGTTATCAAATAATAATGATAGAAACCGGTTGGTCACTGAAGCAAAGAAAAATAAATGGGCAGCTAATCAGTATCGGGGCGATTGGCCATCATCAAAAATTTATATTAATAATCATCTGACAAAATTTAGAAGATTATTATTATGGAAAACGAAGACATTGGCGAAAGAAAAGGGCTACAAATATGTATGGATGAACTCAACAGATATTTTAGTTCGTAAAGATGAAAATACCAAAGTTACGAGGATCTATAATGAAAATGATTTAAACAAAATAATATAGGTAGGTCTTATAATATGTCTGTCTATTTTATTTATGTACTTAATGAATATAATTACACAATGAATGATACTATAAACGACTTAGATAACCTATATGAGATTAGAACTAATATTATATCGGATATTACTGATTTAAAATCATGTATTGTAAATAAAGACGGATTTACTATCTTTCATTTAAATATTAGATCGATCAATAAAAACTTTTCCCAGCTATTAGTCATGTTAAACAATATTATACATTTCATTGACTGTATTATACTTACTGAATGCTGGTTAAGTAACTGCGTTATTAAATTTGAAATTGATGGATTTATTTCATATCGAACTAGTGATAATAATTTTAACCAAAATAGTGGCATTGTAGCTTTTGTAAATAGTAAACATATTGTAAATAATTTCAGTGAGATTATCATTGATCATTGTAATTGTCTAGTATTAAGTTTATGTAGTAATAATGTATCTCGCGAAATAATAGCATTATATAGGGGACATAATAATAATTTCATAAATTTTAAAAATCGTTTAGGTGAATTAATAAGTAGAATTAAAACAAAAAAAAGCCGATAAGATAATGGTGGTGGAAGTTCGTCCTTCGTCGCTTCGCTCCTCGGACAAGATAATGGTGAGGAGTGTATAGCACTTTCTATCATGGGATCACCTGGTTTACGATAGTTTAGTTGTATGGTACTTTACATTTGAATGCAATGATAAATCATTGTAAGTTAAGTACAGGATACAGTAGTTGGGTGGGATACACGAGATGCATTGCTAGATTAGGCATTATTGGATAGATTTTGGAATTATTTTATATTATAAAAAAAAAAACGATTCTGAACGAAGATGAAGATGTCAGCCTTAAATTGTAATATATATTTTATTTTAATATCCTAGATTGGGTTAAATTTACATTTGTCTATTCATGTGACTTCTGCTCGTGAGCATTGGACAAACCAGGATGTGCATAGATAGGGCGTAGGTAAATACCATATTATTTGCCTAAATGCACTATCGTGACGGTACCACCCGACCCCGCCGTCCATATATGCTGAATGCTCCGTGGCTACGTATATTTAAATATTAATAATTAATAATAATATATAAAATCCGCATGTTTATGGAACTGATACACACATTTAAATAACTGGAAATTGGAAGTTAGTAACGTTCTATTCAACCATGTAAAGGTACGTTATACACCTTGTGTTTACAATCTACCAATATTTTGTATAGAACAGCTGTCAGCTACTGATTATATTATAATAAACTTAATCTATTTAATTATCTTTATCAGCTGTGATATTACATAATATTTTCATTTCTTATCTTTGAATACAAAAATTTTTATACATTTTCAACTACAAAATAATTTGCAAATATTCGTGATTTTGACAAATTTTGTCGAATTTTGAACTTCAACTGCTTATAAAAAAAAATTGTGCGTATGTATTTGAAAAAATTTTTGAATCACTCTTAGATCAACTTATTCAAAACCTTCTATTAAATTTTCAAGCGATTTGGTAGGGCCAAAAAATTGATTGTTATCGACTTTTATAAAAAAAAATCTAAGAAAAATCGAATTATTCAAATGCCTATAAATAGCTAAAAAATAAACGAAATATTTTGAAAATACAACTATGTAAAGAAAATGCCTATTTAAACATTTTGTAAAAGTTTTAAGTTTCTACGACCTATACTTTTTGAATAAGAACAAATATCAAAAATCAATGATGCCTAAATTGTTATTTTACGCGATTATGTGAAAAAATTGTAATTTCAAACACTCATAAAAATTTTTGATTTTATTCCAGTGCAAATTTTTTTACAGATAATTGAAGGAAAACGTATGTCAAACTTTGTACCGAATTTACAATTCTTAGTTTTGAATACTTAAAATTTTATGAATTTTCAACTGCAAAATAACTTCAAATTTTCGCGATTTTCTACACATTTCGTAAAATTATGAACTTTTTATGCTTATAAAAAAAAATTTGTGAATTACGCTTTGAATTTTTTTTTTATACCGATAAGTTCGACATATTAGGTACCTTGTATTAAATTTTCAAGAATTTTTGTCCAGTCAAATTTTTTTTATCCACATTTCAGAAAAAAAAACAAAGAAAAGTTGAAAATTTCAATTGTCTATTAAAAGCTCAAAAAAATTCTAAAGTTTACAAAAATTGTACTACGTATAGATGATTCCAATATAAACATTTGGTGAAAGTTTCAAGTTTTTTCGACTTATACTTTTTGAATAAGAACAAATATCAAAAATCGTTTAAGGCTAAATTATTATTTTACGCAATCATGTAATTATTTCGTAAACGTTTGAACTTTAGATGCTTATAAAAAAAAATTGTGACTCACGATTTTTGATTTTTTTTAATAGCAATAAGTACTTCTAATGAGGAACCTTGTACTAAATTTTCAAAGTTTTATGGCCAATCAAATTTTTTTTATCCACATTTCAGAAAAAAATAAGTTCAAATTTTCGCGATTTTTCAATATTTCATACAAATTTAAACTTTTTATGCTTATAAAAAAAAAGGTGTGCATTTCGCTTTGAATTTTTTTTTATACCGATAAGTACTTCTTATGAGGAACTTTATATTAAATTTTCAAGATTTTTTGTCCAGCCAAATTTTTTTTATCCACTTTTCAGAAGAAAAAACTAAGAAAAGTCAAAAATTTAAATTGTCTATAAAAAGCTCAAAAAAAGTCAAAAGTGTTCAAAAATTTTACCACGTATAGATGATTTCAATATAAACATTTGGTGAAAATTTCAAGTATCTACAATTTTTGGTTTTTGAGTAACGGCTAAATAAAAAAATCGATTTCGTCGAAAACGGGTTTTGCACAAAAAGTACCGTTTTTTCCTCATTTTTTGTTTGTTTTTCCCGTGGCATTTGAAAACTTTTGGGAATTTTCACTTGTGACCTCTCTAAGGTACCTCCGATATTCGTTTTGCCACCGAAAACATACCCTGAAGTTCAAAATTGAAGCATTATTTCGAGTAGTTATGGTGTACACAGACACAAAAACAAAAAAAAAAAAAAAAAAAAAAAACACACATCATAGTAAAATCAATACATTCTTCACTTCGTTCAGAATCTAAAATTATAATTATAGGTGACATAAATATTAATATTTCAAAAAATAGTAATGATGAATATAAAACGGATTATCTTAACTTTATGGCACAAATGGGATTTTTTAGCTGCATAAATGAGTATACTAGGGTTAATAATAATAGTTATTCTACTATTGATCATATATTTGTAAATAACGGAGACATTACTAATATTGAACCTATTATCTTAGAATCATATATTACTGATCATTATAGTATCTTGTTAATAGATGATAAACAAAATATAAAATATAATCAAGAAGTCAAAAACATTAATATGAATATAAATATAAAACTATTAAATTCCCTTTTGATTAACGAAAAGTGGGATACAATTTTAAATGAATCTGACGTTGATATATGTGCATTTAAATTTCATAATTTACTAAATAATTATATAATTAATTCAAGCACACAAAAAGAAAAAAATACCTCATCAAATAAACGTAAAATTAAGCCATGGATAACAGATAGTCTAATAAAATCTATTAGGAAAAGGGATAAACTTGGTAAAAGTATAAAAAATAGACCAAATGACATTCATTTCTTAAATTATTATAAAAGATATAAGAATAAATTGTGTACATTGATAAGGAACGCAAAAAATGATTACCATAGGAATAGAGTAATGAACATTAATACTGGTGATAATAATAATAACAATAATGCTACTAAACAGGTATGGAACATAATAGGGGAGGTTATCAACAAAAATGTCAAAAGTAGCAAACCTATTTCACAAATTATTCATGAAAATCAACTGATCAATGTCAATACGGACACAAATAAATGTGTTAATATATTAAATAACTATTTTGCCTCTGTGGGTGAAACAATTGCAGGACAAATAATTCATAGTGATAACGAAATACCTAATATAATTAATTCTACAATAAATAATACTGAGAATAAAGATAGTTTTAATAAAGATAATTTACATTATTTAAATTTTACAGAGAAAGAAATGCTATTGATTATTAAAACATTAAAAAAGGGGGCATCACCCGGTTTTGATAATATTTCTTCAAATACATTATTACAAATAGCAGACCACATTATTATTCCGATTACTTATTTAATTAATTTAAGTTTCTCAAAAGGTGTATTTCCACAAATATATAAAAAATCGGTAATTATTCCAATTTACAAAACTGGTGATGCGAGAGAACTACACAACTATCGGCCAATCTCGTTGGTATCTGCAATAGAAAAAGTCATAGAAAAATGTGCGAAACTTCAGTTGCACAGGTTTATTACAGACAAAAATGCTTTAAGTGTCAATCAATACGGTTTTAGAGATAATGTGGGATGTCAAGATGCAATTGTGTCTTTATCCAATTTAATTTATAAATCTTTAGATAGAGGTAAAAAATGTTTATGCATATATTTGGATATAGCCAAAGCATTCGACTCTATATCTCACGACTTACTTTTACGTAAACTAAAAATAATAATTGGAAATAATAATTTCTGGTATTGGTTCAAATCTCATCTTCTTAACAGACCACAAACAACTGAAATTAAGGGTGTTATAAGTGATTCCCGTACTGCTAAATTTGGCATCCCCCAAGGTACAGTGCTAGGACCTATTTTATTTTCAATATATGTGAATGACTTATTAAATTTAGATATAGGAGGTAAAATATTAGCTTTTGCGGATGATACAGCATTGTTTTTTGAAGCTGATACTTGGACTGAGGTAGTTTTTCTACTGCTAATAAAGGTCTAACAGTGGTTAGTAAATGGTATACTAATAACAGTTTAATGCTAAATAAAAAAAAATCAGTTTTTATCCCATTCGCGCTATCTAATCAGAATTTACCAGATCAAATTATAATTCAATTTCATAATAATAAATGTAAAAACATAAATATAATTAATGAATGTAATAATAATTGTTACCGTATATCTAGAGTAACTTCGTACAAATATTTAGGTGTAATATTTGATGAAAAATTAAAATGGAAACCTCATATTGATATGCTAATATTACGCTTAAGGAAATGCTTTTATATATTTAAAGAACTACGTAGTATCTTAGACATCCCGAGTCTAAAAATGGTTTATTTTGCGTTAGTTCAGTCTGTCTTAATGTATGGCATACTAGTATGGGGCTCCGCCTATAAAAATGTACTTGAACCACTTAATGTAACACATAGAACTCTCGTCAAAGTAATAACGAAAAATATTTATAATTCCGAAATTAACACAAATACTATATTCCAAAAATTAAAAATATTATCATTGGAACAGTTATACAATAAAACATCAACTTTAAAAATATATATGAATAAAACAGTTTATGAATCCCTGAATATATATAAAACAAGAGGAATGATTAATGGAAATTTAAATTTAATCAAACATAACACATCCTTGATGGGTAATTATTATATAAACAGAGGGATAAACCTATTTAATCGACTACCAACAAATATCAAATTGATTGATAATGATGTCAAATTTAAAAAAATATTAAAAAATATGTATATGCAGTCCTTTGAAAATCTAGTTTAATATCCGTCTTTATAATAACACCAATTGTATTTGTTATGTTTTATGTATTAATAGTTTAGGACTTGTTTCGGTTTTTTCCCTTCTTTGTATTAATTTTTATAAATATTATGTATTGTAAAATTGTGTATAAATTATTGTAACTAATTATTAAGACTCCCTACTCTCACCACAAGCTGCTGCTTATAGAGAGTAGGTATCAACTTATAATGTTAATTTAAAATTTAAATATTTTCTTATTATGAAAGAAGTTGAATAAACAAATTATTATTATTATTATTATTGTTGTTGACATTGGTTCCTTCGGAAAAGAAGGTGATAGTGGCATTTTCTTGAAGTCAAATATGGGACAGAAAATTTTAAATGGAACATTTGGATTTCCAGAACAATGTCAACTTCCGGGATCAGATAAGGTAGCACCTCATGTAATTGTAGGTGACATTCGCTTACATAAACATATTTTGAAACCATATACGAGAAAATCTGCCAGAGAAAATCCTTCAGAAGCTGTGTTTAATTACAGACTTAGTCGTGCTCGAAGAGTTACCGAAAACGTTTTCGGATTGCTAAGTCAAATTTTTAGACTTTTTAATCAGCCAATCAACTTAGAAACGACCACAATCGACGATCTAATTTGGGTAACCTGCTGTCTACACAATATGTTACGTGATGGGTACTTGGAAAAAATAAACGACCATTCTTCGATTACGATACCGAACAACCACTACCAACTGATAATTTGATGCCACTTTCTCGACGAGGAGGGTTTTCAAATATTGAAGGATTTGAAGTTAGAAATTTGTTCAAAGATTTTTTTAATAACGAAGGGGCTGTTTCGTGGCAAACAAACTCTTAATTTTATATTCTATGAAATAGGTATACCTATTTAATTAATTAAAAAGTTGATTGTGTTATTTAAATAACACATTGCAGGATTACATTGTAATATTAGTATGTATAATTAATAAAGATATTTAAGTTTATGTATTATATTTTATAATATATTATTTGTATTATTAAGTGACATTTCATATCAACATTTAATATTAAAAATATTAAATTATTAACCATAAAATAATTGTTAAGAATAACAATAAAATAAAAAATAACGGTTTTTTTTATACTTTTTAATACTTTTAATCAAGACATAATATTAATAAAATCAACATTTTAATTTAAAAAAATAAGATACTCAACAAGTAAATTTAAAGTTAAAAACAAAAAATAAATGCAGGTGTTACTTATACCTTAACATAATAAAAATCAACTTTTTAATATGAATTACAATATATTCAACAAGTTAGTGTAAAATAATTGAAAACAAAACAAAATCAAATATATTACTAAAGGTTAGATGAATGTAATGCAAGCGGGTCATCATCATTAAACATGGAAAACTGTGAATCTGAAGATGTAGAGTACATACTACCTGATGGGGAAGTATGTACTATACTAATGTACTAATGTAGTACTATCTAATGTTTGAAAATGTTGTTGAGCAATATGTGGATCATGAACATTAGACATTTGGTGAACAGTATTTGGATTTACAGGTTGTTCGTTTAATAAATACTTTTCTTCTAATTCTGTCATCAATGAAAATATTTTTCTTTTAGCTTCGAGTTTTCCTTTGGTAGGTAATTTTTTGCTGTTGCAGCCATACTTTTAAAAAATAAATCCAATTCATCCACATTGTCTTCCTTTTTGTCCAAAATTTCTTTATTTTGATCCATAATTTGCTGAATAATGGAATATCGTTCTTTTGAATTATTTGTCAACAAATCAGCAACACTTTTTGACTTAGAAAATCCACGCTTCCTAGTAAAACTTTCAGCCGGTAACTGCGGTAAGTCATTAGTTGCTTTACATAGTGTATCATCTCTTTCTTCATCGAGAGAAACATCTGTATTTTGTTCCAGTGCCACGTTACAAGTTGAGCTGAAAATGTAAGAAATTCATTAATTTCTAAATTTTTTAAATATAATGAAAGTTATTTATGTTTATTCAATAAAAATTAAAAAATAAACACATTTTTATTTTTTATTGATACCTACTATCAATATTTATTATGATTCTTATTTATTACTATATTCAAATAATATTAAAATCACGTAAAGATTAAAATGTTTTTATTATAATTATTTATAAATACTACAATAAAATACAAATTTTACGCAAAATTGATTTTCCATAAAATCTATTTTGGTTTTTGGTGTAGCTTTAAAAAAAATTAACGTAGATACATCATATTTTTACCAAATGATTATATTACGATTTTCTATCCGCTAAAAATATTTATAGAAAATAAATTAAATGACGCACTTATAACCTACTATACAACAGAGCGGTACGCCGGTATTTGTTGTCCTTTTTTTATAAGAAAAATAAAGGTAATTTTAATTTTAATACATACTCTCTTTCACATTCAACTTCGTCCAAAAAAGTGAGATGTGCAGCCAATGACCATTTTTTTTTGGTTGATGCTGCCGATCCAGTCCCAGGTTTTCGTTTATTTCGCGAGTACGAATCCCTAATATTTTTCCAACGTTTTTTAGTATCATCTGCTATAAAATTGATACATTTTATTTAAAAATCATTATATTAATATATGGTTCAATAAAAAAATTATTGAAGTATTGTATTTATTAATTATAATAAATAATATATAATTTTATTTACTAGATTTTCCAATTTTTGTGGCTATATCTTTCCATATTTTTTCTTTCGTGATAATATTTCTGTATTCGGTGAGTGACATATGATATAACATTGGGTTATTTTGTACTTCATGAACTAAAATTTCGTCTTCAGATGGCAAAAAATCTAATTTCGACATTGTGTCGTCATGATGTGTCGCTACCTACTGCTCCATGAGTAGAATTGTCGTCGGTCGCGACGACCAAAAGTTGACACGTCGCGACCTGTCGCGTCTTGCTGACCAGATAATACGATTTATATAAAAACAGATATTGACGACATGTCGCCGCGACCGGTCGCCGCGACATGTCGCGCCTTGGAGACCGTACCTTAAGTCGTACGGAAAAAACCACTATCGGTCGGTGCCTGTCGTCGGCGAACACCACTTGTGCCGTCGTCTGGATATGCTGCTCGAGCGAACCCACATATTCGCGTGGTCCTGTGTGGCTGTTGTTGTGCTGTTGCTGGATTGGTTCTTGCGTCAATCGTGCAATATCAGGTTAAATTCTTTGTTTTTATGTGTTTTGTAACTTTATTATTACTTGCATTTTTGTTAGTTTATAATTTACATGCACCTATACTTTAATATTATGTGAGAGGGCGCCCCGATTATGTATTATTATTATTTTTAATTTATTTGCCAATAGTAGTGTGGGCGTATTGTTGCTCATCAACATCAAATAACTGTATCTATTTTCTATTGATATAATATAGTCTTGTTCCTCTGGGTCTCTTTTGGGACCAGTGTTCCACCATTGCGGGCCAACCATTTATATTGTAGGAGCCCCTTTGGTACAGTAATATTTTCAGTATCTGTTTGAGATAGGTTTGAAGTATCTTGAGCTTTTATAGCTTTTAATCAAGCTTCTTCAATTACAGCTAGAATAATATAATAAAAAAACATTCATGGAAATCCATAGTTATTAAATTATACATAATTATATACTTACCAATATTTTGATATATTATACGTGCATTATAAAAACTAAAAGCTTCTGGTTTATCATTCTTTCAATTCTTTTTTCAATGTAGCAACGAATATTAGCTCTTTTTTTTGGCCAAGCTCAAACTCCTTTGTAGATCCAAAAGTTTGGAATAAAATCCACAGAATTATCAATTTCCAAGCACAGAATTTACTTACAGGCTACAAATGTAAGAACCTATTTAAATAATTAGTTTTATTAAATAATGATAATAATAATAATAATAACAATAAATATTAAAATAAAAATATAAGTTATTGGTAGGCAATACTTTAAAATTAAATTAAAAACTTAAAAAAAAGGAATTACTGGTAATAATAATAATATCTGTAATCATAATAATACATTGACTTAATCATGATGAAGTATTGATAGGTATTGCAATAAATATTTCATTAAAATCTAATACAACCATTAATTTTTAATATCTTAAGTGGTTGTGGTTGTAAATATGTACGGCTTAGTAAAGCCAGCTCTGATAACGTAAGCCCTCTTAAAGTTATTTTTGGTTCTAAAGATGATACTGCAAACCTAGTTACCACCTTTAATGAGGCTAAGCGACAAGGAGTGTCATTTCCTCAAAGTTTTCGAATTATCAAAGATAAGACCCTGCTTCAACGGAGGCAGCTAAGATCTTGCCACATGAAACTTGATCATCGGACTTCTAATGGTGAATCTGGGCTTTCGATCAAGTATGTGAATGGTGTTTCGAAAGTTATCTCGGGGTCAAAAAACGGGGAACCTCCTCAACGCCGACCCGGTCCAAAGTCCAGCAATCAAAGCACCCGTTAGACTTAACAGTTTCTGGCTTCTACCAGAACTGTAGAGGGCTACGCACGAAACTTTCTTATGTTAGTTAGATGTAATGTTGTGTCCTTTAATTATATGTTCATTGTTTTAACTGAAACCTGGCTTAGTAAATCATTTTCTGATTGTGAACTTGGTTAATCGAGGGAGAGGGGTCTTAATTGGTATCCGTAAAGATATATCTTCTTGCATTATACCAATTGACTGTTCTAACGTTGAGCAGTTGTTTGTGCGCTTTCACGTTGGATCCCTTTTCTTTCTAATTTGTGGTGTTTACTTTCCCCCTTCCTCGCATCCCTCAAATTATGAATCCCATATGTCTGTTATTGATTCTATTTTTTCACATTCACTATTGTTTTCTGTGGTGACTATAACTTGTCCGAAATTACATGGTCCGTAAATAGTGATGGTGTTCAGTATAGTTCCTGTACTGGTCTTAGAGTTCCCTGTGTCCCTGAAGGATTTACCCTATTAGGTTTCTTGTAGCATGATAATGTTTTTAATTGTTGTAACTCGGTTCTTGATCTGGTGTTTTCTAATCTTAATTATTTGTGTGTTGCACCAGCTATTGAGCCCTTAGTCCCTCTAGATCTCTACCACCCTGCGCTAAGTATTAAAAACATTACGGCGACGCCGGTTATGCAATTTGATTCAACTCATGAATTCTTTAAATTTCATAAAGGTCACTATAACGAAATCAATAGGTATTTATCTTCCTTTAACTGGGAGCAAACCTTTTCTGGTCTTGATCTAAGCTCTTCTGTATATGCGTTATCTGATGCTCTTCACTACACTATTCTTAAATACGTTCCAAAATCCACATTTACTAAGTCCTCTTTTCCCACTTGGGTCTCTAAGCACATGAAGGATCTTATTTTCTAAAAGTTAAGAGAAAATGCGAAGTATAAATCCTCTGGTTCCCTAGTCCACTATAGAGAGTTTTCCTTTCGTCGGGCACGCTGTAAATTTGAGAGAAAAAGGTGCTACAGTAGTTTTGTCTCTAATGCTGAAAAGTCGTTTAACAATGATCCCAAGAGATTTTGGGACTTTGTTAGGAAACACCGCTCACCAAACACTACTCTCAAAACTGTATTTCATAATAATACAACAAGACATGATAAACAACATTCTGCCTATTTATGTTCTTCATTTTTTAACTCTGTATATACACCCAAGCGTAGTAACTGTGTCCTTTCCAACATCAATATTCTAGAGTATGACTTGCCCCATAACTGTTTTTTCTCAGTTGATGATGCTTTTAACGGTCTTACTTCTTTGCGTAATACTAAGTCTATTGAACTTGATGGATTGTCTGGATTATTTTTATTTAATATTAGGCATTCTATCTTTTTTCCACTATGGCTTTTATTTAGACGCTCCTTAGACGAAGGTACTCTCCCTGACATATGGAAACTGTGCACTATTACTCCGGTACTGAAATCAGGGGATGCATTTGAGGTCTCCAACTACATGCCAATCTCTATTCTTTCCCAAATTGCCAAATTATTCGAATCTTTAATTCTTAATAATATTCAACCAAGCGTCAACAGATTGTTAATGGAGGAACAGCATGGTTTCCGGTCAGGCCGCTCTACAACTACTTGTAATGCAGTCTTTTATAACTATATATTTGAAGCTTTTAAAACTCTCAAGTTGATGTCATCTTCACTGACTTCTGTAAAGCTTTTGACCGTGAAGATCATTATATATTGCAACATGTCTTGCAAGCAACTGGTTTCGGGGACCCACTTTTATCATGGTTGTGTTCTTTTATTGAAGGAAGGAAACAATTTGTTAGAATTCATGGTGTCTCTTCTGATGTACCCCCATTTCATCTGGTGACCCACAAGGGGGACACCTCTCTCCCCTACTGTTTTCAATATTTTTGAATTGTATTAACCGTTCATTAGATCATGCATGACTCCTAGCGTTTGCGGATGATGTAAAAATATTCTATCGAATCAACTCTTTAGACGACTGTTATGTCCTGCAAAATGAGCTGAATGCAATTGATATGGGCCAACAAACTAGGATTAGATTTTAATATAGCTAAATGTCACAATGACTTTTACACATCTTAAATACCCAATTCATTTAAAATATGCAATCAAAGGGACTACTCTGCAGTCACGTGACTCATCTGTCACCGATATTGGTTTTGTTCTCTGTCCTACGCTTAGCCCCCATTTACATATTTTGCATATCTGCTGTAAATCACTTAAAATCTTAGGTTTTATTAAGCGTGATACAACTGAGTTTAAGTTAGCTTCTCCCCTTAAGGCACTGTACTGTTCGCTTGCTAGGCCTATCCTTGAGTACGGCTCTGTCATTTGGGTCCTAGTACTGTTCAAAACGCTTTAATGCTTGAGTGAGTCCAAAATAAATTTTTTAAATATTCCAGTCATGCAATTAAGATTGAATGTCCTCCTCATCATTATTTACCAGCACTTGAGTATTTCAAACTAGATTCGCTAGCGAATCGTAGGCGTGCTGCTAACTTCAAATTTTTATCCAAGTTATTAAATGGGCAAATTGACTCATCGCATCTTCTCTCTCTAATTCCTTTAAATGTCCCTCCACGCTTCACCTGTCAACACACCTCTTTTAATTTACCTACCGCCTCCACAAATTATGGTTTAGATGAACCACTTCGACGTTGTATAGACCCCTTCTTTTATATTTCATAATCTAACCAATTATTTATGTATCTATATTTCACTGTTATCACATGAATGTAATTGTTATATTAATATTATATGAAATTGGGCTCACGCCCGTATTGTACGCTAAATAAACAAATAAATAAATATCTGAAATATTCCACTGTTTAGAATTTTCTGATAATGTTTCTATAACAAATATATTCAATACAGATGACTTAAGAGGTTTAATAAAAATATCTTCCCATTCTTAAAATTTTTTACTGATAACAACAGTACTTTTATCGGAAGATTTTTTTAATTCAATTTTTAAAAAAAATTGAAGAACAATTTCATTAGAGTTGGTAATAATAAAACAATCGGGTTTTTTATCTGAGTACGTATGGTTGATTGGTTGAATTGATTCATTTTTGCATAGTTCATTATATCGCCTAATAACTTGCTGTTTTTCATTTATATGCGACATTTTTTTTAAGACTTTCATATAGTTCTCAAAAGGATAAGTGCTACATATATTAAGAGGTCCATGCCTTACATAATCATCACACAAATGAAGTATTCCATGTACATTATGGGATATAAAATGAGCACCGTAGATGTATAATGAAGAAGTTGTTGGTTAAGATCACTTAAAAGAATTCGCATTGAAATATGTAATGATAAAACATTTTGATAACAATCTTCATTTAATATATCTTTAAGTACTATTGGACCAGTATATAAAAAGAATTGCCAAAACTCTGTGGCTTTTCACCGACACACATCTTGGTTTGGTATAAGTTTTCGGCAAAAATCTCTTGTAATACAAGTTTTTAATTGAAGAAGTGATGTAGTGTTTTACATTTCCAATTTGATATACGGGTATTTACTGGTGCTTTACTCATCCAAAGATTCATTAATTTGTTCATAATGCCAAGGCAAATTAAATGCATATAGTCTATTGAGAATATTTCAACAATATTTATATTAAGAATTAAACTAAGACAAGATGTAGTAGCTGAATTATGATATTCTTCATTTTTCATTAAAATATAATCTTCATGTGTTATTTCTGTACAATCCACATCACTATAAGGGAAACACTCACGGCTGTGCATGTATGCACCTTCAAGTTCATGTCTTTTGAGTTCAAGTCGGAAGTCGTGGATTCGGAAGCTTTGAAAATGATTATGTTGCATTTACGACGTTCTCTCTCTAATAGTTCATTAAAATAATCAGTTTGTTCAAATTTTGTAACTTTATCTTCTAGAATATTGATTTTTTCTTTTAGAATTGTATTTTCCGATATAGCATTATTTAATGATTGAAGAGTGTCATCCAGTTTTTTCGATAAATTGATTTCTTGTTAAGACATTTTGTTTTCTAACGCCTTTACTAGTTTTAAAAGTTCGTCCAATTTTAAATTGTCGTTTTTTTTTTTGAACTGATGGAGTCATGTTATTCACACAAATCGAACACTTCCACACTTTAGGATTGGTTAAAAGATTATTGACAGATGAATTAACACAATTTTTATGAAAAATTTGATTACAGAAATTACATGTAAAAGTGAGTTGGTTACGTTTAATGAACATAGATCACATATGACCATTACCCTGTAGTAAAGTTTACTGAAATATAAACGGTATAAAGTATGTAACGTTAACGATCTAATATAATTGTAGTCGATTTAGACGACCGATAAACACAACCGTATCGTACGACGATCAGTACTGTACTGATGTTATTAATTAAGAGGACGCTACACCGAAAGCGAAACGTAAACAACGACCGAGAGAATGCGCTGTTAGGTGTTTTCGCGATGCGCGACGTTTAAGCCACGCCCACTACTCGTCGTCGGCGGCGGGCCGACGATTGTACTCATTCGGGACTCGGGAGCAACGTTTATTATTTTATCAGCCTTCGTTTGTGGCGGGCAGTGTTGCCAGACGTACGGATGCGGTTGGGGGCATACGGTAATTTTACAATGTGTACGGTCTGCGGACGGATGAATACAAATGATAAAAAAAATACGGTAATTTGAATTTTTTTTCATATAAATTTAAAAAAAAATTAAAAACACTGCCAAAAAAAAAAAAA
This sequence comes from Therioaphis trifolii, assembly GCA_027580255.1. Classification (NCBI taxonomy): domain Eukaryota; kingdom Metazoa; phylum Arthropoda; class Insecta; order Hemiptera; family Aphididae; genus Therioaphis; species Therioaphis trifolii. Next base: position 81,877 of record JALBXZ010000034.1, read on the forward strand.
AAAATTTGAAAATTGAGATATTTCCTTATCCGTTGCACGTCATGTTGATATATTCATATCGTAATAATTATACCATATACCATTTTCCGTCGTCTCCTCCATACGTTTTCGAAATGTAGAAAAATACAGACCTCCATCGGGCATCGATAGATCCAATTATGGCTATATGGCTCAATCGTTATCACGGTTGAAAATTTAAAAAAAAAAGTTTTCTTGTTAAATGTTAGTTACCTACTATAATCACAGAATAAATGAAATCAGAAGCGTCACCTTTGATAACGTTACATTGCTCTTATGGGAAAATGAAAAAACTCTCCGACATATTGGAAATTGAATCAGTGTGACCATGAAAAAAAAATCTTAAATATCTTTAAGTTATTTACGTTTCCGAACATATTTACAAGCCGAAATGTGATATCACTCTAATCGTCCAATCAATTATTAAATTAAGATTCATTAAATAATAATTTCTAATTTGTGAAATTCATTGTATAATTTAGATTTTATATTGTGATGATTCATTTATAAAGTTGTTTAAATTAATTTAAAGAGAACATACAACCAGCATTTATTTTTTGTCTATGCATTTATCGAAGATTGAAGTTATAATGTTCGGAGTTCTAGATTTTTCAAAAGGCAGTAATTTTGTCTGTTGAGCAATATTTTTTACAAAAACGACGTTCCTTCGGAAGTAGCCTTTATTTTTAAATTTGTTATAAAGTGTTCATACTCTCATAATCAAACATTTATAACAGTCAAGTATTCAATGACATCCAAAAATTAACAAATAATTGAAGGGCTCTGTGCAAGAACCAGACAGCTCCATATTTGTTGAAAACTGTTTTTATTTTAGATTCTAGTACAGAAAAATAATGTCTATAAATCTGTGTTTTTATTATAAATTTTTGTTTTTAATTCTAATTTGTTTTGTTTTAATATTTATTGATATTTAATAAAATATTTGAAAGTTCACTCAGATTTCATTTTTATTTTCCTAAATTAATGTTTTAGTTTGAGTTTTAAAAGGTTTTATAAACAATTAGGAAGTTAGGAATGGAAACCATTAAACAAACTTATTTTGTTTCCGAAATATTTAAACCAGTTTTCCATTATATTTTATTTGAACATATAGGGTAAGTGCTAATGAGTACAATATAATGTGTATTACCCTACCTACTTTATTATATTTTTGATTTTTCAAGTTATTGTGACAAGTTTTCATAATATATTATTATAATATGATATGTGATGCTAATTAATAGTTTTCTGGAACAATTTAAATAAAAATAAAAATGTTAATTACCTATAAATTTATGTGCATAAATCAAGACAGCTAATGACCCTAACTTTCTCATATTTTTCAAGTTTTTTATGATATATTCTTTGAAAATACTTTAAATAATGGCATTTAGTGTTATTTTAAATAGTTTTTTTTTTTTAAATTAATAATAACTTAAATATTGAGAACAAAATTTAAATTTAAATAAAAAATGAACCATGAAATTATGCACATAAATCAAGACAGCTCCATAATTTTTGTAGTTGTTTATTGAAATTTGATATGAATAAAAAAAGTTAAGGCTTTTGTATTACATCAAAATCTGAGGCTAATTGTATTGATTTTAAAGTTATTTGTATGATATTTTTTTGATCTATCATCTTTATCAAATCTTCAGTACCATAAAAGAAATATTTGATGGTTAATTGTATGTTACCATTATAGGTATGGACATTAATATAAATAAAGAAAAACAAATACAAATAGATTTTACTAGTATAATAAATTCATTTATTAAAATAATTAATAATTATAAATATACATTAAGAAGAATAACAAATACAAATAGATTTTACTAGTATAATAAATTCATTTATTAAAATAATTAATAATTATAAATATACATTAAGAAGAATAAAAAATACAAATAGATTTTACTAGTATCATAAATTCATTTATTAAAATAATTAATAATTATAAATATACATTAATAAATAAAATAAAAGGAAAATGCATGCATACATACTAAACTTTAAGTACATGTAATACAAATAAATTTTATTATACAATTAACATTAAATAAACATGAAGATTAATTATCTATAGAATATGAAATAGTCGATTAGCAATGTGAACAATTTAAAATTGTAAAGAGAGGTTTATTTTAAAATGTACCCAACTCCCTTATTCTTAATTTATTAATTTTATTTTTATAAGTCTTTAAATGGATTTTAGAAAAATTTAAAAGTAGACTTGGATAAAATAATATACATTACATACTCAGAAAAGCAAACAAATGTGAAAAACTACATTATTATAATCAGACTATGTTCTAATGAATGATGCTACATGACCACTAGAATACTAGTAGTGATTTAGATTTATAGTAAGTAGGATACACATAAGTATACTTTGTCATAAATATATTATGTTTTACAAGTGGGTAAGAATGGCTAATTTTCTATTTTTTAACTTTTTTTCTGAAATTAAAGATCTATTTAAAAATTTTATTGCTGAATAAATTCTAAATCTGATAAATAAATTAATTAAATAAGTTTTGTTGAAAGATTTGCAAGGATGATTAAAAGGAACATTACTAATATCTATCTTCAATTTGGCGCCAACACCGTCATTGTAAGAAATGGAAGGGAAGTTATGGATGAAAATATTTTCTAATTCATATATGAAATTATAAAAGGTGTCATGGAGCATCATTAAATTACCAAAAGTTAAATTTTGACGAGTAGGGTAAGCTTTAAAGTAACAGAAAAGATTTGAATGGTCTAACTGCTTTTGATGGTAAGCATAATCACTACAAACCTGACAATTATGATTTTCTAAACATTTTTTCATTAAATAGCCACAAACGTAAGTGAATGCATTACGTTCTGGAATGTTAAGTTGTCTGTAATCAACTATACCAATACTTATACATTTAAATTTTAAAAGATTTTTATCGGATACATCAAAATTAATAATTTCTTTAGGCTGGGGTAACTGTGAAGCTAAAATTTGATCTAAATCTTCAATGCAATTTGCACCTGAGGAATGCTTGAAATAATTAGCACAAAAATGTTTTTTAAAAGACCGAGAAAAATCAATTGGTGTAGGATTTGTAATTATTATCATGTTGTTGGCGGAAATAACAAAATAAATTTTCTAAACAATCTTGATTTAAACGTCTAGTGTAAAGGACATAACTTTGATCTTTAGTTGGATTTAAAGAATGCCACAACATTTTTAAAGAAGATATTGAAATTAACCAACATTAATTGTGTGAGTAACATCTAGTCCATTAAATTTATTGATAACTCTTATATTTCTAAAAACGTTAGCCATTTTATCTAAATGATTAATTTGTGAATGGGTATATTTAAATGGTCTATTGTATTCTTTAAGATTGGGAGTTTTTGATGAAATAAATATATCAAACAATTTGTCCATATCACTGATGAAATTAATAGTAGATTGTGCAGAAGGAGGTAAAATTCCAGATAATAAAGTTACAGTCATACCATAAGCTACACTGGAACTGAAAATTTGACTGGCTAAATACACACGCATTTTTTCAAAAGGCCCAGGATGAACATGTGCATATTTTAATTTTGGAGCTAATCGAAGATTACATTCAGAATCATAATTATAAAAAGAATCAAGATGTGTTTTAGTAACTATGGAATCATTTATTTTTAAGTTATGTTTAAAGAACATGTTACGTGTAGATTTTAAAAGATGAGGTGGATTCGAAAATATGAAAAATTTGTTTTCCTTCTACTTCAAAAAATGGCTTGTCTGGAGAAACATAAAAGCTTTTAGAAAAATTTGCAAAATTGGAGCCTTGATCAGTAATGAAAGCACGAATATTAAGTTTTATATTTTGGAGGCGACAAATTGTTGATATAATAATATTTTTAAGATCAATACCGGTACAGCTACTAGAGACAAGAAAATAAGCTATTGATTGTTTCCAATTTCGATTTATTCCTCTAAGCATGAGAACTAAAGCATATTTGGCAGGTTCATACTTTTTATGAGAATTAGATTCATGAAAACCTATAATCTTATCTTTGGAAACGTTATAAAATAGGTTTGTTTTTAAAGCCATTTCATCGGCACAAAGTATGCAATCTAGCGCATTTGATTTAAAATTACTAATTTTAAAAGATACAAAATTAAAAAGAAAATCATTAAAACCTGGATTTATTTCAAATTTTGAAGTTACTCGTTGAAGGGTTCGAACAGTAGGAAGGGAAAGTGCATTTTGCAACAAATTGTAAACTCTTGGTCCTAGAAAATAAATGCTTAAAGCGATTTGTTTTATTTCATTAGAGTACCTGAATGCTCGGAGAGTTTTATCTTTATTTCGTATTTGAGATTGGATTATCATGAAGAGGGCGGGGGACAAGAGTTCTTTACATACTTCAAGGCAATTTTTCAATTTGTTACTTGGTTCGTTGGCTATTTGTTGATTCAAATTAATGATGATGTGTTCCAACTCAGCCCAAACCCGTTCACTTTCTTTTACTTTCTCTCGTAGAGCAGCTTTTCGGGGAGTTTTTGATGAGAGATGACCAGGTGTTTGAACGCCCATGACACTAGATGTAATTCCCGTTGATGTTGATGCATCTGATAAACTTGGAGAGTTTATAGATAAGCGAGTAGATGAACCTGTAATCATACTTGATATTTTTTTGTCTTAATATTAAAATTACTTTAATCCTAGAGATAGGAATGCACTTAACTTGTGGTAAATATGGTGCGAATAAGCAAAACAATTGTCAAAATTTGCACCAAAATGCACAAATAAATGCAAAATATGCTCAATTACATTTCTTTTATATTTCAGTATATTTATGATAAAATATTATATGAATGACTTTCGTGTACTTCGATATTCGTTACTGGTTCATTTACACACTGCTTACTATCAACATCAAACAATGTTGGAATTGCATCTTTATAAAGTTGATTTTTCTGAAAATTAGAAAACATTTTACTTTCAAAATGTAAAGAACATAAATGATACTTCTGGTTGAAACCCAAATTGGAGATTGATTTAAGTTCATCACATTTGCTGTTCTTGATCCACATTGCTGATCTGACCGGATCTTTAGGAAATAAAAAAAAAACTAAGACTTTCCTTGTCTACCATTAAGTGGTTTTTACAGTTAGTTATATAACATTTTGAATATTGTTTAGGACGTTTATGAATATAAAACTCTTCCATTTTGCTGACGCAAACAAAAAAACAAAATAATAAGAAAAATGAAATGGTTCACGGCGTCTCGTAAATAAAACAAATATTGAAGAAAAAAAAAAAAAAAAAAAAAAAAAAATATATAAATATATATATAAATATATATATATAAAATTATTTATAAAATATTATTTTATAACAAACTAAATAGATATATACATAAATAATTAATGCAAAATAAAAATGTGGTAGGTAAGTATAAATTCAAAAAATGTACGAATAGCATAAAATCCACGTCCAACTCGTACAAGCGTCGAAAGCAGAGAACTTTGTGTTGGTCTCGCCGAGAAAAAACCGTTACGCACAGTGTTTTTAAACACAACATAAATATGAAAAACATTAATATTCGATGTGTGGTCACACTGATTCAATTTCCAATATGTCGGACGATTTTTCGGGCGGCTAAGGTGACGCTTCTGATTTCATTTATTCTATGCTATAATATACTTTATAATTTTATTTGTAATACAGCTATAGTTATTTAATAATAATTTAATAAAATTATATATTAAGTTATTAAAATTTATCATGGCCGATTCGGAGGAAGAGTTGGACATTGAAGTACGAGCACCTAGGGGAGAACAAACTAAAAAACTTAAGAGGACGCTACCCGGACAAACGAAACCGTATAACGCTCGATAGATCGCGCTGTTAGGTGTTTTCGCCCGGCACATGCACGCGTTTAGCCACGCCCTGAACCGCGCTATCGGCTCATATTCTCAATAATTTTATCACAAAATCACATCTAATCATTATTCTTACAACACCCGATAATGCATCATATTTTTTCCCATAACTGCGTTTGGATCATTGACCATCAGCAACAACCGTGCACATCGGTATTCCGTCAGAATCGATATCACCACATTCAATAGCTATACGTTTCTCTTCTTCGACAGATTTTTTAATTTCCTCCCATGCTGACTCATTTAATTATTTCGGCAATATTATTTTGAATTTTAATACATTTATCACACGAGAGGGAAGGCATATCAAGGAAAGCTATAAACTCCGTCAATTGTGTATGTCCAATACCTGTCATGATAAACTAGGTATTATAATGGTTATTATTGAAGAATTTGTAGAAAATGGAAATTATTAATATTATAATTATTATGCAATGTATTGATAGGTATAATGTTTTCAGTTTCTTTTTCAGAAAATATTTGAGTTGTTATGCCAAAAATTCTACACTTAAAACGTAATATTGACTGGAATCCACGAATTACTTCTAACTGAAAGTCCATATCAATAAAAGAACAACTTAACCCCCCTTCATTATTCTGAACTTGAATTTGTTTGATAAAAAAGGAAATGTCAATTATTCGACATCCGATAAGAGCAGGCACGGATTCAGAGGGAGGTGCTAGGGTAGTAGGGTGCTATAGCACCCCCTTGGTATATTGCTACCTGGTTAAAAACAAACATTTTACGCTATTTGTACTTTTCAGTAGGTCGGGTACGTTATACTAAATTGGTTACAAAAGAAAACTTATATTTGTTTTTATAAGTAATTTTCCCTCGACAATACTGAAACTGAATTTTTGCCACATTACCAGTTTCCACATCCACAGCAGAAAGATCTTTCTCGACCTTGAGAAAGTTGAAAAATTATTTACGATCCACTATGTCTGAAGTACGTCTTAATGGTTTGGCCATGTTAAATATTCACAAAGAGATAGATATAAACCAAGCAGTTGACACCTTCGATCGGAAAAAAAGGAGGATGGAATTAGAAGATTGGTCAAAATGACCTAAAACTTGTAATATATATTTTTGTTAAATGATGTGATATGATTTGATTGTTAAATTGTTGTTTGTTTTATTTTTTTTTTTTTTTACTACAGAGATTTCTTTTTTAAATAAAGGTATACGTTTTAAATGTATTTTTAAAGTTGTCATTGATGTTTATCCATTTAAATATTAAGCATATTATTAGAAAAAGGTCATGCCATCAGGATGTAGTTGTAGTATACAGGATACATTTATACCTTAACCTGAGCACCCCCCATAAAAAAATTTTAGATCCGCCACTGTCACTAAAGTATAATAGGTAGGTAAGTCGTAGATACTTTTATTATTTACATAATATTATTTATTATTTACCTAGAGTGATACCATGAAGTGTCAGTTACCAATGGGGTATATACCATAGAATTTTTAGGTGTAGAAATAGGAACAACTGGACTGGCATAATTTTGATCTACTTTACTGCAATGACTAAGTAAAATGAATGCATATATTATAATTGTATATCAAATCATATATATATGATTAACAATAATGTACATTTATTTAAAATTTTCAAAACCAAAATAAAAATTAAGAAAAACGTAGATTTTTATGCAATACCAGTTTTTAAACTTCCAAACACTTATAAAAAAAATGAAAAAAAATACGCTTGATGTTTTAGATTCTGAGCGAAGCGAGGAATGTATTGTTTTTACAATGATGTTTATTTCTTTTTTTTTTCTTGTCTGTAAACACTTTTTCGTGGACCAAATCCTGGACCAAAAGTTTTGTCCAGCAACTTTTTAGATTTGAAATCGAACTGAGATGAAACTTTAGAAAGGTAATTTTTCTAAAAATCTCCATTGTTTTTCCAGGAAAGGCGAAAAACTGAGTAATAACGGCAAAATCGGTAAACGATATTTTCAATTTTCAGATTTTAGTTACTTAGTCATAACTCGAAATGTGTTTGTGCTAGAAACTTGAAAATTTGTCATCTGTATCAGACATACTTCCTTATGTTAAAAAAACTGTTATGCAATTTTGAGCATTTTTAGCTTAAATATAGAACTTTGAATTCAATTAATTTTTTGAAAGTTTTTATGCAATTAAATTTTGAATATTTCATAAAAAGTTCTGAAAATTTAATATGACCTTACTTGTACACTTAACTAACGATTCTAAAATCGCTAGTCAGGATTTTTTTTTATACACGTTTTAACACTGTATATTATACTGAAGCTTTGCTAAGAATAGTTTTTTCGAATGCAATGATTTGTTATTGCGTTCAAATGTAAAGTACCATACAACTAAACTATCGTAAGTCAGGCTAAATTGTTATTTTACGCAATTATGTAATTATTTCGTAAACATTTGAACTTTAGATGCTTATAAAAAAAAATTGTGACTAACGATTTTTTATTTTTTTTAATAGCGATAAGTTATTCTTATGAGGAACCTTGTATTAAATTTTCAAAGTTTTTTGGCCAACCAACTTTTTTTTATCCACTTTTCAGAAAAAAAAACCAATAAAAGACAAAAATTTAAATTGTCTATAAAAAGCTCAAAAAAAGTCAAAAATTTTCAAAAATTGTACCACGTATAGATGATTTCAATATAAACATTTGGTGAAAATTTCAAGTATCTACAATTTTTGGTTTTTCAGTAACAGCTAAATAAATAAATCTATTTCGTTGAAAACGGGTTTTGCACAAAAAGTACTGTTTTTTCCTCATTTTTTGTTGGTTTTTCCCGCGGCATTTGAAAACTTTTGGGAATTTTCACTTGTGACCCCTCTAAGGTACCTCCGATATTCGTTTTGCTACCAAAAACACACCCTGAAGTTCAAAATTGAAGCATTATTTCGACTAGTTATGGTGTACAAAGACACACACACAAAAAAAAAAAAATAAAAAAATAAAACACACATTATAGTAAAATTCACAAATCGGCATTCCGTAAATTTTAACGTTTTTCATTAGTTTTTCATTTGTTTTCACCTATAACTTATAAACAGTTGGAAAATTCGAAAAATGATATGTATAAAATACCAACTAGATACGAATTGCTTTCAGAAAAAGTACTGCATGAAAAAATCTGAAAATTATTTCGAGGAGGTACTTATCGTGTATACATACACACATAAAAATAATAAAGAAGCTATTAAAAAAACACACATTACTGTTATAAGAATTTAGGCAAAAACTTTCCTTGACAAACAGCAGTCAACTGAAGTCAAGACACACATAAAACACTCAGTATTGTCTATCAAAAGTCAAAACTCGTAAAAAATTTGACGATAAATTATTTCCAGATAAACTGATAAACATCGCAATCATATTATAATGGTTATTTATAATTAGTAGATTATTATTTATTTGCACCCATCGCTATCGCAGTAGTTGTATTTTTAATTTTTATCAAGAGAGCGGTACGAACTCGTTATTGCGTTGTGGAGTGGGAATGGACGAGGGTCGCCACTATTGCAAATAACCGCACCGCGTTGAGCTGGCCACATGGCGCGCCAGTTGACGGTGTAAATAATTATGCACTTTCTTGTAAAACCCTTTTTCGAACTTCAAGTACTACGAAGTCTAAAATGAACTTGGACGCTTGATAAATGTACCGTTAGAAAGATGATAACATTCACTATGTTTTGTTGGAAACCGATTTTTGAAAACATTTTAAACAAGCGAGCATTAAGACATTACAAAAGAGTATAAAACAAGTTTTTATTTGCAAGCATTTTGCAGAAAAAAAATACAATTTCAAAAATCTGATTCCAACAAAACATAGAAACTGTCATCACCTTTCCATCAATATATTAATAATGTCTCTATGTTTATTATAGACTTCGTAGCACTTGAAATACAAACGCACTATTTTTACTAAAAAAAAATACATGGGTATACTCTATTTTTCGAGAGTTGACCCACTCGCCCGACGAAAACCGGTCGCGGGCGCGCATGCCACCGCTCGTATGAGCGCTGGTGGCGATTGTCGCGGCGGCAGCTGGTGCCTACATAGTGATTGCATAATGCATTCATAACGTTCCGACGCTACCTCCGCGAACGTGCACTCCTCCCACCGATTTTGATTTCATTCTTTTTACGTTATTTTTCATCAATATAATTCGCTATGGACAGTAGTGATGATCAGGGAATTGAAGGCGTAGCAGAATTACCATTAGTATCACCAATAAGAAAGAATCAACGCGGAAAAGTGAGTACCTATTATAATATGAAATACAATTATTATAGTAAGTTATTACATACATTTTTTTTATTTCAAATTTTCCTTTTTTTTCTTTTAGATTGTCGGTTCAAGTCAGAGGTTACTCATTGTTAATATGTACAAAGCAAACATTCAGAAAGATCCGAATATGTCATTGAGGCAAATGAGGGCGATTATTTCAAAAGAAATGGGCATTGGTGAATCAACAGTACACAGAACCATCAAGGAATACAATGCAAGTAATGCGGTGAAATCTCCTAAACGAACCAAAGTAAGAACACAATTGGACGGTTTTTATGTAAAGGGGCACAAGTCATTTTTCGTTGGTTTTCAGGAGACTCATAAAACATTCCCAAAATTTTAATTTTTTCTGAATTAAATTTTTTTTTTTTTTTTATATTTTATTTATAATTTTATATGTTTTTTCAACCTACTTGTATAAAAGAAATTTCATTATTTCTCATTTATTAATGACTTGTGACCAATTGCACATACAATATTGACTTGTGACCTTTCTCATATACTGACTTGTGCCCTATTACACATTTAATAAAACAAGATTTTGACTTGTGCCCTTTTTCATTTACTTCATAAACTTAATAAATTAATATGATAATGCTTATTGATTAATATAAATTAATATCATAAGGTAATAAAACAAAATAAAGACATACAATAACTAATAATGTATATTTTAGTATTTAAATAATAAAGATAACAAACTAAGTTTTAATAATATTGCACACATTCTTTGTGGCTAGGTACTGGTTAAAAAATAATAAAATAATATCATTTAAGATATATCATAATATTAACAACAAATAACAAAAATTAATTGAAAAGGTAATTCCATTTAAACTTTTTAATAATTTTTTACACATTCTTTGTGACTAGGTAGATAATGGTTAAAAAATAATATCAATTAAAAATATATATCATAATATTAACAAAAAATAATTGAAAAGGTAATTCCATTTAAACATTTTAATAATATTGCACACATTCCTTGTGACTAGGTACTGGTTAAAAAATAATAAAGTAATATTAATTAAAATATATCATAATATTAATAACAAATAACAATAAAAAAACGTTACTCGTCATCAGACAGTATTGGGTCGTTCACATTTTTCTTTGTTTTTAAATTTTTATAGTAGTCATGAAACACATCTGGAATCAGTGGTAGTAGTGATATAAGATCTGTTTTTTTTTTCAATTGTTATGGGTAGTTCTTCGTCATAGGCCATAGGTAAGCTACTTTCATTACTTTTTTTCCGTGTCATATCTACTTCAAGAAATACAGCTTCATCTTTTAGTGATGTCTTGTAAAGAACTGTATTCTTTCGGTCTTTTACATAACGCATCCATTTGACATCATGGAATACAAATTTTTCTCCAGTTGTATTTTTTTTATTTTTTTGGTACTTTGTTTTAAACAAACTGTTAAAGTCATAAAAATTGGTTTGTTTCATATCAATAACATTGAATTTTTCTTTACCAACCCAGCGAATCATTTGAGTCCAATCATTAGGATGGTTTATAGGTAGAGGGTATCGTTTGCGTCCTTTTTCAATGCGTGCATGATCCGAGTCACACTCCATTCGTGTGTGACCAGGAACTAAAAACTTGTGATCTATTATAGTGACAGTATCTTGATGCTCCATAAACCAAAGAACCATTGCCATCATAATGCTGTTCTTGTTTTGGCCAGAGCAACAGTCACTGTACATAACTACATGGTTAATTTCTGGAGACAGACATTTTAAATAATTAAAAACACAAGAACCAATATCATTCCCTCCCCTCTTTGCAATAGGTTCACTCCATATGAAACATGATGCTGTTGAAGTATTTATATTATGTACAGTTAAATTGTAAGTCCATAACTGACGCTTGTAAAATGCAACTGAAGACTCCAAAAGTGGAGTAGGTAGACATTGCTGGAGATCGAAGGACAAAACACATTTATTGTAAGTTGATGTAGATGAGTCAATTCTTTTTGAAGAATATGCTTCTTCAGCGTCATCTTGATGGCTTTTTTTTTCAACATTTAATTCAATTCTTTTTTCACTTGAACAGCCACTGTTAGAAAGTTGCATTTTTATTCGGTCACATTGAGCACATGTATCTTTCTTTAGGCTTTTCACTTTTAACCCTGATAGTTTAAAATGTTTTTCATAAAGGCTTCTACAAACAGGAGTTGAGACAGTTTTTATGTACTCATTGTAAGCAGCTTGGAGTGTAAAATAAGGAGGTAAATACTTTTTTGTAGTTTGTTTTCGACAGTAGTGACTCTCATATGTTGGGAGTTTCTTAATATGATCTATAACTGCTTGTATGTCCTCAGAGGTTCTTTTATTTGCTGGCTGTGTGTGGCCCCTTTTATCAGGTGTCATATTATTTGCAGGAGAATTCAATTTTTTATTGCAAATATTGCGCAGAAATTTAGTAGTTTCACCAAATATTTTCAGAAAACATCCCTTGCAAACTTTAACTAAGAGTTTATTTTTATCGGGAATAAAATAATGAATAGTTGTATTCCTGTTTTTTTGTTTTTCCGGTGTCAATCTACGTTTTCGGTTTACTTTTTTCTCATGAAAAGTTATTAATCCAGAAATATAAGTAGTTCTTCTATTGTGAGTTTTCATTGACCAATATGTAGTAAATAATTGCTCACGTAATGTATCGTCAATTTTTGAATTACATTTTTCCCTACAGTTTGGTAATTCTTTTGAAAATCTGCTTTCAATAATTTTACCTTTATTAGTGACATATTTATTACCAGAATTCCTGTTTGTCTTTATGTAACTACGATACTGAACAGTATCACCTTTTATGCTAACCCTGACTTTCCTACCAGTTGGATGAGCCTCTTCTTCATTGTTATTCAACAATAAAGTATGTTCTGATGTGCTAGGAATATCAATATTAGATAATAATAAAGTAGGTTCTGGGATGTCAGAAATATCATTGTTAGTCAACAGTAAAGAATGTTCTGGTGTGCCAGGAATAATACTTTTATCATCCGAATTATTAGAATACTCTTCAAATCTGTCATCACTACTTACAGCCTAAAGTGGATATTGAATCAATATAATTATTTGAATAGACAAAAATTACTATTTTAAAGCAAAATATAAAAACATATTATTTTTACTGAAATTATAAAAATGTATCCTTTATAGTTTATAACATTATTGCTATAAAATCTACAATTTTATAAATTATTAAAATTTACTAAAATATTATAATAATAAAATAAGTTGATCACCTTGGGCACAAATTCAAGTATCTCCTTATGTTGTTTATACTCATATAGCTTTTCAGGCTCATTAAGTGAATTATTATTATGAATATTATATTCATCTTCAGTTATAATTTCAAAAACTTTTCCATTCAAATTTATAGTATTATCTTTTGATTCTTGAGCTGGCTATTTTAGCAAAATTTACAATAAAATTAATTAAACACCTTCATACCAAATTCAATAGATTTAACATAATTGTTTTTTTTATTATAAAGTACTTACTGATTTACTATATACCTGAGGTACTTCAACCTTATTATTTTTTTTATTGTTATGTGAGAGATTCACCCATTCCTGTAAAATGCAATAAATTATTACACTTTTCAAATGAATAGCTAGTCAACTATAAGTTAGTTAGTTTATATTTTAATTTGATTTAAATACCAATTTCATACAATGAATACTGGGCCACACTGAGAAAACTTGTGTGGGGGCTTTTGAGTTATATCACTATTATAGTTTAAATATAAATAACCATAACATAATAAGTCTAGGCTAAAACAAAATCTATTTAACTTTATGAAATTAATAACTGATATAGTGAAATATAAAAAAAATATTGTCAATTAATGTCAATTACCTGGATTTTTTTATGTGGAAGTCCATTAAAATTAAGTTTTCTCTTAGCAGAATATGTGACATTAGTTTCTGAAGCTTTAAATTACCACATTATTTTTCTGAATTAATTATTTGTATAACAGAACAAATATAGATAATAATATAAAGATACTTACTTGTAACACGAGATAATAAATTGAATGTCCTTTTAGACATCGTGTAAGCTGGTTGCTTAATAAAAACTAATATAAACTAATATAATATTATAATATTATATTAATTAATTTGACTTGTGCCGTTTTGCATAAAAAAAAAAATCGTTCATTTAGACTTGTGCCTTATCGCATTTCAATATACAGTGATAACAAATCATCGTGCGATCACGACAGTGCTACCATTCGATCGGGCATAAAATTTCACACAAAATTAATGTATAAAAAAAAAATGTCAAAAAATGACTTGTGCCCCTTTACATAAAAACCGTCCAATTGACAGATACATTCGACGATTTCGCACGGAATGCAGTCCGTAGGCACGTACACAGCATTTGGTTTCGACGCGAAATCCCTACTGTAGATAAAATATACAAAGCTGTGTCCGATGATAATCATTTGCCAACAGTATCGCGTAGTACAATATTTAAGTTGTTGAAAGAATTAAAATTCCGTTACGTTAAGAGAGGGCGTAATAGTGCTCTAACTGAAAGAACCGAATTGATACTCTGGCGAAGACGCTATTTAAGATCGATACGTAGTTTTCGTGAGGAGGGTCGTCATATATACTACTTAGATGAGAACTGGGTGAATGCTGGTGACTGCCCAAACTACGAATGGCGTGATACAACAATCACATCTCACCGTGACGCATTTCTTAAGGGAATGTCGACCGGTTCCGTAAATCCGTCTGGAAAAGGCAAGCGTCTTATTGTGTTACATATAGGGTCCGAAGACGGTTTTGTTGACAATGGATTATTGTGTTTTGAATCCAAGAAGAACACCCGCGATTACCACGACGAGATGAACGGACAAACATTTTGCGAGTGGATGGAAAATATTTTACCTCGGTTAAAAGACAACTGTGTTATTGTTATGGACAATGCGTCGTCGTATCACTCGGTTAAATTGGACAAAGCACCAACATCGTCAACAAAGAAGGCCGATATTATACAGTGGTTAGTGGATAAAGGGGAAGTGGTGGACAGAACTATGATAGTACGAGAGCTTTTAGGCGTCGTAAAAAAAATTAAGCCACTACATGACAAATATGTTATTGACGAAATCGCCAAAGCACAAAATAAAACTATTTTACGATTGCCACCATACCATTGCGAACTGAATCCGATCGAGCTAGCATGGTCATCGGTCAAGCATCATGTCAGGATGAACAACACAACGTTCAAACTACCTGATGTGAAAAATCTTTTGATAGAGGGAATACAAAGGGTTGATGCTGATATGTGGAAGAACTTTATCAAACACACAATAACGGAAGAAAATAAATTTTGGGATATTGATAACATTATTGACGAGGTGTTTGAAGCGGAGACACAAAATGTTACATTAACTGTTGGAAATACATCTTCTGAATCAGAGTCTGACTCTGATTGAACTATTTTTAAAATTTTTTTTGTAATTATTTGTAATTTGTTTTTAATACCTATATTTTTTTTTTAATATGAGCATTTTTTTAATTTTTTTGTAATTATTTGTATATATGATGAAATCAAAATTAAACATTTTATATTACGTACATTATAATCGTAATTGTCTTCTTATGTATCTGTACAGCATACCTTATATTATACTTATAATATTATAAACAGTAAGTATTTTGGTTAAGTAATATACTGAATACAGTGTTAGGGTCATATTGAATTTGTAGCTGCCATGCGTACCGTACAACATATAATATAATAGACATTCTGTATACACGGCAGCAGCTGCCTACTATGACAAGCGCCGTCGGTTGCCGAACACCGCCGACCAATCACAGACCACCGGTCTGCTGCCTGGGGGTCTGAACGTTCCGGCGGCTCAGTATGCATGCGCGGAAGTAGGTCAACTCTCGAAAAATACAGTATAGCGTCCTCTTAAGCCATCGAAAACAAAAGTTTAGGGATGAATGGCTTAATATGAAAGAGTTCAAAAATTGGTTAAGACCTGTGAAGGAAAATCCATTAAAAGCTTATTGCTGTTACTGTCGTTTTGAAATGGTATCTGAACTGTCGACAGTAAAAAAACATGAGTAGTATCAAGCACAAATCAGCTGCTAAATCAATAACTGGAACCAAAACCAATATGTTTTCTTCAATAATTCCTACTAGAAATAACGACCAAGCTATTAAAAGAGCCGAAATAAAAATACGTAGGTTCTTAGCAGAGCATAACATATCATTTAATACAATGGATCATTTGACAGATGTTTTAAAAGAAGCTTTTCCCGACTCTAAAATTGCTGAAGGTAGAACAAAAAGTACCAATATAGTCAAACATGTAATTGGACAAAATCATAAAGATGAACTAATAAATGATCTCAAGAATACTAACTTCAGTATTATCATTGATTAGAGCACGGATGTTGGGACTATTAAAACGTTGTGTATATGTGTTCGATATTTTGACCATAAAATTAATAAACTAAAATCAAAATTTTTTGATTTGGTTAAAGTATTTAAGGATAGTGATTCTGCGAATGAAGGAGCCACAGCAAACAAAATATACACTGAAGTTTTAAATTCATTTAAAAAAGAAGGTATACCCTTTGAAAATGTCATAGGTTAGGTTAGGCATCGGATGGGTGTAATGCCATGATGCAGCGATGGAATTCAGTTTCAAGTCGCTTTAAAGAAGACTTTCCTGGTATTATCATACAGAAATGTATTTGTCATTCTTTGGCTTTATGTGCGAGCGAAGCTTGTAAAGCTCTTCCACGCAGGTACCTACATTATATTATGAATTTATAATATTATAATATTTGAATTTAATATTTTTAATTTTTGATACATTGTTTTAGATGTGAAGATCTTTCAAGAGATATTTATAATTTTTTTAAAAGTAGTTGTAAGCGAATAATACAGTTTGAACAGTTTCAAGTATTTTGTAATGTTGAGCCTCATCGGATACTTAGGCCTTCTCAGACAAGATGTTTATCTCTTGAAATGGTTGTGAGAAGAATCAATTAACAGTGGAAACCTTTGACTAAATTCTTTAAAGAACGTGGGTAAATAGAATTTTATAATTTCTTATTATTTCTAATTGAAATAACAAAAGTTTTAAATTTTGTTTTGACTGTAGAAATGAAGAACGACTTGTATATACTGTTACAATACTTGACCGTTTAACTGATCCAGTCATTAAGTTATTTTATGAATTTCTGGAATGGGTCTTACCAAAGTTTACTCATCTAAATAGACTTTTCCAGAGTGAAAAATGTTTTATTCTTACATTGTATTCCAAAATGGCTGTAACCTATACAGGTATTTGATATTACAAATAACATTAAATGTTTTAATTTGTCTGAATACTAAAATCAAAATTTAAACATTTTAGAACTGATACATGCGTACATGAAAAAGCAACATAAACCACTAGAAATAGATCCAAATGATAGTACTCAGTTTTTGGTAAATGAAGCCATGTATTTAGGATTTAAAATAATGAAGACATTGAGTAAACCAGAAATAAATTCTAATAAACCTATGCTCACAGAATTTTATAATAAATGTAGACAGTTTTTGATAATTTCTTGTAAAGAAATAAAAAAAAAGGTAAGAACAAATAAAAATTAAATAATATATTTACTATAAACTTAATATGCTTTGAATTTATATTTATAAGTGATTTTTAAAACATTTTTTTTCCTAGGTTTGATTTTAACAATGAATTATTTCAACAGTTGTGTTATTTACAACCCTGTAAACTATTAAATTCCGAACGCTTGAATAATTTAAGTTCAATCTTTTTTGAAGTTCCAAGAATAACAAAGCTCTACAACGATGAAACACTTCAAAAAGTGGACGATGAATGGCGTATGTTAGCAGTTACAGAACTGAATGAAAATATCAGGAAGATTCAATATGGTGAAGATTTTTGGGTTGCATTGCTTAATATGGAATATGAAGGTGAAAATCCATTTAAAAATATCGCTAGTTTTATATTAAAAGTTCTGAGCCTACGTCACTCTTCAGTTGATTGCGAGAGAGTGTTTTCGAAAATGAATTTAATTAAAACCAAAGTTAGGAATAAACTAAATACGGAAACAGTTAATAGTTTGCTCTTAGCAAGTAAACACATGAAACAAAGTACAAGCTGTGTTACATTTGAACCAACAAAAGCAATGATAAGCTCAATGACCAAACATATTTATGAAAAACAAGGAATTACTAATGAAACAGACTTTCAACGTAATTTAGACAAAAGAAAATATTGGACTATTTTTATAAACTATTAATGTGATACCTAATAATACTAATTTGTTGTTTTATAATTATCATATTTAGTTAATTGTTATACTGTTTAAATTTGTTGTTTTTGTTATATAGTATAAGATGTACCTACTGTACTTATACATCAAGTTTTGATTATTATTAATATTGTTTGTTTTATGTTTTCAAAAAGATTGATTAATATTAACTATTAATATGTATGAAAGTGATCAATACAAATACAGTTGTTTTAAAATAAGTAAAAATATATAATATAATGTGATATAAGTAAACTATTAACATTTTTCAATATAATATATTTAAATTTTTTTGTTTTATAATTATCATTGTTGCCACCGTCATTATTATTATTATTATTATTATTATTATTATTGTGCCTGTGCGTGTCGATGCGATATGCAAATCTCCGCGGCGGCGACGAATTTTCCTTGTCTGTTTCAATTATAATCGTTTGTGAATTATTATAATTAATGTCCATGTTATGTAATTTTATCAGCTTATTGTCTTATAAAATTATATCATATGTTTAATTATTATTTTTGCTCGCGGCCAACGCCCTAATTATTATTATTATTCACTTTTCTGCGTAGTCTTGTCGTTCTTTGTTCGCCATTGAGGCAACACGTATTTGTTTTATTTGTTATACATTTTTTCTTTTCTACTGTCGTCGGCCACTACGGCGTAAATCGTTATATATACCTTTACGGAATATTGAATATTCCATATTCGATTATTATTATTATTAGTACACCAAAATAAACGTATTTTAATATAAATTGCGTTTCGTTGTTTTTTCGCCATTTTGGCATACACTGAAGTTACCACCACCATCTCACGCAACCAGCAGTTACCATCAACAGTATCCACGTCGGTGTCTTGTGAGTTTTTTATATCTTTGTTTCTGTGTATTATTGGCCATTCAAGTCCACCAGCGATCAGTCAGTCACGCGTAAGTCCGCCAGCACCTGGAGGTGTGTGAGAGGCCGCCCCAGGTCGTCGTGAGTCTAGTCATCGTTCAGAGTTACCAGTCACCGTCGTAGATTATAAGTGTGAATTGAATGTTTAGTTTTAGTGTATTGTCCGATTTTGTGTGAGCTCTGTGGTCATTGCACCAGACCGATCCGGCCACAGAGACTTCCCCCCCTTTAACTAAATTGCACCATCCTTCTTCCCGTTGTATAAATTGCATCTCCCCATTCCTGTGTCTAGTATTTAAGTCATTGTGTCCTCAATTCCTCATCCTCGTCGTCGTCGTCGTCGCGCACATTTGGTGGCCTATTCGGCCCCTGCCAGGTGGTTTCGGGTAAATCGTATCGTCGCCAGAGGGCGAACAATCATATTTAATTAATTGTTATGCTGTTATTTAAATTTGTTGTTTTTGTCATATAGTATAAGGAGTACCTACTCCTATAAAATCTTTACGACATAAATATGTCTATAAAGTGAGTTCAAATATGATACACAGATGTTTTGTTATGTTGTTATTGTTACCTATTGTAAATATATTATAATAAACATTATAAACATACATATTAGTTAAACAAAAGAGTTCCCAGAATAAATTATAAGCATGGTAGGTACTATCGATTATTCGATTATGTAAAATTGAAATGGCATTTTTAAGGTTTGTAATGCATTGTTTAGTGACAAAAAAATGTACGGTAATTATACATCTGATACGGAAATTATAATCATTCCCCCCCAACCGCAGGCATTACAGATCTGGCAACACTGGTGGCGGGTCCCGTAAATATAAAATGCATACACGTTACACGTACATTATGCCGCATTGCCACCGTAATATTTTTAATATTCGCGCATACTTACTCGGCCTGTAGGCTGTATTTATTGCGTAATAGTATTATATTAGTTTTATATTGAATATGTTTTGAATGTTTAAGCTTTAATTTTGTAATTTTGTAATAATATGTGTAGGTACCCTACGTAGCACATATAATTTTTTCTGACAGTTTTTGTGTAGTTTTAAACATGATAAATATTAAAGTTATCTATTTTTTAATGTTTATGAGATCCTAGAACTAACTAGTACTAATCTTACTTATAAGTTAACATTGAATTATATTATACGCTATAATATTATATAAGTCGCGCTAATTCCGTTTATTATCTTTTGCTTTTTCTTTTTTCTTTTTCATTTAAAATGTGTCTGGGTTCTCTGATGTCAAAATGTGAAGGAGAAAATGACTACATTACTTTATATTTTAAATAAATATTAGAACCAAATCACTTTCATAATAATATTTAGATTTTTTAATTTTTTTCAACGCTACTATTTTAAATCTTTCTTGCTGTTTTTCTAAAATGTCATCCGGATCCCTGATATCACTTATTAACAATCTTTTGCCATATAAGGGATCGACGAGTTCAGGCAAGAGACAATTTAAATAAAACCTAAAATACAAATTCATGTCATATTGAATTAAATTAGTAGGATTGATATTGGTACTTTAAACTACTTACGATATTAATTTTTCAGACATATTTTGTATCCAAAAAGTATGATCATAATACATTTTTTCCACTGTGGTCCACTTTTCGGTGTATACTACCAAATAGCAAAGTTCACGTTTAGTAAGATGGAGTTGTCCAATAACTTGAAAATAATAATTACTATTCCGTTTTACTATGATCGGAGAATCTTTCGTTATCCAATTTGGTAGCTGTAATATGTGTTATAAACATAATTTCAACTGTTATCCGCAGTTCATGGATTACAGTACCAAAAATTTTAGATTCTGAACAGATTGATGAATGTATTGATTTTACAATGATGTGTGTTTTTTTTTTGTGTCTGGGGGCAAAATTTGGAGCACCAAAAATGCGATATTTTGATTATTAGCTTAAAATATTCAGTTTTTAAAGTATTTATTAGTAGTAGAACGACGTATCTCCAATGATACTGGATTGACTTTTTTTTGTTGTTAAACGTATCAACAATTATTGAAATGTATTAATATTAAACAAGGCTATGGTATTTTACGTCGTTTTAATGTTTAGATATTTTTCGGTAATGTCATACTGTTTAGAATTATATGAACGTAACGACACTTACGTTTATTTAATATTTATTTCTGGTAATTACGTTATGGCAGCACCTCAAGCCGGTTCCACACTAGGACGAACATTGATGTCGAACATGTTCGTTGAAAATGTTTCCTGACTCGACGAACTAGTGCTACTACGTTTTGAAATGTTCGACAACAGTGTTCGTTTAATTTATTCAAAAGATTTCCCGCCTTATAGTTTGATAACTAAATACTTACTGCTTTCATTATTTATTTTCATGTTAGTACATATACGAATGTTTTAGAGTGCGGACGTGTGTAATATTTAGTGTTTTAATATTTTAATTTTAATTTTTTTTCAATATGAGTGACGAAGATATAATAATTACGAGCGCAGCTTTTGTTTTCACATCTTTGGTTTCTCGATTAAAAAAAAATAAATCTATTCAAAGAAGACGTTGGTGGCAACGAACAATTTTCGAAAGTAGACGTCGTTATAATGGAAATGATTTACTAAATGATTTAAGACTGGAACATCCCGGCTTCAAAAACTTTATTAGAATGTCAACAACAGATTTTGAATCATTGCTTGAAGTTATTGGTCCTAAAATTGGGAAGGATACAACTCACCTGAGGGAAACAATTCCAATAAACGTGCGGCTAGCCGTAACACTACGTTTTTTGGCTACTGGTGATTCATATACAAGTTTAATGTATCTTTTTAAAATTTCTAAACAATTAATATCTAATGTAGTACCAGAAGTATGTGAAGCTATAGTTGATGCCCTAAAATTATATGTGCAGGTAAATATTAAATTGGAATATTAGTTTTATAAACATCACAAATACAATACTATAATGCCAAATAGGTATGTAGTTAAAGAATAACATAAATAGGATACAAAAAATGATATTGTAATAGATAAACAAAAAATAAAACATTTACTAAATAATGAATGAACCTTTATTAAAACAAAAATTTAAAATCACTTTTTGACATAAGTAAAATATTATATTTTATAAATTATGTTACCTATATAATAATAAAAAAAATTTAGGTTATATATTGTATAGTATAAATAATTAAACAAAATAATAATAATAAAAAAAAATTTAGATAATACAATGTACCTACATTAATATTAACTATACATATTAAATATTAATCCTAGATACTTACTGAATATAAAATAATAAATTTTAATTGGAATGTACCTATATTCCTTAAATTTGAAACCTTAAATTTCATAAGAAAAAAAAAATTGATCACTTATACTTTTAAGATTATAATACAGCACTTTTTTATCTACCTCTAGAAGTACCAGATATTTTCTTAACCTTCAAAACTAAGTATTATTATATGATGACACATTTTCTTGGGTATTTAAAAAATTATTTAAAGAATTGTTAGAAGATGCGCCCATAGAATGTAAAGGAATAAAAGAGTTATCGTTTGAAGGTGGGCTAGAAAAATTAATAGAAGAGTAATGTTGGTTATTTTGTTGTAGCATTAACATATCCGATTCGTGAAGAATGCAATTTATTTTATGTTCAGTATTCATACGAATAAAATCTGAATAAGACCTTAGTTTGTTAGCGACGTGTTCCCCATATGTACTCGCGTTATCCTTTAATTTATTTTTTTCCGTATAAGTTTTTAAAATAGAATAAACCTCATCTACTCTAGGGTCCTCATCTGTTCTAATTTTTTTTTTTTGGTTTTGGTGAAGAAAATGGCTTTGGTCGTTCTTTAATTTTCCCATCACTATCAACACTATCCACCACTATGAAGTCGTCCTCCAAGGAATCATCGTTATGTATTTCTTCCTAAACAATACATCTATTTATATAAATATACGTAAAGACAATATTGTATGTTTAATTTTTAATTTCACGTCTAAATTTTAAATAATAAATTTAAACACTAAATTATTTAAATAATTTATAAAATACCATATTATGATAATAATATAAAATATTTATTATTTAGAAGTAACATTATACTAATAAAAAATTATTTTTTAACTAGGTAATATACAAGTGTAAATATATTTAAACTAAAACATTTAGTAAATTTGTATATATTGTTTATGAAAATCTACCCACTTATATTAAATATAATGTATTAACTATACTGCAATTTTCAATATGCGACTTGAGTGTTTTTAGAATAAAAATAATAATTTTTTAATTATTGTGGGGGGGGGACAGTAAAACAAAAGACAATAATATATACTTCAATATGTTATTATTATTTTGAGAATGTTTAAAATTGTATTAAAAAAAAATTATAATTATTTGTAGATGCCTAATTCATCAATCGAGTGGGAATTAATCGCAAATGACTTTAATGAGCTATGGAATTTTCCACAATGTGTAGGTGCCATTGACGGTAAACACATCGTAATGCAAGCACCTTTTAATAGTGGTACTGAGTATTTCAATTACAAGGGGACATTTAGTGTTGTTCTACTTGCAGCAGTAGACGCACACTATTGTTTTATTTATGCAAGTGTAGGGTGTCAAGGTAGAATATCAGACGGAGGTGTATTTAATAATTCAATATTGGCAAAACAAATGTACGATGAATCTTTAAACCTACCATCACCAAAAGAACTTCCAGGACAACAAGAAAAATCCCCTTATGTTTTTGTATGCGATGGTGCTTTTTCTTTGAAGGAAAATTTAATGAAACCTTTTCCAGGAAATCATTTACAAGGTTCACCACGACGAGCTTTTAACTACCGTTTATCAAGGGCACGGCGTGTCGTTGAAAATGCTTTTGGCATAATGGCTTCAGTTTTTCGAGTCTTAAGAAAACCGTCATTACTACAACCCGAAAAAACAAATACTATTGTTTTAGCGTGCGTCCATTTGCATAATTTTTTAAGACGGAGCGAATCATCAAAAAATTTATATTGTCCACCCGATATTTTTGACAACGAAGACTTAGAAAATCAAATTTTGAAAAAAGGAACATGGAGAAGCGATTTATCGGAAACTACATCATTTTTACCATTGAAAAAATGTGGACGAAAATCAGCAGCAGATGTAGAAGAAACTCGTGAACGATTTGCTCGTTATTTTGCAACTACAGGGCGTGTGCATTGGCAAGATGCATTTGAATAAATTGTATTTAGTTACCTACTTCTATATTTAATTTTTAACTATTTTAGTGTTGTCTATTAACGATCAATTATTAACTAATAAAAACTATCAATTCATTATTTTTAAAAGAATTATTCAAATAATGTTGTTATTACCTGTGCTTCATAAGTGTCTTTTGTAGTTTTTGGTTTATTTCTATCTGACAAAAAACTTAATGGCTTGTAAAAACACCACGCACTTATATAATTGTCGTCAGTTCCAGCGCCAAATTTTTTATTTTTTACTTTATTTTGTTCTCGACGAAATTGAGATTGAATGGTCTTCCATTTTCTGTCGACTTCTTGTTGTGAAATACCTAGTATACTTGCAATTTTATTTATTGAATCTGTCCTTCGAATTCGATTTTTATACTGGCTATGTGCTGGATTCCAAATATTTTCATTTTGCTGAATTAAATTAATCAGCTTGAGTATTTCGTCTTGAGTCCATTCTTTTTCATTGGACATTTTAAATTAATGAATTTTAAAAATGTAAATAAGTGTAAATATTTAAAAACGATAAAAAACTACGGAAATGACTCAAACACAACACGGGCACACGGTGGTGAAATATGAGTTACGACTGAATTGGAAATGTAATTCAAATTATACTTATGTGTTCGTTCTTCAATTATTTTGGATTTTCCTGTACAATTAATAGATGTACAGTGAAGAATTACACAGCATTGGGCTATATTTAATTAAGTATAAATAGTTCTTCACTGCAGTAATATAATATAAATATTATTATTATTAATTACCAAATATCTAAAATAGCGGTTCTCAAACTTTTTTGTTCGCGGAGCCCTTATGTTCCTAAAAAAAATTACGGAGCCCCAAAAATCAGAAATATCTATTTGAGACAACAATGATTCATACAAAATGATGTCAATTCATATGATTTGCTTTTTATTTTTTTTTTTCTGTAAAATATGAATATACACAAATTATTTAATTAATTTAACAGTAAAAAAGAACATTCTATTTTAGTAATTTATAAAATGTAATATTGAATGATTTTAATGTGATCCATGATGTTGGCTTTTTTTACTGACCAGTATTTTAATATTTAGCCTGGATTCGCATGTCTGCTTCCGCATCCAATTTATTACGATATTTTGTTTGCGTTGATGCATATGATGAAAATCCGGTTTCACACAGATATGTTGTTCCAAAAGGAAAAAGAGCTAATATAGCTTTTTTAGCCAGAGATTGATATTCGTTTGCAATACTGCTACTGCACCAAAAATCTGTTAATGATATTTTATCAAATAAAGTTTTTAAAGAATTAAAGATGAATCGGTGGTCGTTTCAATGAATTTTTCATATTCTGTTATAGAATGGATTTAATGAATACAGATATGGCCAGGGAGCCACGGAGCCCCTAGACTACTCTCGCGGAGCCCTAGGGCTCCGCGGAGCACAGTTTGAGAACCGCTGATCTAAAATTCAAATATACGATATGTTACCTACCTATTTAAGTTACAGTTTCATACAAATAATAAAATAAATATAATAATATAGGTAAGAGGTATATAAGTACATTATTACCTATCTATGTGATAATATTTTGATGACTTTTTCTTATATCATAATGAATATTTTAGAATAAATACGCGTTAAATATAAATTAGTACCTATAAGTTAAATTATATATAATATTATATAATTTTATATAAGTTAAATTAAAATACGTATCGATCATAATTTTAGCTCAATATTTTAACAACAAAACCATGTTTGTTATTTAATATTTAAAATTAAAAGTTTTTAAAAAAACAAAAATAATTCAAAGTATGTATAGTTAGCTTTATCAATAATTAGTTATACTTTTGAACTTCTTAAATCATAACTATTTGGTTAGAAATATTTATTCACTGAAAGCTAAATAAATTGTATGTATGAATTATAATTTATAACTAATTTGTTATATCACGTCCACACTAAATTGTATTTATAAAAATTGTAAATATATTATATTTATAAAATTGTATTTATTATAAATTGTAACACTATTTGTATTATCACGTCCACACTAAAGACAAAATTGCCAAACATTTTCTTTGATGTTCGTTCAAATACCGCTTGTTGAGCGAACATTTGAATGTTGTGCGCGCACACATGACAAACACGTACAGACTAGGGGAAACATTATCAACGAACATGTTTGACAACAATGTTCGTCCTAGTGTGGACCAGGCATCAGAGTAATAATAAGCAGCACTTTACAAATCTATTTATAAATAATATAGGTACCCAGATAACAATATCAACAATATTAAAACTGTGATATTATGATGCAGAGACTACTCAGAGAATTTTTATTAGGCACATAATACTACATATTAATTTAATAGACAGTGAATAGTGATATTGTTATTGTCGGTAAAATAACGTACGTAATATTTTACAAATACGTGTGTCGTGTGTAATTTAAATTAATAAAATACATTTCCCACGTTATTAATCATGGCATCAATGGGATCTCGTGTCAAAAAAATGATTCAAATGGCTGAAAACATTGTGAATAATACTGATTCAAAATCAAGTAATTATTTATTATTATTATTAGTGATTGGTAATACAATTATGTAATTAATTAATATTTTTAGGTTATTCTAGCATAAGCAGAGAGTCAGATGAAAATTCTGATTTCAATTATTATGATGATTCTGGTGAAGAATATTTACCAGAATTAAATAATGACTTAAATAGTTGTAGTGATATTGAAGAAAATGAAGCTTCTGCGCCATCAACAAGTGGTTAGTATACTTCATTATTATAAAATATTCAAAAAGAAATAAGTGAAACAAGGTTCCTCATAAATTGGTATAATTGGTATTTTAAAAGGTAGTATTAGTCTTAAGATAAAAGAATATTTTTCTATAAAACACAATCAATTATTTATACTTGAATTAAATGTATCAATAAACCCTAATTTCCTAATATAATTAACTTCCTATATTCTGACTTGTAGCCTGTATAGGCCCTTTTTTATATTTATAAATAATTATAAAATATATATGTATTTAATATCTGTTTAGGTAATATGGTCCAAGTAAATACTGTCTCAAATGAGCTAGTGATTTTAAATGATATATCTGGAATTTGTGGTCCATTTGAAAGCATATCACAATGTAGTATTAGGCAATATTGTACAACGTAATATTAAGAAATACCATAAACATAATAACACAAATCAAAACTGTATAAACATTTTGCAATAGAAAACAAATTAATATAACATTTAGAATATAAGACAACAATTGTCAAGTAGTACGTAAGCAATAATAGTATGTGTAATTAGGTTAAGACAAATGATATAAAAAGTTAAATGAGAGGAGAATAAAATAGTCAGTGTGTGGTGGTCGTGTGACTCGATCACCACTGGCCACCAGTGTTAAATCTAATGTTTTAAATTAATTATTTATGTGTACGTGTTGTATGTGTCGAGAGTGATCGGCGTATACGACAAAGTGGCGCCCAACTAGTGGCTCGTCAACCTACGATTTGTTTGTGCGCGTTTTTTATACAATTTTTTTTTGTGTGTACGAAGGACTGTACACACGAAAATTGTATTTTTGAGTTGTGTGTGAGTATTTCCATACATTTTTTTTGTGTGTACGAAGGACTGTACACACGAAAATTTTATTTTTGGTTTGTGTGTGTGTGTGTATTTCCATACATTTTTTGTGTGTACGAAGGACTGTACACACGAAAATTTTATTTTTTGATTTGTGTGTGTGTGTGTATTTCGATACATTTTTATTTTTGTGTGTACGAAGGACTGTACACACGAAAATTTTATTTTTGATTTTTGTGTGTGTGTGTATTTCCATACATTTTTATTTTTGTGTGTACGAAGGACTGTACACACGAAAAATTTTATTTTTGATTTGTGCTCGACGCTGTTTTTTGTGTGCCCGCTATCGCGTCATTATATTAAACAACGGCGAATCCACGTTTATCTAGACGGTGTTCTCGTCTTGTAGTCGCGTTGTTCGCGCTTACCTTTCTGGCTTCGATTTGTTTTACGTGCGTGTAAATTAACTTAGTAATTTATTCATATTACCGAACATTTCCGTGTGCCAGCGTACTAGACACTTATGTGCCGTACTTCGAATTCCGCTATTACCCGCAATTTTGTGGTGGTGTACTCACAGTGCGTTTTTAATGTTTTAATATTTCGGCTAATATTGGATTTGGTGCCGAAGCATCGTTGTTGCGACTACCAGCCAAGTGTGCCCACCATTGTACGCGGCTAGGTGAGGGTATGCATGACGCATACGTTCTACTCGTTACCACCATTAGGGCAAGTAACGTCCGTGATGCTGTTGCGACTTTCAACATCCTATATGGCGGTGGCCGGTTACCGATGGAGTGTCAATGTGTCACGCAATGGTGTTATCATTGATAATCGTTCTCCTATTGTGGTATATAATATAATATATATTATATATGTATTTAATGTATATGTATGTGTGTGTATATGTATGTATGTATGTGTATGTATGTGTATGTGTGTATATGTATGTATGAAAAATTGAACCTAATACACTACCTTTAGATACTAAATAATCAAATTCATTTTTTTTCTCTCTTCAAAAAATACACCATTTAACATAACTATTTGCTCTTTTAATACATTTTAAACCAATATACCTTTTTGTTATGATATTATTATTTTTTTTTTCTAAATATTTTATGAAGCCTTATTTTATTTGTAGAGTGTAAATTGCACTTAATTGTCACGTACCTTTCGCAGACCACGTCGTGTTTAATAATATTAATAATTATATCACTTATTATAATTTATCCAATCCTTCTGTATTGATCAAATTATATTACTTATGAGTAATAATGAAATAAGTATACCATTAGAACTTATGAATATTTATTTAAAGAAAAAAAAAATTCCCATCTATATATATGAGTTGAATTGAATGTATTTACCCGATTATATTTCTTGAATACGATATTACAAGTTTGTTTGAGTGTACGTGAATACGATATTTTGACTTGGCGTTTTATGTGTCTTTTTACTTATTTTTGGATTTAGGTACATATGTATCGATGTTTGAATAATGTGAATATAATTATACGACTTGTCATGTGTGCGTAATATGTACACGATTTATTTTTTTTGTTGTTGTTGGGTCATCATTTACACGTGTATAGTAATTTAGTATGTGAATACGAGTTTTGACTTAGCGCGTGTGTGTGCACGCGCATAGGTATATTCAATATTTTAGCAAACAGGTAGTTACTTCATTGGATAAACTGCATTATTGCGTATTTTGAGATTGGGTACCTACGTTACGGCAAGGTACGACATTAATGTACACATGTGTGGGGGACTTTACTTCAAAGGTTCGTACTTAATATTAATATTTTTTATTTATTTTTATTTTTTTTTGTTATCATTTATAAATCATTATTTTTCATTTTTATCATGTTTATTAAAAATTAATCTGAATTCTTCAACACAACATTTTGGATTTTAAATTTAAATGTCACATCAATATTACCGCTTACTGTTCTTTATTAGAATAAAAAAAAAAAAATAATAAAAAAAAATTGTGTAACTTCCTTTGAAAGAGGAAGAAATATAGTACTTGACACATTTTTATATACCTAATTAGGAACATACCATTTTCGTTATAACATTTTATGATTGCATTCATATCGATATTATTTAAAAAAAAAAAAAAAAAAAACAAAAAATATTTTGAAAAACATAATACCATTTGTTAATACACATAGTATTTTATCACATTTTAATAATATCTTATTGTATTCAGTTTATTAAATATTACGCAAAAATTGTCTTAAATTTAATATTAATAATAATAAAAAAAAGGGAAGAGTAAAAAAAAATAACACCTTACATAATTGATATATTTAATGTATAATATTTTTTTTTATCTTTAGTTCAATTTATTAACTATGTTTTTTTTCTGTTTATAAAAATGATTAGATTTTTAGAAATGTATAAGTTATACTTCGATCATAAATATACCGAAATATTTTTTCTAATGAAACTTTTAACATACCTGTATCATAATTAATTACATATATACCTATCAATATTGTGAAATTATACCCCAGTTATATTATTATTGACCTAATAATTAAAACTGCATAATATAGATATTCTGTTTTTTTTTGTTCTAAAATTGCCAAATTGCCTTTTTTGTGTGTTCATTGTTTTCATAATTAATGTTTATACTTTCGTAATGTTAAATTTTAAATTTTAAAACATAACAAAAAATGTTATTATTATATTCATTTGTTTTTGTTGTTGTTGCAACATATTTCTTATTCAATATGAAACTATATTTAGTCCAATTGATTGTTAAATTTTGGTGTGTAAGCAAATTGCTATTAAAAGTAACATATTATATAACCTTTAAATAACGCCTTACCTTTACATCTTTAACAACTTTTTATTATTTGTATACAGTTATATTGTACAATTTAACTTATTTTGAAAAATCTTTTTTTTGAAATTTTTAATCACGTTATCATATATTTACTTTTACCCTATGGTTGACTTTGGTTATATAGTTTTATTTATCAGATATGTAAAAATTGCATATATTTTGCATTGATAATAATTGTATTATGAATAAATGCATGTGACGAAATAATAGATCATGCGATACAAAAATCATCATCCATCGTCCATTACTGATACACAGATACACAAAAATGTTCAACCAATCTATGGATCAATCACAAGTCATGATTGAAGATTAAGTACCTACTAAATTCATATCAACGACCACTTCTTTGGGAGAAGATCAATCAACATAAAAACATTATTCTTGCTGATCACACAATAACATCAACCTCAAATTAATTTTGTATACGTAATCCAATATCATTTAAATTTCACCCTTTACTGAAATAATTATTATAAAATATGAGGACATATTTTTTTTTTAGAACGGGGACTGTAGTATTAGGCAATATTGTACAACGTAATATTAAGAAATACCATAAACATAATAACACAAATCAAAACTGTATAAACATTTTGCAATAGAAAACAAATTAATATAACATTTAGAATATAAGACAACAATTGTCAAGTAGTACGTAAGCAATAATAGTATGTGTAATTAGGTTAAGACAAATGATATAAAAAGTTAAATGAGAGGAGAATAAAAAAAGTCAGTGTGTGGTGGTCGTGTGACTCGATCACCACTGGCCACCAGTGTTAAATCTAATGTTTTAAATTAATTATTTATGTGTACGTGTTGTATGTGTCGAGAGTGATCGGCGTATACGACAACAAGGTGATATGCTTTTTTGAAATCAATGAAAACCATATGTACGCTTTTGTCATACTCCCAAGTTTTTTGTAACACCTGACGTAGAATGAAGATTTGATCTATCATGGAGCGGTTTTGCCTGAAACCGGCCTGGTAGTCTCCTATAATCTCTTCTACCCAAGGTTTGATTCTGTCAGGTACACAGTAAGATAAAATCTTATACGTTACATTAAGCAGGGCAATCCCTCTACAATTGTCACATGTTTGTTTGTCTCCTTTCTTGTGAATGGGATAGACTAAGGCTGTTTTCCATTCCTTTGGTATCTCTTCTTTTTGCCATATTAAACTTATTAAACGATGAATATATTTAACAAGATTCTCCGCACCTGTTTTGAGTAGCTCTCCGATAATCTCGTCTTCACCGGGCGCCTTGTGGTTTTTTAGGGGTTTTATTTGTTTCGCAACTTCCTCTATTGCAGGTTCGGGATAATTTTCCCTATTCGGTTCTTTATCCTCAAAGAGGAATGGATTAGAGGGTTCTCTACAGTTTAGCAGTTGGTTGAAGTATTGAGCCCATTCTCGCCTATGTCGTCTCTATCCGTTAACGAAGTATCATTTTCGTTTCTTAAAAACATTTCTTTCGGTTTAAAATCCTTGCTTAAAGAGCTGATCTTCTTGTATAGGTCTCGTGTCCTATGATTTTTATAGTCCTGGTCCGCACTTCTCACTATGTCCTTGATAAATTTTCTTTTCTCGCATCTTATAATTTTGGTTGCTTCGTTTAGTCTTGTTTTATATCTAGAGAATTTTTCTTCATTTTGAATATCCTTTAACCAAACTTCCCTCGCTTGCTTCCTACGTTGTAGGGCATTTTCGCATATCTGGTTAAACCACGGATTCATCATAAATCGTCGTTTCCCAACTGTTTTTTTTGTAGCTTTGCGGATTACATTTCTTATAGTAGACCATAAGCTTTCGATATCATCATTCTCGTTATCTATATGTTCATTATTAAACTCGTTTGCTATATTCTTACAGAAATCTTCAAAAATGTTAAGGTCACATAGTTTTTGTATATCAAAGAGTTCTGTTAGTTCTTTTTTTCTTCTTTTTGTTCTCTTTAGTTTCACTTTAAGTTTCCCTGAGACTAGGAAGTGATCAGATCCACATTCCGCACCGCGGAAGGTCCTTAAATCTAGTATACTATTGCTGAATCTCGCATTCACCAAAACATGATCAATTAGGTTAATGTATCTGCCATCTGGGGACATCCAGGTACCTTTATGTATTTCCTTATCGGTTTCAAGTGGTTGTTGGACAACAACATCCTAGCGTCTATACATTTTTAATGAACTTGGAAAAGAACAAGCTGACACTAAGTGCATGTTAAGACAACTGAATCTGGGACAAAAAATAAGAAAATGTCGTAATAAGGTACAACTGAAAATAGAGGAACGAATATATAATATTGTTTCGAAATATGATGAATTTGTTAATAACAATGATATTATTGCATACCTCACGGCCATTGGTAATAATTTAAAATTTTAAAACCGATACTTTTTTTAACTTATACTATTTATACTTATAGCTTATACATTTTAAAATTAACAATAAATCATTTCTGTTTTGTATTGGGAATATGATTTTGAAAAAATAGTATTGAGAAAAAGAACTTTTGGGGAAAAAAAAATTGTGAATAACAGAGTGGGAAAATTGTCTCCCTACCGGGGAAAATATGTGCTTTTTATTTTTAAGCCCATTCCTGTAGCTAATTCGATTAGTCTGAATCCGTTGTTATTTGATAGCTGATGTAAACTATTCGATCCGGTAGTTGTTTTGAAGCACTCTTCTTTACCAATCCTTGCGTTGAAATCCTCTAATAAGATTATAATGCAATGTTTGGGTATTCCTTCTAACGTGGATTCCAACAGTGAATAAAATTCCTTCTTTTCCTCATCGCTTTTATCTTCAGATGGTGCGTGTGCATTGACAAATGCAACGTTGAAGAATTTTCCCTCCACTATGAGGATAGCCAGTCTGGAGTTCACTACTTTGAAATCTTTAATTGCGGATGCTATATTCTTTTTAACGATAAAGCCGGTGCCTCCTTGCCTGCGATTGTCACATTGACCAAAGAAAATTATCGAGTTCCCAATTTCTGTAGATCCTTGTCCGCTCCACCTTATTTCTTGTATAGCTAAAATCTCTAACCTATACTTATTAAATTCCTTGACTAATGTTAAGGCTGCTCCTGGTTGATATAAAGTCCGTATATTCCATGTTCCAAAACGTAGAGCCGATTTCCAGTTTTCCAGTTTTGATTCCGTTACTCTGTCCCGAGGCAAAATGTTGGATTCCTGAACAACGTTTTTTTTGCGATAGTGAGTTGTTGGCCCACTGATCAACCCCCAATCTGGAGGGCCAGACCACTCCGATCACCTAAGACCCGAGTGGGGCTATTGCAGCAACCAATTAAGGGCACTAGACGATGGGGACGCCACTTTCCCGACGCCACAGGAAATGGATAATATTATTGTAATAATAATAGTTGATTAGTTTATCAATTTTCTTCTTCAAAACTATAAATAAACCGTAAATCGTAATGTACAAAAATACTTAAAATTAATTTCTCTCGTATTTTTTTTTTATTTGTGTAAGAAAGCATTGGAATAACCCACCAAAAATAAAAAATAATTTGAGCATGAGCCTACTGCTATAATTTTTAACACACGAAATTACAGTAAAATTACATATGAATAATAGGAGAAATCCAAGACACAGTATTATTTTTTTAAATATTTCAAAACAATATTAAACTATACTTATTTTTGTAATAATTTACACTACTTAAACCTAGAATACTTTTAAAATTTTAATTGTTCAATATATGGCTTTGGTGTCTGTACAATATTTTTTGGTATTAAATTTTTTTCTGGTAGTTTCAATGGTCCTGAAGAGCCTTATATTGCCATCAAATGGACCTTGTTCATAATGTCTATTCTCCAATTTCCTTCCGTGTTTTCATAAGTATTTTTTATTGTATACCGTCCTAGAGTTTTGGAATAAACCATTTTATCTCCAACTATTTTTTTATCGGTATTATCGATATGATCTATAATAGCAATTATTGATCGAATATACATGCCTTCGTACTTCAAATGTATACGTTTTGGCATGTACTTTAAACGTGTGTTGTGGTATGACTCTAGGCGGCCAGTGTGAATAAAATGTTTAGCATGAGGCAAATCTTTCAATAAATCTTTTGCAGTAATAATTTTTTTTAACGCAAAATACGAATCACCATTTTTTGGAATCCAGAGTTTATTTTTTATTTCTTCATCGGTAAGTGGATCATGCTCACATTTTTTTATCTGTTCATTATCATTCCACTGATGAATATTTGAAATGTGATACAGAATTGATGTAAGTTTTTCAACTAATACAGTTCCATTACCATCGCACGTTTGAGCAGACCACCATAAGTGGTTTATTATACTTGTTTTCCACATAAAAGCACTATGATGATTTTTTTCTAGAGTTTTTAGTCGTTCTGTTAAACTTTTTGATAAGTGCCAAACATCGAACTCATGCTCGATATTCGGATGATGTGTTCGAATATAACAACGAATTCCCTTATGTCGATCTGTCAAAAATACATTGATGTTACATTCGTCGTTTTTTTCAAGTTCTTGTAGTAATAATTCGCATGCTTTTTTTTCTAAGTCACCCTGAACCATTCCTTTTTGAGTAATTTTAAAATCTATTATTTTGAAGCTTCGAACATCCATGACTGAGTACGTGCAGTATTTGGCCCAAAAACCGGGGGAGTCCAATTGACCATCACCAGCTAACCAAATACTTGTACCCATTTTTAGTTCGTTTATATTATTTTGTCTGTGTTGATCCCAAGTTTAGTTTTACTACAGGAGCTGTATAGTTGTTAATGATTTTATCATAAACTGTTCTTGAAAAAAATGCAAGTTTTAAAGACGAACAAAATTTGTTCATTTGATTAAATAATACACCGGATAACGTTAAAGCACCTCCCATTAAAATGTTTCCTACAAATCGTTTATCAGATAATGGCTAAAAGTTCATTTGAAAATATGTCTATTTTCACATATAGTTTGTACGGCCAACATTGCTCCCTTGGTATAATAATGAATATTTTCCACTTTAGCATTACAGTAATGACAACGTGTAAATAAAATTGACAGAGACTCCCAGAAAACTATGTAACACGAATCGTTTTCTATTTCTTTAGATTTCCTTATGGCATTTTTTCCAGTTTGAAGTACTCCGATGCCCTCATCATAAACTTCAAAACTTTCATCCTCCGAAGTTGAAAACTCATCAAGTGATAAATTTAATGATAAATCATGGTGACTTTTTAGTACTTCACTACCTAATTCACATTGTATACCAATCTCGTTTTGTTTACCAGCCACAAATGATTCATTTGTAATCGCCACTAAATTACCGCCTTCTACATCATCGTCATCATCAACATCACTCGATTTACATTCACTATTTATTATATATTTATAAAGCAGTATTATACGATGTACATGCTTATACTTTTTAATAATTTGTGTTAATTTATGTATTTTGAAAAAAAAAAATAACTACCAAATTTTTCATTATAATAAATAAGCGAATTGTATAAATCAATAAATGACCTACCAATTAAACGTTCTTTATCATTTTTCATTATTAAATTTAAAAACAATATAGTAGTTTTACTCTTAATGTATATAAACTACACATAACCTGTAATACACAGTTTCTTTGAACACACTGAAAAGTGTCACACTCGACACACTCACACACAGTTAAATACAGGAATACAATACGATACAATAAATAAATATATAATAATAATAAATAATACAAAATATCACCCGCGATGGTGACCCAATGAAAGGAAGACGATGATGTACCTCTTGAAGCCTTAATAATTGTCTTGACGTCGACACCAGATAGCGGAATAGCACCGCATACACGCCAACCACAACAAACCACAATTAGCACCCCAGGGTGCTAATGATAACGCAAGTAACTTACGGCGGTATGTAGCACAAGGAGCAAGGCAAGGGCGGCTCACACTTGTGTACAAACAAAAATGAATTGTAGGGGCCGCGACACGAACTGCACTCACGACGTGACGTCGGTTTTCCCACAACGCGATCGGAAAGGCGACCAAAACTTACGCGGCCGCACACGTATCAAGAGCGGCAAGAAGAGAACAAAATTATATTGTACCGATTACAGCATGCGCTCGAAAGAGCATAGTATCGTACGGTGGATGGATAACGACAACAAAGGTCGCCCAACGTCGTAGACGTCGTACAAGCGCGAAAAGCTCCAGGTTTAAACAATTATAGTAATTTTTTTTTTTTTTATTTACGCGCCATTTAGGCGCTTCGCAGCTTCTACCAAAGTTCTCCAAACTTCTCGATCCTCTGCATCCTCAATACTAGCTCCATTGCTTAAACTCTTCAGGTCGTCCTTTACTCGGTTCAACTACCGTTGTCTTGGCCTTCCTACAGGTCGTTTTTTATTTGGTTTGTTGATGAGTACCTGACTTATCAATCCACCCTCTGCGCGCCAAACATGGCCAGCCCACTCTAACCTTTTCGACCTTAGAAAATCTATTAAATTGGCTGTATTAAATAGACTGTTTAAGTCAGCGTTTTTTCTTCATTCGTATACACCACTATCGGGGTTTAATATAGGGCCACATATTTTTTTAAGTATTTTCCTTTCGAAAGTCAATAGTCTATTCTCGTCACCATGCGTCGTGGACCATGTCTCACATCCGAACATGACAATGGGGCGCAAGTAGGCAATGTAAAGTTTTTTCTTTGTGTCTCTAGATAGCAGTTTAGATGTGAATATTTTTCTCATTGCATGGTATCCACGGTTTGCTGCACTAATCCTGGACTTAATCTCGTTATGCATATTATTTTTATGATTTATATTAACGCCTAAGTACTTAAAACGTTCGATTTGCTCAAAAGAGAAATTATCAATGCTCACATTTTGTAACGGAGTAGGTCGTCTATTCATTAGCATATACTTAGTTTTATTTTCATTTATTTTAAGGCCCATCTTTTTGCTTGTCAGTATGACCTTTCGTACTGTCTCTTCTAATTCCGTTTTCGATTCTCCAAATAACACAATGTCATCCGCATATGCTAAGAGAGATGAGTACTTCCATTTCTCGGTCTCCCTGCATATCTCTTACGACTTTTTCAAGTGCTAGATTGAAGAGAGCGGGAGATAGCGCGTCCCCTTGTTTCAATCCACATCTGACCTCAAACTCTTTTGATGTTTCTCCAAGAAAACGCACTTTAGAATGCGTGTCAGAGTTGCAGCACTTTATTAACTTAACCAACTTCTTTGGTATTCCGAAATGTATAAGTGCTGACCATAGCCGGTCTCTAATAATGATATCATATGCTTGCTGGAAATCGATGTGTAGATCTTTGTCATACTCATAATATTTTTCCATAAACTGTCTAAGGGTGAATATATGGTCAATAGTAGACTTTCCTTTCATGAAACCACTCTGGTATTCACCGATTATTTCTGTTGAATATTTTTCAAGTCTATTTAAAATGGCTATTGACAAGACCTTGTAAGCAGTGTCCAAAATGGATATGCCACGGTAATTTTCCACTTTCTTGGGGTCTCCTTTTTTGTAAATCGGGCAAATTATAGCGGTGTTCCATCCCTTTCCTAGTTTTTCTTGCTCCTATATAGTTGAGATGGTTTTGTGTAAGTTTTCCAGGAGGTTACGGTCAGCAATTTTGAGTAACTCCGGATTATTGTTGTCCTCTCCTGGAGCTTTGTTGTTCTTCAGTGACTCCACTATTGATTTAATCTCCTCCAAACTAGGTTCCGGCACTTCTGGTTCAACTGTAACATATATTTGATCCTCAGCCGGTTCTCTAGATCCATCTGTATTGTTTGTTTCATCGTCTGATTTATTATTTAATAGCTTCTCAAAATATGTTTGAAACTTGTCTATGACCATTTAAGGGTCTGATATGAGGTTGCCATCGTCATTAGTCATAAGATAGGTACGAGATTTAAATCCTTCTTTTATTGATTTACATTTTTCAAAGAATATTTTCGGGTCCTTTTTATATGACTCAATGTCATTTAGTGCATTTTTTTCTAAGGCTCTTTTCTTTTGCCTTATTATTCTATTTGACCTTGCGCGAAGCTCTGCATATTCCTGTAAATTTGATGTCGAAGGATTTTGTATTACAGTGGTCGCCGCTTATAGTGTTCACTGGTTATAAGAATCAGCCGCTTATAGTGATCAAAAATGCCAGGAACGGATCAAACAGCCGTTATAAATGGATTTTTTGTCGCTTACAGTGTTCGTGTTTTCGGTTATTGTGATCAGAAATAATCATTAGAAATATAAAATATAAATATAATTTACAATATTATCACCTCTTTTTGTAAACAGGGAATAAGATTATACGAATGACTATTATCTTAATCGTGAACTTAAATCGAGCTTATCTTATCTAATATTATAATCCACGTAATGAGCGATACTTCATATGGTACATTTGTACATGTTTGAAACCGTTTTGCAATTAATACACTCAGAAGAGCTTTAGAAGAGCACGACTTAGGCCCAGACTACTTTGCTACGTTGAACAACTTGGAGCACGTTATAATGTTTTCCATAGCAAAAAAACAGGGGGTACATTACCGATTTTTTTGAATAAACCTAAGTTTGTTAAATCACGTATGGTATTTTTGCATGTTGCAAAGTCTATTTAATGTTGTTTATCAAATGTTTAAAAAATAAAAATAAAAATATTAAAATTATAATAAATAAAATAAATAAAAAATAATAATACATAAATACAATTTTAATTTTTAATTATTTTTACGATATTTTCTACCTATTTTTCGAGTCACCGTTTATAGTAATTTCCGGTTATTGTGATCAAAATACTCTTGAACGAATGCGATCACTATAAGCGGCGACCACTGTATTTTAACTCTTGCTGCTTTTCGATTTTTTATTGCGTCTCGACACTCATAATCAAACCAGTGATTCTTATTTTTTCCCTCGGTAACTCGGAGAAATTCTGCTGCTTTATTTAGTGATTTCTTTATTTGGGTCCACTCTATTACATTACTCAATTCTCCTTGTATGTAAAAGCTGTTCAATCCATCCTTTATTATGTTTTTGTATTCCATGATTTCCTTTTGATCTCTTAATTTACTTCTATCTAGTTTATGTGCTGTATTAGGTTGTTGCTTTTTTCTCCAGATCGTTGACAGTTTTTACGATAGGCTTGCTATCACTAAGAAGTGGTCTGTGTCCCCATCCGCACCCCTATAGCTTCTGACGTTTTTATGCTTCGGTGTCGCTTGTCAATAATTATATGGTCGATTTGACTTTTCGTCTTACCGTCTGGGGCAGTCCACGTGTGCTTGTGAATGTTCCTTCTAGTGAAATAGGTGATGTTTATAATAAGGTTATTCGATTCTGCAAAGCCAACTAATCTCAACCCATTATCATTAGATACTGGGTGTTCCGGCGGGGAAAAGTTATTTTTTAATTGATTTAGTGGACTGTATAATTTTGTATCTGTGCAAGTCTACCTGGGTTGGTCTTGCTGCAGAAGGCTCTGTTGAACACACTGAATAGATTTGGTGCTCCACAATCGTATTTATACCCTGGTCTCGCCCGCCGCGTCGTCGCAGGAGTCGCCCGTGAAATGACTGTGATTGGTGATTAGGCGTGGTTGAACTGCACTGGTTGCCCGCGGCATTGGCTGCTGCTGCTCTCGATGCCACGCCCAACGCTTTCTGTGGTCGCAAGTCTGTACGCGATGCGGTTGGTTTCGTGGTCTATGACAAAATCGGCGGGTGCAGCGTTTTATTCGTGACGATCGACTCACGATAGTGCCGACCGACTGTATTCCGAATCTCATAATTTTATACAAACAAATAGTTGGCTGACTGCCCAGTGCGACATTATTATTTTTTACATACTATATTAACATAAAATATTATTTGAAGAAAAAAAAAATACAAGAATAATTGTGGTTCCATTGAAAACACTTCGCGTGGCGCGAACACTGAGTGCCAGCTCTCTTGGCCTATTGTTGGTCTGAGAAATTGTTCTTTACCGACCTGCGCATTCAGGTCACCAGCAATTATCTTGATGCAGTTGTTTGGTATACATTCAAATAATCTCTCTTGATCCTCATAGAAAATATTTTTCATTTCCTCCTCTTGGTGAGGATAACCGTTAATTATACATATATCGAAATTCCATCCAGCCTTTTGCAGGTTTAACGCTTGACACTATGGAGTTTCTAACTACGATACCTACTCCTTGTTCATGTTTGCCTGTCTCTTTGCCACTAAAAAAGATAGTTGAATTACTAGACTGAACATTACCATTTCCAAGCCAACGAATTTCTTGTAATGCGACTATTGATTTCTTCCACGATATTCTTTAAAGCTCCTGCTTTATAGAGTTCTGATATCCCATGTTCCAAACCGAGTCTCCAAAAGTTTTCCGTTGCGAGTTCCGTATAAAATCCCATTATTATCCACATTCCGAGGCTTTGCTAGAAGATTAACAACATATGGTTTTTTTACAAGGATGGATTGTTGGTCCATCGCATAACCCCCAAACCTGGAGGGCCGGTTTAGGCCAACTAATCAAAGTCAGTCCGTAGCTCGGGGCCCCGGGCTCGCAAATTCCGTAGCACTAAAGACCAGTAGCGGATCTGAAGCCCTTTTAAGGGGGGGGGGCGACGGGCGAATTGGTATCATAGAATTTCAATATATACATAAAATTAGTCAAATATTATAAATAAAAAAAAATTAAAGCGTACCTATAAAAATGCATGTATTTTATTCAATATTAAATAATATAAAAAAATTTATAAATAATTTAGCAACAATTTAATGTTTCTCTTTTTACTAGCCGCATATCTGTCGATAATATTTTCGACATCGATGTTTATGTCTCTATGCGTATTGAGTAAGGCTAATCCAGTTAGCCTTTCCTCGCCCATTCGTGATCTAATCCACGTTTTTAATCTAATAAACAAAGCAATAAGCAAAATACTAAAAGCAAGAAAGCATAAGCATAATTTGGTCATCAGTTTGGCAGGAAAATAATTATAAGAAGTAACATTTCTAAAATATAAACTAAAAATGTTTAAATATACATTAATTTTAAAAATATGCTTTGAATTATAAATGTGGCAGTTTAAACAAAAATATGTTATAATAAGCTCTTATATTAAGAGGACACTACACACACACGTGGTGTCGCCATCTTAAAAAATATATATGACACAGAAAAACTGTTTTGAGTAGGATAGAACCACTCAGGCTGTAGTGATAGCAAAGACTCCAAATCGATATACAATATAGTATAAGACGGAGACAACACATGTGGGTGTAGCGTTCTCTTAAGTAATTCTCTAACCTGCGTAAAGTAGAAAAACTACGTTCTGCCGAAGCAGTACTTATAAGCAATGCAGCAAGAATACCTGATTGTTGGATAAATTGTTTCACAACATTCATACAATGCTTGAAACACATTTTCCGGTAAAGGATGACCTAAAATACTCAAATTAAATATTATGAAGTTATTTGAAATAAAATTTAGTTTTTATTACCTTTCAAATCATGGCTATGCCATTTTTGTATCCATAAATCAATTTCTGTCTTCAATAGTTCATCATTAACTTCTTGAAGAAATATGTAACTAGTTTTAATTTTCTGTGCCATAATATTAGTGCTATTAATATTCTGAGACCATTTGGTTAAGTTTTTTGGAATAAAATATGTCAATGTTTGGATTGTCTGATTTTCCTGGCCATAAAATCTTCGTTTTAAGTCTTCAATTATGCTATCCAATAAAGGAATAAAAATTGTTATTCTATAATAATCTTCACAGTTATTGATGTTACTTGGATTTGGTCTATTTTTTTGAATAATTTTGAGTCTAGGTAATTTTATTTCTACATCTAATTGGTCCATTATAGATTTGCATTCGCTATAAATATTTTTAAATACAATTTCACAATCAAAACGGTTTTTTTTCTAATACTTTCACTATATCTTCCACCACACTACTTGCCGATAATATATCCTGATTCTTCACTTGTAAAATTTTACTTGCGTGATAAGTAACAGAGAGTATTGATGATAAAGAATAAATTGATATTATAAATTCACAATTGCACAATGACAATATTAATGTTTTTGCTTTAGATGCAGAGACTGTGTCTTCCCAATTTGACACATCAGTTAAGTCTTTAATAATTTCTGTGAATGAACTTTTAAATTTTAGTACACTGTCATGCCTTTCCACCCACCGTGTTTCACATAGTTTCACTAAAGAGCCTTTTAAGTATTTTTTCAAAACAAAATTACGTTTAGCTGACATTTAAAAAAATGAAATTACTTGCTGCATAATACCTACACTATTTCGAATATCTTGTACTGTCGAAGATTTTGAAATTGACAAATTAAGCGCGTGATTATTACAAGGACAGTAGACTCCATGTTTAGTGAATTTTTGAATGTATTGAACTGCTCCTTTTAAAGTTGACACCATAACTGAACAACCATCAGTAGAAATACCAATGCAGTTATCCAAATTTAATCCAACTTTAGTCATGATTTTAATTACTATTTTCCCAAGTAATTCTCCAGTAAGTTTTGGCTCTACTATACCACTTTCTCTGTGATTTTCATCATCATTATTATCCATATCATCATCATCATCATTACAATCTTCACTATTACTATCATCAGTATCATCTTTTTCCATAAATTTATTATTATCATTATATATGTTGTCATAGCAGTCAACAAAAGCTAGAAAACGTTCAAAAGTTTTACCTGATTGTGTAGTATATCGAA
Source organism: Therioaphis trifolii (assembly GCA_027580255.1). NCBI lineage: Eukaryota > Metazoa > Arthropoda > Insecta > Hemiptera > Aphididae > Therioaphis > Therioaphis trifolii. Next base: position 125,789 of record JALBXZ010000034.1, read on the forward strand.
CACTTAAACTCATTTATGAAATTGCAGATATATCTGTAGTTTCATCAAAAATAATGCTATACAATTTTGTTACATTTATTTCATTTATTATATAAGCTGTTATTTCTTTTTGTTTACACTCAATTAATTCATTTTGTATTGGATAACTTATATAAGTTGCTTTTTCATGAGCAGATTGTATATGTTGTTCAAGAACTGTATCACCTGATGATATCTTAAACTTAAGAAGTTCCCTGAAATTTCCTTGATTAGTGATCGATGTACTCTTTGAACTTAGATCTGAGGAAAAGGAGTTGGAAAAAAGTTGACCATCATCTCTATGGCCTCTAAGGGCAATATTTTGACGTCCAAGGAATAAAATTGTCGATTTTCTTTAATTACCTTCATACGCTGTGTATCAAGCATATTTACAACATTTTTTTCTGGTTTCAAATGATTTTTTTCAAAATCAAAAGCGAATTGAACACAATTTTTGTGGTATATATTATTCTGATGTGTTTCCAAATAGCCATTTATTCCCAATAATTTAGAATATTGATCTAGCTATTCGGTTACAAGTCTTTTTAATAGTTCAGTATTTCTCCTGCCACCTTTTTCAGAAGCTAAAAATAATACACAAAACTTACAAAATAATCCAGATTTAGCAGTAGAATATTCAAGTCAGCTATACTTTTCGAAATGGTTTTTTCTTAAATAACGTTTTTCTTCTTTGCCTTTTTTCTTATGGGTAGAAAACGGATATATAAAATTACATTACAACGGTTAAGTAGTGCATATTTTGTATTGTCATCTACTTGTTGACCCCATAAATTTCCAATATCTAATCTTTGACCTAAATAATAAATTAAAATTAGAACCTACTTATTTGACAATTACATTGTGTAAATAGGCGTGTACAGATATTTTTACCTAACAATAATAATATAATAATAAGTTTACAACAAATATAGGTACTAAGGTTAGGTACCATCGATAATGAAGATCAGAAATATAAATGTAAATACTAAATTACAATTATTGCATACCTAAACCATTGATAAGGCATACTGTTTAATCTATGCCTAAACATAACCAGTACCTATTTAACAAACCAATATAGTTGTATCATATATTAATTAAATACATGATACTAAATAAACAACTATCTACAAATCAAATTAAATTTTTTAAATTAATCATAAAACAACAGACGTAAAACTACATTCATATGTAAATAAAAATACACATATTATTAATTTAATTTAAGTTTAAAATTTAAAATACTTCTTAATGAAAACAAACGCAAACTAAGTATGGAGTACCTAACTGCAACTGAAAAAAGTGTACCTGACTGTGATTCAGCCAAAACTGGAAGGGGATCATCCGGATTTATATCTGTAACTGAAGAATTTGTAACTGACTGTGATTCAGCCAAAACCGGAACGGAATCATCCAAATTAATACTATTGGTGTCATCTTAATATTAATTTAAATTCAATTTAAATTAAAATGTAACTAATTTATGTCAGTTGATAATTTACTTACCATTCTCTGTATTCGTTTTAAGTTTCTTATTGAAGAAATGATATAAAGTTCTCCGTTTTTCACTCATTATATTATCCAAATGCTATATTACAGTTTAATAATTTAATATTCTTAAGGGGGCTGTAGCACTACAATTTCTAAGGAGTTGTGTATAGGCAATTATCTACATTACTAGTCTAGTGGCGTGTATGTGTGTGCAAAGTAAATGAATGTTAGTGTGCGTGAGCCGTTTCCACGAAACTTCAAACAATAGTGATGATAACGACGCCCAATATTTTAAGTTAAAATTTTTAAAAACTGCATAAACCGGATAATATGACAAGTCGCCACGGCCGTAATTTATATTTTTACGCTAACACTTAAATACGTAATCATTTTTTTTTATTATTATTTAATATTTAATCATTATTTTACATAGACTATGAACCAAAAAATGATTTGACCATCGTGATAAATGAATCATAAAAACATTTTTAAAAAAGGATTTGAATAAATGTAACTTTCAATTCTCGTAAATATTATATTTATTCATTCGTTATTAGACTGTCTTTTAAAACTTCGGATAAAAAGTAATCTATAAAAAACGTTATTAGTTGAGACTTCATATTTTTATCCCAGAAATCATCGTCTTTTTCAATTTTTTCATACATTAAACCTGTATGGAAATAACTTAATTTAATATAAATTTCAATTAGAATCCTATTAGCTCAAAATAAAATAATATTACCTTTAGGTGTCCAGATACAAAAATAACAAAACATTTTGCGTGTTCTGTGTAGTTGACCCTGGACTTGGTAAAAGTAATTATCATTTCTTTTTAGATGTAGTTGACCGTTTTCAATAGTGCAACTTTTTATTTTTTTCATTAAAATTCCTTCTTCTGGAGTAAAACTCTTGGCAGACGCTGGACATTTAATTTCGACGAGACTATCATTGTCTATTAGTCCATCGGGAGACGCCGCTAAAAATTGTAAATTTGCATTTACAAATAAACCTGCATTTTCAATTTTTTTTCCAATTATTTTCTCCAACTCTTCTTTAGCCATGTCTTCGTGTGCAATTCCATATCGAGTAGCAAAATTGCCACTAAAAGTCCCATACAACATTTCTTTCATAACTTTTTCGCGAGACGTGGTTTGGCGCATTTTACATAATTTACCAAACACTGAAGCAGTAAGTCTAAAAAATAAAAATGTATACATTTTAAAACATTTAAATCTCATATTATAAAATTATTATTTTGTTAATAAACTATGAAATATCTACCTTTTTTTTCGCTCCAAATGCCATTCATCACATTGATGTTGTCTTTTAGTTTTCATTTCTAAGTCTATGATTTGTTTTTCAGTTAATTTTAAATTTTCCATGAACTTATTTTTTAACTGTTGAATCTCAACAGCAGTAAGTTCGGAAAATGGATCATGAGATACATTTCCATAGTTTTCATCTAGTCCTCCTATTGTTGTACTCTTTTTTCTATTTTTTGGTCCACTAAAAACACATCGCCGCCGTCTCCGAGTTTCAGCTGTTACTATATGCCTTTTAATATACATTTTTGTAAATCTCCCTGGGCTTTTATTTGTAACATGTTTGTTAAACAGAGAAAGATGGTTTGGTCCTGAATTATATGCAGTGACTGCTGCGTTACAACTTAGTTGATAAGACCCTTTCAATGAAAAATTCACGTGTTTCCCTCGAACAAATTTGGTTAAAATTGAGTTATAAAGTTCAGCTGAATTGTTATTATAACCATACATTAAACTTTCGGTATGATAAGTTAGAAGATTTCGGGCTCTACAAATATCATCGCAAACACAAAATATTTTTAAATCGGGTACAATGTTTTCTTCTCCTAAAACATAATATATAATACAAACGTCAAGAAAAACAAACAACAATTTAAGTTAGAATGTATACAAATTTTTCTATTTATTGTTTATTTATTTAAAACGGGACGAACCCAAGTTAAAAGAGGTACATCAGTTAGTAGAATATTTACAACAAAATCTTTAATTAAGTACTTAAATACTAATTAAATGGCTTTAACAGAAACTTGGCTTATGGCATAATGAAAGAGGTGTCAGTATTGGCAATTATCATTAAATTGACTAATGGAGAATTCAAGTGATAATTGGTGGAAGAGAATGGAATATGAAAAGGAAACTGGGAACGTGTGCTACGTGCAGGAACTTTAAAATTTATAAGGGACAGCAGTTCAGGAGAATCAATATTATCAGAAAGAAGATCAGAGAGGAAGGAGAGATTAAGCGAATGCCTACGGTCAGCGAGAGTAGAAAGATTAAGGGAATGAAGTACAGGGGTATAGTTATGAGGGGGATGAGTGATACCTAATTTAAATGCGGAATAGCGAAGAAATGTACGTTGCACACGCTCAATCATTGCACTAGCGCTAGAAGTAGATGGATCCCAAAGGACGCACCCGTATTCGAGGATGGGACGGACGAGGGCACAATATAAAGCTTTAAGTGGTGAGGACATACGAAACTCTTGCGTGATGCGAAAGACAAAACCCAGTATCTTTAGGGCCTTGCAACATAATTCCTCAATGTGCTTTACAGGGCACAAAGTGCGAGTAAGGGTAAAACCCAAGTCATGGATAGAATCCTCAGAAGACTTTAAAGGAATATCATTAATAGAGTAAGAGAAAAGAATAGGATTCCTGAAGCGTGAAAAAGTCAAGAGCATTTTTGAATATTTAGGGAAAGGCCCAGAGATTCACCCCAGATGACAAGGCGATGAAGGTCAGCCTGGAGAAGAAGACAATCAGACAATGAGTCGATACGATAGTACAGTTTTATGTCATCCGCAAATATAAGCAATTTGGCGTGTTGCAGAATCGAAGCGGAAGAATTTACAAACAAGGCAAAGAGAAGAGGAGAGAGAACAGCGCCTTGAGGGACCCCAGATGTAGGAAGGAAGAAATCAGAAGAGGCACCATGAACTGAAACAAATTGAGATCGACCAAGTAAATAGGAATGAAACCAGGAAAGTAAAGGTTCACCAATACCAAGATTGTCTAAGGAATTTATCAATAGTGAGTGATTAACGCGATCAAAAGCCTTAACGAAGTCAGTGTATATGACATCGACTTGGCTATGCAGACGGAATTATTAAAAAATGTAAGAAGTCAAAGAAAGATTGCAGGTTAAGGTAGAGCGTTTTTGACGAAAGCCATGCTGTTCAGGTAAGAGCACATGATTGAGGGAAGGGCGAATAATATTAAGGACAATGGTCTCGAGTATCTTAGATATATGAGGAAGAATAGTAATAGGACGGTAATTTGAAACATGTGATGGATCACCAGACTTTAGGATGGGAGTAATAGACCCAATTTTCAGAATATCTGGGAAAATTCCAGAAGCAAGGGATTTATTGAAGAGGAGTGAAAGGGGCCAGGCAATTATATCCCGCAAATTATACAAAAAGTCACCCTGAATGCCATCAGGTCCAAGAGATTTGATGTTACGGAGGGAATTGAGTGATTTGTGTACATCAATAATGGACACTTGAACGTTTGAAGGGAGGCAAAACTGGGGATAGGAAGAAGAGATAGGGATGGGAGAGAGAGAGAGGTAGGTTCAAAAACAGAAGAAAAGTAGTTAGAGAAGAGATTTGCAGTTTGTAAAGAGTTAGTACTGAGAGTACCCTCGTGGATCATACTCACGGGAATAGAAGAAGAGGAACGGTGTTTACGAACGAACTTCCAAAATGAGCGTGGGTTTTGCTTGAGGTGGAATTCAGAACGGGAAATAAACTCACGGTGGCATTTTTTAGAATGAAATTTATATTGAGCACGATACAGTGAGAATTGACGATAATCATTTAAGGAAAGGGACGACTTATACTTGGCATGTGCTTGGCGTTTCAGTAAAACGAGTTTTTTAGGTCAGAATTAAACCAGGTTGGAAAGTTAGATGGACGTACGGTAATTTTAGGTACAAAAAGGAGTAAAGAATTGTGTAAGGCATCATAGAAAGCGTTTGTGGCAGAATTTGCATCAAGATTCTCAAAAGTATTTCCCCAATTAAAGGAGTTAAGAAATTCAATAATACGATGATAATCAGCTTTTGAAAAATCAAAAAAGGAATGAGTACAATTTTTCGGTGGAATAAAAGGGAGTAGTTGTGAGAATGTTAAGGTCAGTGGAGGGAGGTAGGGATCCGGTGGTACAGCAGGCTCAAGAGCGGTATTGACATTTATAGATTTAAAATTTGAAAAAACAAGATCAAGAATTGAACCATGAGAGTTGAAAATATAATTATGCTGGAAAAATCCATGGAAGGAAAATAGCTCGGGAACACAAAGATCTTGAGAAGAAGAAGATGAGGAATAGCAAAGGCCATATTCATCATTTGACCAGTTAATTCCGGGAAGATTGTAATCTCCACACACAACAAATGAATAAGATGGATACTGAAGGATAATTTTTTCAATGGACGACAGATGAGCTTTATACATTTCAATAGAAGAGGAGGGGGGTAGATAAACCCCACAAATTATAAGGTTAACAGAGGCGAGAGTGAGATGAATAAATAAATGTTCAACACAAATATCAGGAGAAGGGATTAGAAAAGATGGAATATCCTTACGAATGGCAATCAGTACTCCACCACCACGTTCACATGAGCTAGTAAAGGGGGATCGGTCACATTTATAAATGTTATAGTTTACAAGGCTGAGTTCGTTAGAGTTAAAGTTACCAGTGAGCCAAGTTTCAGTTAGAATTATAAATGAATAATTTATATCTAAGCTTTCAAAATAAATAATTTTTTACGAGCATTTGAAGTTAGATATTGTACAATCACCCGTAAATTAACAAATTCTCATACAACGATTTTCTTATTTTGTCGTTATTCAAAAACTATTAACTTGAAATTAATATATTATGAGTTATTTATAGACAATTTAAGTTTTAAATTTGTTTAGTTTTTTATTCTATAAATCATAAATGTCATACAAACATAAACATACAGTGCACAAATAAAAAATACATACCTTTCTTTTGACCTTCACAAAAATACGATTGGCATTTAGTGTGGTCTCCGAATACATGATTAGGTCCGTTTGTTATATCTGCTTTGAGTAAAGCCAATGTTGCTTCATATGTATGAGATGTATATTAATAATAATGACATTTTGACTTTATTATTGGAAGAAGAAGATGAAGATTTTATATTTTCTTATCTAAAACCAAAAAAAAAGCGAACAGATGATATGTTCAAGTATCGCGATACAGAAGGTATTTACGAAGTGTTAATTAATAGACATTTAAAAAATAATAACATAAAATTTCGTGAATTTTATCGTGTCAATATTGATTTTTTACTTTCTATGGTTGAAATAATTTGTTTTTGTTATTAGTATCGGCCAAATCATACAAAATAGAATTGGCCTGTACTTCTTGAATAAGAATTTCATCCTCCGATGGAGAAAATACTAATTTTGACGACATATGATAAATTTGTACAAATAGGACAAATAAAAATAAAAACGACAATTAATATGACCATAGGGTCGTCACGACGTGTCGCGCGGTACTGCTTCCGGAGCAGTAGTGTCGTCGGTCGCGGCGACCCAAAGTTCTATCGCCGCGACCTGTAGCGACCTGTCGCGTCTTGCAAAACAGTTGATATTATTTTCGTATACACAGATATTGACGACATGTCGCGCCTTGGAAAACGTACCTTAACTGACATATACAACAATATTTGTTTCTGACTCCACAAAATATAACTTTTTTTGTTTTTGCACCAATGATGCAAGCCTATAAATAAATTTCGTTAAATATCACGTAATATAAATATTTATTATTCATATACCTATATGTATACAATATACATAATAATTTAATATACTATACATAATAATATTATGTATATTGTATATTATAGATACATATTTTATATTATTAGATTTTATTTAATTTTATATACTTAGGTACTATATGTTTTTTATTATATGTAGATTATTTTTTACTTACAACTCCGGAACAGTGCGTTGTATTTAGTTTTATAAGATCGCTTACTCCAAGCGCCATCAGCGACTACTGCAATTTTAGGTCGTCCTAAATGGTCAACCACCTTTTTCTATCGCTAATTTCGCTTCTTCTTGTCCAGCAATGAGCATTTCTTTCCACGCCAAATCATTGAGGTATTTAAAAATATTATTATGAAAATCTTGATACAATTTATTAGACATATTAGGCATGTTCATTGTAGCAGAAAACTCTTCGAGTTGTGAGTATCCTTGTCCAATATTTACTATAGAAGAAACCATAGCCATATTTACATTAACAATTTGGCTGTCGGGATTTTCACTTTTTACAATTTCTTGTGCACCACACATTTTGCAAACAAAGTAAAACGAACTAAAAAATCCACTCCTTGTTTCTTTTGAGAATTTTAAGTCACGAAATGTGCAATCAAATCTTAAATGTTTTATTGACTGAATAGTTTCAAAAACATATCGCACATCAATAATTCTTCTTCCTTCTAAACTTTCCCAGGTATTAACTGGTTCGTCAATTTTGGCAGTAGATATACTCAAGTCAGGCATATCCAATGAGTTATCTATTAAATTAATTGGTATACTCGTAGTATCACTAATATCTAGTGTATTTTGTACCTTGAAAATAAAAAAAAACCTACATTATTACACATATTAATTTGAATGTAGCAAATTTTCACCAAATTTTTATATTATTATTTTCGATACATGATGACATTTTCAAATTATATTGACAGTTGACACCTTTTGAGCTGTTTAAAATCATGATAAATTTTTAATTTTTTTGAGGTTTTTTCAACTATTGTCGAAAAATAATTTTTCACTCGGTCAAAATACTTGAAAATTTAATATTATTAAATAATTTTAAATCCATGTACTTACTTTTTTTTTTTTTTTTTAATCCTCTCAATGCATCAATATTTCCTTTTTTTTCCTTTTACTTAATAAAGGCTTGGTTTTTTTCCCATAATGCCAGTCTTTTTTTGTATCCATACTATTCAAACGGATAACAATGCAATATCATATAAAATAATCCAAAATCCAGACGACACTTATTCAAAAGACACAACCGCACAACCACGTAATCAATGTGAAATCACTACTGACACTTAGAAAATGCGCGGACTATGACTGACGTATATATTTATTATTTTGTATTATTGTATATTTATTTATTTTCCAAATACAAGTTATATATACGAGTTTTGTTCGCCGCCAACTTCCGTTCTCTTAGCGCCTGCAGTATAATTATTTTCTTATCTAATATTTCTAAGAATCAAATGTCGCCCTAATGGCCTAATAGTTTCTTTGAACGAGTAATTATATATTTACGCACGCGCAGGCGTATGTCAAGAAAACGATTTGATCAAATTTACGCTACGCTAATAAAATGTCAAAAATGCTAAAAAGCTAGACAAAATTGGGAGACTTAGGATTGACGGATTTTAATTTTGAAAACAGATTTAAATTAGTCCCCGTGTTATCTAGGGAATGACCGAAGGAATTTTCTATATTTTAATCAAGCAATAAGATATTGACAATTTAAGAAAACAATAATTTATGTATTTTATGTATTTAAGTACACTATTAATTTTTGTAATAATGAAAATTCCTTCGATCAAGCTTTAGTTAAGCTGTTAAAGATTTTAAATTTGTTTTCAATATTAAAATCCATCAAGCCCAAGTCCCGCAATTTTGTCTAGCTTATGGTTATTTTTTTTACACAATGTTTATTTTGTTTTGTTTTAATTTATTTTAAAAAATGAAGTGATAACAGAATCTGTTTACAGAATTTTATTAATATGGCAGTGCAGCAAATGCAGCTGCTTGCTTGGCGATAAAATGATTTTATCTGTCATTCTATTTATAATCAAAAACTATAACCGTGGTTGTCTACAGAAATTGTGGTTATAAACAATTTGTTTTGAACATATTCTTGTTATATTTTAAATCTTAGATCATATTATACCATGGTATATGATCTAAGATTTAAATTCAATAACTTTTATTGATAATCAAATAATAATATAATTGATAAGATAATAAAAAAAAACTTTTTTGTATCATTTATTAAGTTTTAAGTTATAGTTATGACTTATGAATTTCATAATATTTACTTTATCATACGGCGCTATAAATCAAGTTCAAAATAAAAGCCCAATGGGGGGGGGGTAATCGCCACGCCCCCCTCTCAAATCCGCCACTGCTAAAGACTTAGATCCTCCCTGAGGGACAATTATAGTAATATTATTTATAATTTATAATATTTTTTATCTATCAAATAATCAACCGTCAATAAATCTAATTTTGTCTTAAACCCGACGTATCCGACTGGTCAATACGTCGGAAACGGACTAATAAAAATATAGCCACTACTTATAATATACATGACTTTGTTTTTATTCCGATTAGTTGGATTGTCGGATCGGAAACGGGTCTAATGTAGGCGTAGCCTTAAAATTTTATGTTTAAAAACTAATTCTAGTGGTTCTAATAAAGACTCTAGTGATGATTATACCGAAACCGAACAGGTAATAATTTGTGGTCATTTCATAATGAATTTGTGTCAAAAAAATCATCGGAAAATTCTGATGACAACAATGAGCGTATGCCAACAGATTTAAAACATTTTTTAAATCTACTTACTATACCCTTACATGAACATATTTTTCAATTTTGGAAGGTACATAGAATTATTTATCCTCGTATAGCCAAAATAGCTGAGCCATATATATCACTTGTAGCTATATCAGTACCGTCGGAAAGATTATTTCCTAAAGCAGGTAACATAATGACAACTAAACGAAATAGGTTGACGGGGGAAAAATTACATCAAATTGTATTCTTAAATTCTCTAAATATAGACGACTGGCACTTAAAATGATAATTTTGGATTTTGTGTATATTATATTCTATTTATATTCTATTCTTATTTTTTATGCATGAATCTTTGACACTTAGTTAATTTTTTTATATGGACTGATTACATATTTTAAAATTATTTATTTATTTTGATTGTATATATTGTAATATTGTTATATTTGTATATTACAATTTAATTTAAGACTAAACATTTGTTTATTACTAATTATCTTTTCCTATTTGGATTGATTTATAATTACATTAATTATTTTGTAAAACTTAATATTATATAAAAGTATTTGTATATTTTTGTTAATTTATGTTTATTTTTTAAATATATTTTTGTCAATTAATTAATTGTAATAATTTGTATTTATCTTTTTTAATGTTCATATACAATTATATATTATTATAAAGGACCTAGGTCCGTTATATTGTTTATAAAATAAATTAAAAATACAATAACCTTCAAAAAGACATCAAATGTATGTACATTAATTTACTGAAAACACTTTAAAAAATTAAGGCGTATCATCCTGCCTTGTGACAAATTTCCAAATTTCCGATTTTTTCAGATCGATCTTTAGTGTACGATTCTTTGAGAGATCGATATTTTTTCCCGATCTAGATCGATTCACTTTCAAGAACCGCCTTTCACTACTGGACGGTGCGCGTTTGTGAGTGCAGCGCGTAATAGAACAGAAGCACCACACTTCTCCCCCTCAGGGAGAGAGAAAATCGAACTCGATTTTTGTTGTCGGCAGTGGCTACGTACGGGTAATCGACTGCTACTAGGTCAACTCGTTGAATGAATGCCGGCTATAGTCAGTCAACTGTTATCCACGACGCGGCTTGACCCTTCTGAACCTGGAAATCCTTCTCCCGGCGTTGTATGACTGCGTACGGTCCCTTGTAGCGGGGATGGAGAGGTGGAAGAACTGCGTTGGCACGTACGAACACATGGCTGACTTAATAGAGGTTTACGTGAACGAAAGTCTGGCGTCGTGTGTCGTGAATCGTACCTGGCGTAAAACGTAGTTGGCTCATCGATTCGCGGGAGAAGGCTACAAGTTCCGTCGGTCGTGCTTTGGGAGGTAGTGGGTGGAAATACTCGCCTGAGAGTCGTAATGTTGTCCCACCAAATCGGCGGGCATCTGTCCGATATCCAGCTTGACCGTATTTCGAAGTGCGAAAAGTACGATCGGGAGCTTGGTCGTCTAATGCGGTGGTGAGGGCGGCTTTTAGTGTATAATGAAAGCGTTCGACCATACCGTTCGAATGTGGGTGGTTAGGAGACGTCCGGGTATGCTGGATTCCGAACGTGTTGAACAGTGAATGAAATAGCTCGGACTCGAGCTGTCGTCCGTGGTCGGTCTATATTGAATGCGATTACCTCCGCCGGACCCGGGTGAACAGACTGCGCAAGGACTAACGCCACTCCAACCGACCCCTCAGTGTGTCTCACAGGCATTTCTGCTTTATTTCACACACGCGAGACCGGCGTCAATGGTCAACTTCGTGGGTTAGGTTAACGCGTAAAACGGTCGATGACTGTGAGAATGCACTTGCAATTGTTCGACAGCGGCAGTGGTCCGACGAGGTCGATATGAATGTGACCAAAACGGCGCTCCGGGGAGCCAAAGGTGCGACAGCGGACGATGTGTGCTTGTGCACCTTAGCACGTTGACTTTGTTCACAGCATCGAGTCCAGCGAGTTATGTCGCGATTCATGTTGGGCCAGCGATATCTCGATTTGATAAGTCGAAGTGTAGCTCGCTGTCCCCTGTGTGCTTGTTCGTATAGCACGTTGAATACGAGGCGTCTGTGTATAAACGGTAAGAACATGTACTCGTTGCCTGTCGAGTAGTCGGCTTAAAGAGTTCCGTCGGGCGATACTCGAGGCTGTAATTTGAGCGAGCTTGTTGTACTATCGGAGAGCAGCTTTTGCAGTTGTGCGTCGGAACTTGTAGGCTTGGATGAGTGACCACTGTCATAGGGAGGCAGCAGCTGTAAGTAGTATGGTTTTGTATGTTCTGGCTCCATTTAAGAAGCCAAATTTTTCCGGTTTGGCGAGCAATTTCCATCTATTTTTAAGTGTATGATTTTTTGTTCAAAAAACCTATATGTATATTCTGGCTCCATTTAAGTAGTCAAATTTTTACCATTTTAGCGATTAAATTCAACATCGTTTACCATGTATATTTACAGGGAGATTTTTATTAGTTTAACCGTAAAAGTCCATATTATTTCACCTTGTAAAAATAAACTATATTTTTTGTTTAATTTACACATTATTTTTATTTCACTCAAAACATTCACATATTCAAAAAATACACACACAATTATATTTCACTCATAACATTTACAAACACATGTAACGATCACCCACACCTGCCACCATCCGCTATGCGCGCCACCCGTATCATGACGCCGCACGTCGGCGCGTCGATCTCATGATACAACGGCAATAGATAGCGCTGCCGCGCAGTATTATTTAAAACTTAGATTTATTAAATCTAGTTTATAACGTTCACTCACTCAAAACAGTAAAGGGACAATATAGTTCGGAAACACACTCCAGGTACAATGGGTTGATGCCTCTAGATAAGATATATATCGCACAGTAAAGGAATAATAATATAAAACACATAATTTTATTCACCCGAGGAATCAGGTCAGTAACCACCTGATACACATACAGGCTAGCCCGACCGACCGAATCAATATCACGTTCTGACCTCGTGTATCGGTTGTGAGAGGAGTCACCAGGTTTCAGAGTCCAGGGTACGGCCTTAACACCCCGTCTGTCGGACTGCCTGATCTGTCTGTCTCACCACCGATGTCAACATCCCACTGTCCATTATAACCCTACACTTTCGACTATAGATTACGAACACTCACGGTGGAGTAAACATTTTTCTTTCTTTTGTTGTCGTTTTATTAGTCACCTCTTATTATTTTAAAAGTGAATAAATACCTCAAAACACTTCAAAGTACCACAGAGCCGTGAGTTATAACCACATTACATATTAAATGTCATAATTTGTATTAATGTATTAAGGTATTAACATTGTTAAATGTTCGCTTTGTCAAGCATTTGTAATTCTATCTTACTTATCTATATATATGTACTTATACATTTATCGTAAAACAATTGTTTTGTATAATTTTAAATGAATAAATCGATATTAATTTGTAATGAGAAAACCTAGCGTGTTCAGTTCCATTACACACATAAAATTAGTTTCCACATTTAGTTTCCACATTTTTTTATAAAATATAATTTATGAAATTAGTAAACATCTAATATACTGCACAACTACCTCATAAAACTGATATAGATCATGTAGAGGTCGTAATCTATTCTAAGTGAGTTATAAATTTGTTTTATGAAATGACGAAATTAAATGCCAAATTTGAGATTAAATATTTTTGCATTTTTCGTCATATTTTAAGAAAAGCGCATATTTGAGCAATTTTTAGCATATTTGGGCATATTTTACATTTTTATATTTTTATAAACGTAAAATTGTCGGGAAAAATGGATGGCCGTAGTCTGTATTTAACACGTACCTCTGTTCAGTGGCGGCTCGTGCGTAGGTGCGCAAGTGCAAGCGCACCACATGCCATTTCACCAAAACAATATTTTTTTTTTTTAAACTAGTCGTTGTAAATTGTTTTTGAAAAATATCGGTGTGCTATTAAAAAAAAATATTCATCGATATTTTTCGGTAAAGAACTATTAACTATGTAGTGAACATATTATTGCTCCTAAAGTAAAAACAGTTATGCAAAATGCACACTCCAATCGGTGCGCAACACTGCGACAGCACCGCACGCATGTATAAAATACGTATGGTCGATAAGTGGGGGATCTCTAAATACAATGCTACTCGGTGCGCAGTTACTACTGCGAACAGATTTAAAAAAAAAAAAAAACGTTATCTACGATTAATTTTGAGGTTTTTCCATTTGTACTCAGATTTCTTTATCAAATGGTCGATATTATTTCGTAATAGATGTACCTATACCTATATATTTTAGTATACCGTCATAGTGAATTCTTTCTTAGAATTAAAACTTAATTTTTTTTTTTAAATTAATTCTGTAGAAAATCGTTTGAAAAAAAAATTCTCTCTTTATACAAACGAGGAAAAAATTATGATTGAAACATTGGGAAGACCTGTGCCGGATTTAAATTTAATAAAAGTTACAAAACAAAAATTTCGGCAATATACTGGTCACTTTACCAATGATTATTATTCTAAATATAATTGGCTTTGTGGATGTGATATTTGAAATGCTGTTTTTTGTTTTCCGTGTCTTTTATTTGGCGGAGAACTTTCATGGACAAAAACGGGAATGACAGATTTAAGTCATTTAAACGAAAGAATGAAAAACCTTGATGTTACTGTAAAACATATAAATAACACGTTAAATTTAGCTGTTTTGGGAAAAACAAATATTCTTTCTATGTTGGACAGTGGTTATAGAAGAGGTTTGATTCATTTGAATTTGAATTTAAAATGTTGTTTTTAGGTATAGAGTTACACAATGAAATAGTTTCCAATAATAGATATATATATTGAATGTCATTATTAATTGTATTCGTTTTTGTGGCACTTTCGAGTTGGTATTAAGAGGTCATGACGAGAGTGAAACATCTCTAAACCCAGGAATTTTCTGAGGCTTAGTAAGTTTTAGTGCGGAATTGGACAATGCGTTAAAAAGTCATTTGGAAAATGCGACAGTTTTTAAAGGTACGTCGAAAACTATTCAGAATGAATTATTAAAATGTATGCTAGCTGTTTGTCAAAAATAAATATCATTAGAAATTAAAAAGGCGGATTATTTGGCAATAACAGCTGATGACACTACTGATATAAGTGCTGTTTTTCAAATGGTAATTGTTTATCGCTATATTGTAAATGATAAACCGGTAGAGAGATTTTGGGCATTTTTAAATCTTAAAGAACATAATGCTCAAGCTTTATCTGCTTGTATTAAAGAACAGCTTGACAAATATATAGGAAATGAAACTAGTAAATTAATCGCTCAAACATATGATGGCGCTTCAGTTATGAGTGGTTATAAAAACGGCGTCCAGACGAAAATAAAACAAAATTGTCCAAATGCTCAATATGTCCACTGTTACGCTCACCAGCTTAATTTAGTTATGTCCAACTCTGCGTCAATAAATAGAAATGTTAGAATTTTTTTTGACAATCTAGAAAGTTTTTGTACATTTTTTTCAACATCTTCTCAACGAACGGCCATTTTAGACGAAGTAGTAAATAAACGTTTACCTCGGGCCGCTTCGACAAGATGGAATTTTCAATCTCGAACAGTTAATACTGTTTTTGAATATAGGAAAGATCTAATTAAATGTATGGAAACAATTATAAATGATGAAACTATGAAACATATGCCTACTATTCAGCAAGCCTCGGGATTAAAAAGAACATTGAACGACAAAGAATTTATATTTTGGCTTACATTCTTTCATAATATTATGCCGCATGTTGATATTTTATAAAATCAATTACAGAAACGAGAAACTGATTCTACAACTATAAAAACTAATATAGATAACTTTTGTAATATAATTTCAAATATAAGAAATGATATTGGTAAAATATGTGAAGGTATTTTTATGCAACATGTTAATAAGCGAAACCAAAAAAAGAAAGAGGATGAACTTAAACGATAAGCCGTAGAAGTTTGTGACGTTATTATATCGCAAGCAAAATAACGTTTTGATTTTACTGGTCATCTCGTAGCATCTAATTTATTTTCCCGAAGAATATTTTAATCAAACAATAAATGTATATCCATATTTTGACGACAAAAAAATGAAACCTGAACTACAAATAATTTATAGCAGATCTGAGTTTAGAAATATGTCTGGAGCTGTTTCCTTACTATAGTTCTTAAAATCTGAAAACCTAACTTTTACATTCGCCGAGTGTGTGAAACTATTAAAAATAATAATAACAATACCAACGTCTACAGCGGAAGCAGAAAGGTGTTTTTCTACATTGAAAAGAATAAAAACATTTTTACGCAATACTACGGAACAAGACAGGTTATCAAGTTTAGCTATGTTATCAATCGAAAAAAACTTCGTTATGAATATTCCTGATTTTAATAATAAAGTTATCGACGTTTTTGCTGAATCTAAAGAGAGAAGACTCGACTTTACATACAAAACAAATAATTAAGTAATGATAAATGACTAACATAATATTAACAAGATACATTAATTTAAACCATTAAAAACATGTTATATCATAGTAAATGCTTGTTATAGTTATTATTTTGTGC
Source organism: Therioaphis trifolii (assembly GCA_027580255.1). Lineage (NCBI taxonomy): Eukaryota > Metazoa > Arthropoda > Insecta > Hemiptera > Aphididae > Therioaphis > Therioaphis trifolii. The sequence continues at coordinate 142,526 of JALBXZ010000034.1, forward strand.
ACCACCTATTTTTTACACCACGAGCCGCCACTGCGTCTGTTTACGATGATAGTCTCTTTATCACAATGTTCCGCTAGCAATTTTTGATAAGAGAGCCCAGTGCTTCCCAAAACAAGCGTACAATCACTATCACGGCACATCGAGTATGCTACTCCAAACACAAAACCCATTCAAGGCGTAAGAATAGGCAATTCATCTAACAGATAAATCCGATGTTACACTATTCAAAACAATATAAAGCACAGAATCCGGGTGTTGTACCATTTTTAATACACACCAAATTATTCGTTATGAAAAGACCTATCGAATGGTGTACACGGCGAGGCGGCACTCGGGCCGCGTAAGTGGCCAGAGCCTTAGCAATAGAAAGTTTTTACGTATTATTTCAAAATACAAAAAAATCTTCGGATTCGATGTTTCAAAAAATTACTAAGCACAGAATCCGGGTGTTGTACCATTCTTAATACACACCAAATTATTCGTTATGAAAATACCTATCGAATAGTGTACACGGCGAGGCGGCACTCGGGCCGTGTTAGTGGCCAGAGCCTTAGCAATAGCAAGTTTTTACGTATTATTTCAAAATACAAAAAAATCTTCGGATTCGATGTTTCAAAAAATTACTAAGCACAGAATCCGGGTGTTGTACCATTTTTATTACACACCAAATTATTCGTTATAAAAAGACCTATCGAATGGTGTACACGGCGAAGCGGCACTCAGGCCGCGTAAGTGGCCAGAGCCTTAGCAATAGAAAATATTTACGTATTATTTCAAAATACAAAAAAATCTTCGGATTCGATGTTTCAAAAAATTACTAAGCACAGAATCCGGGTGTTGTACCATTTTTATTACACCCCAAATTATTTGTTATGAAAAGACCTATCGAATGGTGTACACGGCGAGGCGGCACTCGGGTCGTGTAAGTGGCCAGAGCCTTAGCAATAGCAAGTTTTTACGTATTATTTCAAAATACAAAAAAATCTTTGGATTCGATGTTTCAAAAAATTACTAAGCACAGAATCCGGGTGTTGTACCATTTTTAATACACACCAAATTACGTCCCGCGGCGAATCGGTGGCGGCGAAACGTCTGGGTCCGAAATTTTCGTGTTTCTAGCTTCAAAACTTATCGATTTATGACTAAATAACTAAAATCTTAACAGTGAAAATCTCGTTTACGGCGGATTTTTACCGATTTTGCCGTTTTTACTCATTTTTTTGACTGTTTTTCCTCATTCTTGGGAAAACTATGGAGATTTTCGAAAAATGAGTAATGACCTCTCTAAAGTACCATCTCAGTCCAATTTCGAATCTAAAAAGTTGCTGAACGAAAACGTTTGGACCAGGATTTCTATACGAAAAAGTGTTTACAGAAAAAAATATATAAACATCATTGTAAAACCATCTAAAATGTTACAATGTTTGAGTGAAAAAAATCGTGAAAAGTACGGACATTTTACTAGAAACAAAGGAACACATATTTTCATGAAATCGATTGACGATTACCTAAAGTGTTTTAAACAAGTAGTTTTAAAAACACACATGAGAACTGTTAAATTGACAATAGATTATCTTAAGTTAAAGCAATGTGCATTAGTTTTAAGCACAGTGAAATTATTTCTACAGTCAAAAGAGTATTTATCAGTAATTTAAGTTCTTTAAGTGATGTTGATATGACAGGTAAATAGGTATATGTATGTGTGTGTGTACCTACGATATTTTCGATTTACATGCGAGTATCTATGATTTATGAACACTATATTTCGAGTTAACTGAATCTGCATGTGTACAACCGTACAAGGTACCTAGGTACCTATTATTAATAACACTTATGTTTCTAAGTTTGATGATTGATAAGTATACCTATAACGCCATCAGAATAGTTATAGATACCTGCCAACAATTCTCTAACTGTCTATTGACAGAATGATAACCAGTTTTTTTTTAATTTTGATTTTATGTTACATACAACTGTCAAATAATTTAACGGTTTACTATTAAAAATTATATAAAAATTAATTATTAATTACTATTAGTAAAATAAATTGTATAAAAACAAAAACACAAAATAAATTAGCTGCTGCTAGCAAGTGAATGTATAAAAAAAGAAAATGGTAACTGCATTAAATTTCAACCGACAAAATCTATGAATGATTCTATGACATCATCTAAATATACCCTACAACAAATAAGACTGATATATACGATGACTTTGTTTTAAAAGACTGAAATTGTATTGTTACTGTTAAAATTAAATTGTTATTTTTTTATTTTGTACATTTATATTATAACGTATTAACTTATAAGGAATTTAGGGTTTTATTATTATATGAAAATGTTTTTTTTACCAAAGAAGGTAAGTATATACTAAACTATTTATTTTTATTATATTATGTTTTTTATCGTTTATTGTTTTTTTTTTACTAAAGAAGGTGTTGTATATTATATTTTAATATATACTATTTTTTTTCATTTTTATTTTGAAATAAATTTATAATATAATTTGCTATGTTATTACTATTTTTTTTTTTTAATAAAGTTTGTTTTTTTCTTTAGGTACTTTATTTATACTATAATTTATTAGCCATTTTGTATTTATGTTTTTGTTATTAAATGATTTATTTCACAGGTTAGGTTAGGTTAGGTACAAAGGTAAATCGCTTCCACGTAGTGTACCCCGGGCAACGTCCTAGACGGCTAAAGATTTACCAATTTCGGCGACCGAACTGTCCATATAATGGATCTCCCGGTCTACAACATTAACAACAACAACAACAACAACAACAACATCATCAACAGCAACAACATTACTCATCGCCAAAACGGCCCTTATCAGGGCCAACTGACCCGAGACGTGGGCCCTCAACTTCACGTCTTACAATTAAATATTGAAGGAATCAGTCGCAACAAAAGTGATTACCTCTCTAGAATAGCCCTTGACAATGATATATCAGTTATATTACTCCAGGAAACACATGCACATGACATAGAACAACTTACAAATAGAGGAACAGTCCAAGGGTTCAACTTAGCTTCTGCATCCTACCACAAAACGTGTGGAACTGCAGTTTATATACGTCAAGATATACAAACCTGGGAAGAAATTACCATACGCGAATATAATAATAATACGTCATTCTTACAAGTCAAAATAAACAACCTAAACATCATTAATGTATACAAACCTCCCAATACAGGATGGGAGAACTCTGTCTTACAATCCCTGAAGCACCCACGCTAATAGCAGGCGACTTTAATAGTCACCACCAAACATGGGGATATGACAATAATGATGCGAATGGAGAAATATTAAATGAATGGGCCGAACGAGATAATTTATCCCTCATATTTGATGCAAAGGACTTAGGTACATTTAGATCTGGGAGATGGCAGAAGGACTATAATCCTGATCTGTGCTTCACAACGAGAAATGATAACGGCCAAACACCACCAATCAGAAGAATAGTTTTGAACGATTTTCCTAGAAGCCAACATCGTCCCATCATAATTAGCATTGGAATACAGATCCCGATTGTAAACTCAGTACAGAAACCTCGCCGGAACTTTCAAAAAGCCAACTGGGAGTCATACACTCGCCAACTCGACGACTGTATTAGATGGATCAAACCTAAGATAGAAAATTATGATCGGTTCGTGGGCCTTGTTATAGGAATTGCTAAAAAACATATCCCAAGAGGCCATAGGAAAGAATATATCATGGGATGGAGCCAAGAAAGTGAAGAGTTATACAGAGAATATCAAAAAACCAATTGCTGTGAAACAGCAGATGCCCTCCTCTCATCGTTAGATAAAGCTAGACAAGAGATATGGATTAAAACAGTCGAGGAAATGGATTTCAAACGCTGAAGTAGAAAGGCCTGGAACTTATTAAGGAAAATCGACCCCAATACTAAAAGAAACAGAGTAAATACGAACATATCACCAAATGTGCTAGCGAATCGTATAATTGATCTCTTAAGAGTGATAGTAGACAAGAAAGTTAGAAGAAACTTAAAAAACGAATTAGGGAAACTAAAAGCAGGCGCGGAAAAGAAAACTAGCTATGCAATAAAATTTGAAGTTCATGAAATAGACACTGCAATAAAGAGTATTAAACTAGGTAAGGCTGCCGGACTTGACGAAATCTACCCAGAATTTATTAAAAATTTGGGTCCAAAGACTCGGCAATGGCTAGCAAAATTCTATACAGACATCCTAGAAATCGGGAAACTACCTAAACAGTTCAAGAAAACAAAAATCCTTGCAATCCTAAAGCCTGGCAAACCAAACAAGGACGTTAAGAGCTACCGTCCTATCTCTCTCCTAAGTACCAGTTATAAACTATTTGAAAGGCTCATATATAATAGAGTATCGGATACTATTAACACAAACATTCCCATAGAACAAGCTGGTTTTAGGCCTAACAGAAGCTGCTGTGACCAAGTACTCTCCATAACCACACGTATTGAAAAGGGCTATGAAGATCAAAAGAAAACCGCAATCGCATTTATTGATCTAACAGCGGCCTACGACACAGTTTGGCGTGAGCGCCTAATCACCAAATTCCTAAAAATCATCCCTTGTCTGACTCTATGTAAAATAATTAATGAAATGTTAAGCAACCGACTTTTTAAAGTAGTTATAGGGGATAATAACACCAAGTTAAGAGTGCTTAATAATGGACTACCGCAAGTTTCAGTTTTAGCCCCACTATTATTTAATCTCTATATTAGCGATATACCAAATACTAAATCGAGCAAATATATGTACGCTGATGACATCGCCCTGGCAACACAGGAAAATACCTATGAGGCATGCGAGTTTAACCTTACTAATGATATGGAAATACTAAATCAGTACTTTAAGAAATGGAGACTCCGACCAAACCCTTCCAAGACCGAAGTAGCACACTTTCACCTGAACAACAGACAATCTAAGCATGAAATAAATATAATTTTCGATGGAAAAGAAATAGCCAACAATCATACACCGTCATACATTGGAGTGACACTAGATAGGACACTGACATACAAGTACCATCTAACAAAGGTTGCAGCAAAAATTAAAACACGAAATAATATTATTAGAAAACTTGCTAACACTAATTGGGGATCTGACCCTAACACATTAAGGATATCAGCAATGGCTCTTACTTACTCTGTAGCCGAGTACTGTGCTCCAGTCTGGATTAACTCTTCTCACGTGAATAAAATTGATACACAACTTAATGCAATAATGAGAACTATAACTGGGACTATAAAATCTACGCCTGTACACTGGCTCCCCGTCCTAAGCAACATAACACCCCCCCCCCCCCATATAAGAAGAATGTATTCACTCGTACGAGAATGGGACAAATGTATCTTGAATAGCAACCTGCCGATTCATAAAGATATTAATCACAGCCAAATACAAAGACTAAAATCCCGTAAACCTCCTTGGAAATTAGCCCAAAACCTACGATCTGACGGCTTCAACCCAAATTCCAACTGGATAAATGAATGGAAGGTCGAGAACCCAGACATACTGAACCTCATTGAAAATCCAACAACCAGACAACCAGGGTTTCACTTACAGCGTAAAGAATGGGTCACATTAAATAGAATAAGAACAAGGCATGGGAAAACCGGACAAATGTTATCTAAATGGGGTCTCAGACCTACATCAGAATGTGACTGTGGAAATGCGATACAAACAATTGAACATATTGTTGAAAAATGTCCAAGGAGATTATTCAGCAAAGGCATGAACAACCTCCATATGGCCACACAAGAAGCAATTGAGTGGATCTCAAAATTGGACATCCAAATCTAAGACTAAACAATCTCTACCTGCACCAAATTCATAAACTTAAATATGTAAATTAAAACTATTATTAACCTTTGTTATTGCTATTTCATTATTCTATACTTCCATTTGTGACTGATTTATGTTTTGTTTTTATATATAGTTACTTATGAGTTATGTTTTGTATTTATATATTAGTTGTTAATGATGTAATGTTTATTAAAATGCCATACGAAAATAAATAAATAAATAATCAAAAACAGCCATAAATATATATAAATATAGATTTATATAAATAATACATAAATATGTACATATATATTACAGTTATAAACAAACATGCACTATTTTTTTTTAATAAATCTATAATAGTGAAATTTCTATAAATAACCCAAATCAGTGTTTAGTTGAATTAAATATTATTATTTATTCAATGAATATTTGTTGTTCTAATTTTAGTTGCTTATTTATAAAATATATTAAACATGAATTATTTTAATGTGAGCTGATATCAATCTTCAATCATATAGCCCGTCATTAGACTGTTTACTTTGTAAGCACACAGTTCTAAACTTTAAAAACGTGTTGACCATTTTATTAAAATGAATCTTGACGTATTAAGTAATCGTAATGCCAAAGTTATATGCCATGAAGGATTTCAATATGTCTTCGATAAGTTGATTTCAAATGGTTTGACTGAATCTTACAGATGCCGCAGGAGAGATCTGAATTGCAAAGGTCGCATACATGTCTCACTTGGTGATATCATTGCCATTGGTCACCATGGAGGCCATGATGAATCACCTGTAGGTTTAGAAGTAAGTACATTTTTAAAAAAAAGGGTTTGCCAATGAGGCTCTTATTAAACAGTTAGCCCCAATGACTCGCACTTACATTTGTAGGATACTAATAATATAATAAAGGATAACTCCAATCGACAATAATAATACTGATAATAAATAATATGTATTGAGGAAACAAAATTAATAAATAATTAAACATAGCACGTACCAATAATTAAGCGGGCGCCCTTGTAAATATAAAAATAAAAAAAAATAACAATAACGCCTAATAGGCATAAATACAAAAAGATAATATATAATCTGAACGTGAACTCAGCGGCACTACGCGACGACACGGCAGCGATGACACGTGGAAGAAGGCGGCGCTTGTCGCGGAAAAACGCGCGTAATTTGTCGACACGACGATACAGCAGCGATGGCACGTGAAAAAAGACGATCGCACAAAAAATTAGTGACGACTCGACACTTGCGTACTTTACACGCGAGTACAATAATCAACGCGATCGATACAGCGTATATTATCACGACACGTAATGGCGGACGAACGACTTTCCGAGATAATTGCGTAAAGCACACGCGAACTCGGTGACACCTCGCGTCGCAACAAAAAATCCAACGCCGACAACGAAAAACGTGGACCTGGACGCACCACCGACCACACGACAGACTACGGACACCCGGCAACGCGCAGACACCGTCGGCGTCCATCGGTTGGCTTCGCCGGTGACGTGACGCGTACCTGTCGACAGTGTCAACCGCCGATATCGGTTGAGACGCGGAGTGGGTACGTCGTCGTTATCGCGGGAATACGAGTCGCGAACAAGATTATTAAAATGGTGTTGTTCTAAAAAGTTTTTTGGGATTTGTCTGTTTTATCACAAACAGCCATAAAATATATGTATATAGATTTATATAAATCATACATAAATATGTACATATATATTACAGTTCTAAACAAACATGCACTATTTTTTTTTAATAAATCTATTATAGTGAAATTTCTATAAATAACCCAAATCAGTGTTTAGTTGAATTAAATATTATTATTTATTCAATGAATATTTGTTGTTCTAATTTTAGTTGCTTATTTATAAAATATATTAAACACGAATTATTTTAATGTGAGCTGATATCAATCTTCAATCATATAGCCCGTCATTAGACTGTTTACTTTGTAAGCACACAGTTCTAAACTTTAAAAACGTGTTGACCATTTTATGAAAAGGAATCTTGACGTATTAAGTAATCGTAATGCCAAAGTTATATGCCATGAAGGATTTCAATATGTCTTCGATAAGTTGATTTCAAATGGTTTGACTGAATCTTACAGATGCCGCAGGAGAGATCTGAATTGCAAAGGTCGCATACATGTCTCACTTGGTGATATCATTGCCATTGGTCACCATGGAGGCCATGATGAATCACCTGTAGGTTTAGAAGTAAGTACATTTTTAACTATATTTCAATTTTTTTTTTTAATTTTATCGACATGCGTTTTCACAATAAATTTTGTATCGTGTCAACTCAAGGATTTTTAATATTTTAATTTTTGGAATATGTTATAGTTATATTTTAACTATATAATTAGTACATTGTCTTTAAAAAAAAAATATAGTAGTTATAAATGGTTAATGAATACGTATTAATGAATATTTTTAAAAGTTTACATTGATTGAAATTGTATACCAAATGCCTATACCTACAAATACATTTTATAAATTATACCCTTGTTTAATTAGGTAGCTTCTACAATAACAAAAATTAAAAAAAGGGCAGCAGAAACTATGGAAGCACCATCTGTTGCAATTAATCAGTGTATAGGTAATTTTTTTAAATAAATAATCTATACTGCTTAATACAACAAAATTCTTAACTGTTATTTAAAACAATTCATCAACAATAAATACACTGCAATTTAGGGAGTATGACGGTTGCTGGCAAAGGATCCCTTAAAACTATGGACAGTTTAAAAAAACTGTCAGAAGGGTTAGGTGTCATAATGGTCCACAAATGCCTGTTGCGCCTCTGTCTCTGGTAGATTTGGAAATCCCAGAAACATATAAACAGTATGAAGTTGAGCCTGGTCAGTTTGAGAATTTTCTTCTGTGCGACACTGGACCTGGACTTCAAAGAATACTGATTTTTGGTCGCCAGAGAGGTTTGGAAGAAAGGTTTTGTTCTATATTAATAGAATAATAATAGTGCAATCATAATTTTGTGCTCGGACTTGGTTTAGTAGTTGTAGCACAGAATAAATTAAATCAGAAGCGTCACCTTGGCCGCCCGAAAAATCGTCCGACATATTGGAAAATGAATCAGTGTGACCACACATCGAATATTAATGTTTTTCATATTTATGTTGCGTTTAAAAACACTGTTCGTAACGGTTTTTTCTCGGCGAGACCATAGAAATCATAGAACACAAAGGTTCTCTGCTTTCGACGCTTGTACGAGTTGGACGTGGATTTTACGCTATTCGTACATTTTTTGAATTTATACTTACCTACCACATTTTTATTCTGCATTAATTATTTATGTATATATTTATATTGTTTGTTATTAAATAATATAATATATATATATATATATATTTCTTCAATATTTGTTTTATTTACGAGACGCCGTGAACCATTTCATTTTTCTTATTATTTTGTTTTTTTGTTTGCGTCAGCAAAATGGAAGAGTTTTATATTCATAAACGTCCTAAACAATACGCAAAATGTTATATAACTAACTGTAAAAGCTACATAATGGTAGATAAGGAAAGTCTTAGTTTTTTTTTATTTCCTAAAGATCCGGTCAGATCAGCAATGTGGATCAAGAACAGCAAATGTGATGAACTTAAATCAATCTCCAATTTGGGTTCCAACCAGAAGTATCGTTTATGTTCTTTACATTTTGAAAGTAAAATGTTTTCTAATTTTCAGAGAAATCAACTTTATAAAGATGCAATTCCAACATTGTTTGATGTTGTTTGGTGTTGGCGCCAAATTGAAGATAGATATTAGTAATGATCCTTTTAATCATCCTCGCAAATCTTTCAATAAAACTTATTTAATTAATTTATTTATCAGATTTAGAATTTATTCAGCAATACAATTTTTAAATAGATCTTTAATTTCAGAAAAAAAGTTAAAAAATAGAAAATTAGCCATTCTTACCCACTTGTAAAACATAATATATTTATGACAAAGTATACTTATGTGTATCCTACTTACTATAAATCTAAATCACTACTAGTATTCTAGTGGTCATGTACCATCATTCATTAGAACATAGACTGATTATAATAATGTAGTTTTTCACATTTGTTTGCTTTTCTGAGTATGTAATGTATATTATTTTATCCAAGTCTACATCTAAATTTTTCTAAAATCCATTTAAAGACTTCTAAAAAAAAAATTAATAAATTAAGAATTAGGGAGTTGGGTACATTTTAAAATAAACCTCTACAATTTTAAATTGTTCACATTGCTAATCGAGTATCGACTATTTCATATTCTATAGATAATTAATCTTCATGTTTATTTAATGTTTATTGTATAATAAAATTTATTTGTATTACATGTACTTAAAGTTTAGTATGTATGCATGGATTTTCCTTTTATTTTATTTATTAATGTATATTTATAATAATTAATTATTTTAATAAATGAATTTATTATACTAGTAAAATCTATTTGTATTTGTTATTCTTCTTAATGTATATTTATAATTATTAATTATTTTAATAAATGAATTTATTAAACTAGTAAAATCTATTTGTATTTGTTATTCTTCTTAATGTTTATTTATAATTATTAATTATTTTAATAAATGAATTTATTATACTAGTAAAATCTATTTGTATTTGTTTTTCTTTATTTATATTTATTTCCATACCTATAATGGTAACATACAATTAACCATCAAATATTTCTTTTATGGTATTTCATAAAAAAAAAGAACAAGATTATTCCAATGATTTCATTTTATTAAAAAGAAGAAAAAAAAGATATCAACAACAGACATACTACAATTGAAGGGCTCTGTGCAAGAACTAGACAGCTCCACTTTTTAAAAATTTTCAGGAAACTGAAGATTTGATAAAGATGATAGATCAAAAAAATATCATACAAATTACTTTAAAACTGGTTTAAATATTTTGGAAACAAAATAAGTTTGTTTAATGGTTTCCATTCCTAACTTCCTAATTGTTTATAAAACCTTTTAAAACTCAAACTAAAACATGAATTTAGGAAAATAAAAATGAAACCTGAGTGAACTTTCAAATATTTTATTAAGTATCAATAAATATTAAAACAAAACAAATTAGAATTAAAAACAAAAATTTATAATAAAAAACACAGATTTATAGACATTATTTTTCTGTACTAGAATCTAAAATAAAAACAGTTTTCAACAAATATGGAGCTGTCTGGTTCTTGCACAGAGCCCTTCAATTATTTGTTAATTTTTGGATGTCATTGAATACTTAACTGTTATTAATGTTGTTTTGAGAGTATGAACACTTTATAACAAATTTAAAAATAAAGGCTACTTCCGAAGGAACGTCGTTTTTGTAAAAAATATTGCTCAACAGACAAAATTACTGCCTTTTGAAAAATATAGAACTCCGAACATTATAACTTCAATCTTCGACAAATGCATAGACAAAAAATAAATGCTGGTTGTACGTTCTATTTAAATTAATTTAAACAACTTTATTAATGAATCATCACAATATAAAATCTAAATTATACAATGAATTTCACAAAGTAGAAATTATTATTTAATGTATCTTAATTTAATAATTGATTAGAGTGATATCACATTTCGGCTTGTAAATATGTTCGGAAACGTAAATAACTTAAAGATATTTAAGATTTTTTTTTCATGGTCACACTGATTCACTTTCCAATATGTCGGACCGTTTTTTCATTTTCCCATAAGAGCAATGTAACGTTATCAAAGGTGACGCTTCTGATTTAATTTATTCTGTGGTTGTAGTCATTGCCCATTTTTACCCTATATGGTAATATAAAGGCGCACACTGTAGGTAAAAGTTAGTTCTAGGAATATCGAATTTTTAGCATTACCCGCTTCTAATAAATAATCCACCAGTTTACACATTTGAAATGTCTCCGTGTTGCACAGCAAGTCAAGGATTTTTGATTTCGACCAGCGAGCGGGGCGAATGTGCTCCGTACTAGAGTAAGTTCTTACTACGTACGACGCACAATAATAGTCTCGATTTTAAGAGATATAGTGGTAGAAACTTATCATTTGCACAAACAATCTAATAAAACAGATTTTTATTGCATATTAAAAAATAATTTGACCTTTTTATGCATAAATGTAGATAATATTGAAAAAATTGGTGTTTCTCAAATTTAACACGCATTTTAAATTCTGATTGGAGTGAAGAAGCTTGTGTTTAAAACATTGATGTTTATTATTTTTTTCAGAAAATCCTTTTTCGTAAAGAAATACCTGTTCAAAAGTTTATTGAATCACTATTTGCCTCTAGATAGTATTTTTAAGAGGTTATTTTTCAAAATGTTTGACAATTCAATTTAATTATATGTATATTACTGTTATAATATAGTGTTTAATTAAGTAACTATGTATATATTTTTACAAACAATACAAATACATTTAGATGATCGTCATTAAAAATGATAGTAATTGGATATTTTAATTGTTACAGTTTAAAATGGTTAATTGTAAGTGCTGTGGACGCGAAAAAGGAAATATGAATTTTACGAATTGGCAGAGACATATCAATAGCTGCAAACAAAAAAAGCCAGTCATAAATATGTCAATTCATAATTTTTTTTCGAAAAAAATAAGTATTGAAAATACTAGTAAGTCCTATTCCTTCATAATATGTTTCCTAGGTTTTTATTTTTAAAAGTTTTTACAATAATTATTTGAACTATTGGATCAATAATAAAAATTGCAATATCAAAATTTCCAATCAGGTATATAATAAGGTATTAACTATGTTGAATGTTAGTAGTAGAACATCAGTGCAACTTAAAAAAAAAATGATAAACAGATGAAAAACCATAAAATATTTTTTTTTTCTTGAAAAATACCTATTGTAAACCTACTTGTATTTGGTATTATTTTAAATTGTTTATGGAAAATTTTTCAAATGTTTGCATTACCCAGGGTTATATCATATTGAATAAATATCAGTAGTGTATTCTGTATATTTTATTTATTATCCGACTGCCTACTATTATCATTTTCAAAATTATAAAAAGTTATGTGCCTACCTAAATATAGTGAAAATTGCAATGCTAATTGATATCCGTTGGGAAATTCAGAGCCATCTACCCCAAGTCAATTAATAATAGACATTATTTATAAAATTTCCATCGTTTTTAATAAAATAAATATTTTTATAGGTATTAATAGTGTTGATACATTAAATCCTAGTTCAAGTGAATCAAACATGCACCTACAATTAGATATTGACGAAAAAGGTAAAATATTATTTGGTTTAATATTTTAAAAGAATAAGTTTTCAATTAATTAACAGTAGACATTATTTATACAATTTCAAACATTTTTAATAAAATAAATATTTTTATAGGTATTAATAGTGTTGATACATTAAATCACTATGAGACGGATTAAAACATATTTGCGTACTTGCATGAATCAGGATAGATTCAGTTTTTTAAGTATTATAAACATAGAAAACAACATTTGTATTAAAATAATGAAAATATATTGAATATTTTTGAAAAACCCGAAAGAACTTTATAACTGAGTTAAATATTTTAATAAATGGTCACTACTCACAACTCAGTATTCGCTAGATACGTTATAGTATTATGAAAATAAAACAATAATTTAAGCTGTTAAGTACAATTTGTATATGTATATTAATTATAACATTTAACATTTAATGACTTGTATGACATGTTTAAGATCTTAAATCATTTTTAACCATTTACTTCAGATTATTAAAGTTACATTGATTTATAATTAATAATATTTTTTTTCCAGCATGGCATGTTACGTTGAGTCCAAAGAGGCCGCGAGAAACATAATTTATGGCAAGAACATAAAATTATATATTATATAAACTGTCATTTACGTTCTATCTAGTATCTACATCAATATAATTTGTATTTATTTTTGTAAGTTAAAAGTTTTAATTCATAATTTTTTTGGTAGTATGGTCCAGATATTATGAAAATGTGTCACAGTTTATGTGAGTAATTTGTCAAAAGAAGCACATGTATTTACACATTGTGGGTACTCCATACATTCTCAAATTTTTAAGGGAAAGTTTATCAACATAATTAATTCTATTTTTACTAAAACTTATTTTCATTATTATAAATAAATAATTATTTTTTATTTCTGTTTAGTTTGTTTCTATAACAGACATTTTTAGATTTGAATAGTCTTGTATGCATTTTGACTATAATTTTATAATTTGGTAGGTATACAAGGTCTATAATTTACTACATCTTCTATGAATACCTGTGCAATCATCATAATTCATCATTATCTAAATTTTTATTGAAATACCTCTTATACCTAAGCAATTATATTTTTAATGAATATTGTATATCTGATTTAAATACCTTATATCACAACAAATTATATATATATATATATATATATGTTTAAATATAAGGAATTAATTATGTATTTTTCACATTCTTATGCTAGTGCTAGATATAATATTTCAAGTGTAATTGTTATTCCTCCAGTGATAACTGAATTTAATAAATTTTACTCATTATTTGTTTTTTGCAAAATTTGTGTATGGTTAAAAATCTCTTTTTGTAACAATTTTCTATAGTTTAAACGTTATATTGATGGAATAAACTTTAAATATTTTATTATTTAATAATTTTATATTAAGTGTATATTTAATATTTAATTTATTTATATTTAATATTAATTTATTTATATTAAGTTTATATGACATATAATATTAATTAACTTATAATATAACTTAAATTATGATCAAAGATTTTTCTTATAACTATGTTATATTTAGTTTTTTACTATAATATTTTTGAACCCTACTCACACTACAGCCTTTGGCTTTAGTGAGTAGATCAACCTTTTTTTTTTTTGTAAATACTCCACGGAGAGGGTCCGCTTGCGCATTACTGCACTCTCCGCAGAGCCTCGTTTATTAATAATAAGCGAATTACAATAATGAGGTCTTAACTAAACCGACATTGCGAATGTTCGGTTTTACATTTAAATGGAGGGCCTCTAACCCTCCTAGTATTGGCCTTCGGCCTACAAGATAATAACTTAACTATAGGGTAATAATTTGCTGTAGTTGTTGCTTCCTTTCTTCCCTGATTTTGGAGGCCATGATGTACTCGAGGAAATTGGCAATCAGGCTCCACGACTTCTCATCCTTCAGCATTCTGTTGCCGATGGTGTCGGGTGTAAGACTCTCCCCCAGCTCGGCGTACAATCTTCCCCTCCTCGAAGACCAGGCATCGCACAGGAAAATAGTGTGCTCCGGGTTGTCGTAATGGTGGTCGCATATGATGCATTTCGGCGTGCCAACTATCTTGTATTTATGTACACATATAATAATCGCCGAAGCAACCGTGACCTGAAAATGCTTGTGTGACGAAATAGTTCAGCTCCCCATGCTTTCTAAGAGTCCAGTTACTGATATTAGGCAGCAACCGGTGTCTCCATCGTCCACTCGAAGCAGAGTCCCACATTGACTGCCAATCGCTGATAGTTTGGCTCCTGACTTCTGCTTGTTCCTCTATGCTGGTGCAGTTTCTGATCTTCGCCCTTTCAGTAGCCAGTAGTTCGATGGGTGTCATGGAGCTTAACACGGTAGTTGCCTCGTAGGATGTTGTGCGGTATGCCATTATTACTCTGAGAGCAACCTTTCTGTAGGCCGTCTTTAGGTGTTTTATGCAGTGCTCGCGTTTAACTACTTCCGAGGCCCACGTTGGTGCAGCGTAGAGAAGCTGGCTGCATACTACGCCGGCCAATAGTTTTCTTTTTGCGGGCGAGGGTCCACCGATGTTGGGGAGTATCCTCGATAATGCATTGGTTGTTCTCATTGCCTTTGAACCGACATTTTTTGCGTGCTCGATGAACGTTAGGGACGAGTCCATTAGCACCCCGAGGTACTTAATGGATCGCTGAACCTGGATTGTCTGGTCTCCTAGACTAAACGATGGACGCGTGTAGCCTTTCCGGGAAGTCAGCATTACAGCTTCCGATTTCTGTGCGGCAAGACTTAGTCCAATGCCATTTAGCCAGTCTGCTACCTTCATAAGCGCTTCGTTCATAGCTGATTCAAGGAGTGGAGTTGTTCTCCCAGTACCGACTAGGGCTACATCGTCCGCAAATCCGACTACACTCACGCTATGAGGCAGTTCAAGTTGGAAGACTTCGTCGTACATAACGTTCCAAAGTATGGGCCCCAGGACAGACCCTTGGGGCACGCCGCTGGTCAGTGCCCTGCTGGTGTTTGCGTATTGTAGGCTGCGATCGGACAAATAGCTCCGTATGACCCGTAGCAGGTAGCCTGGAACTTTTTTCTTTATTAGAGCCCTATCGATGGCTTCCCAGGATGCGGAGTTAAATGCATTGGCCACGTCGAGTGTGACCAACACACATAACTCTCTCTTGCGGAGCGGGGTGGTTGAGGCGTTCCGGACTATCCTTTGTACCTCACTGATGGCGTCTACAGTAGATTTCCCCCGGCGGAAACCAAATTGGTGCGGGGAAAGGCCACCGGTGCTCAAAAGATGGGCTTCCAACCTATTGAATAGCAGTCTTTCAAAGAGCTTTCCCACACCGCTCAGCAAACAGATTGGTCTGCAGCTCGACGTTTGGTCTTGTGGTTTGTCACCCTTCCTGAGTAGGACGAGTTTGGCGGATTTCCACTCCGTTGGGAAGTGGCCAGTATCGATGCAATGATTGAAGGTATTCAAAAACATAGAGGGGCTCTTAGACGCCGCTAATTTGACCACCTCGTTAGGGATTCCGTCGGGTCCCGGGGCTTTTCTGTTCGGCATGCGGTGGACTGCCACTTTTAGTTCGTCCTCTGTGAATTTTTTAGAAGTCGTTGAATCCTCGAACTCTGCTCTTACAGGTGAAGGGTGTGTGGGAAACAGATCATCCACGATTAGGGGTATCATTAATGATGGTATGGGTGGCTGCCTGCCAATTTTCCTCATCACGACCCTGTAAGGTGTGCCCCAGGGGTCACGGTCGACCTCAGTGCACAGAGCGTGCCAGCATTCTTCCTGACTGCGGCGAATCGCGAGTTTGAGTTTTTTCCTTTCCTCTTTCAGTGTAGCATGTTCATGGTCGGCTGGACGACCTCTTCTCTTTGCCCTCTGATAAGTTCGTCTGGCGGCGAGAGCAGTTTTCCTAAGTTCAGCGATCTCCGGAGTCCACCAAGGCTGTGGCTTCCTAGTAGCGTGGTTAAAATTTCTTCTTGGCATGCACTCGTTGCATGCCTCCTTGATGATTTCCATCAGTTTACCAGATTCGTTTGCTTCCTGCTTGGTGTCGAGGAACTGGTGAAGCTTATCATAGTCTATCTTCCTCCATGCCCAGCCGTTGACCATCGTGTTGCGGGTGTCAGGCCTTGATTGCGACAGTGTATACACTATATAGTTATGATCACTATACGACTCCTCATCTAGGACGTGCCAATTTTGAATACGGGGGATGATGGAGGACGAGGCCAGTGTTAAGTCGACAATTGAGGCCGAGCTTCCCCTTTGGAAAGTAGGCACTGCCCCACTGTTGCACACGTAGAGGTCTAGTGCCGCAAGCCACGTGCTTAGAAGATCACCTCTCCTATCGTTGTGCCTAGGATCCCAATCACTATGCTTCGCGTTGAAGTCCCCAGAAATTACAATTTCACCATCTCCACTCCGTATGCTTCTCTCCGGGTCTCCTAGGAATGTCTCGAATTCTGTGATTTGTATATTGGGGGATATGTAGCAAGAGTATATCCTGATCCCTTTAAGTCTTATCCAAACGTAGCCTTGACCAGGCACTCCGACTTCGTCAGGAGTAGCGCCGCACGGAAGCCCGATCGCGCAATCACCTCTGATATCGCTGTACCAGGACGGTAGGGAAGTGTTCTGTTCACTTATGATAATAACGTCTGTACTGACAGCCGTCTGTAGTAGTAGCTGTTGGGCTACTTTACACCGGTTAAGGTTAATTTGAAGAAATCTTGTCATTTTAGGGCGTTGTCGTTCAGAAAACGCTTGAATGCCAGGCACTTGCTACTACCTGAGTAATGCTTGCCGGAATCATCATCGTTGTCAATTGCACAGAGGCCACATTTGGGCGTCGCCTCGCAGTCCTTGGATGAATGGTCTAGACCCCAGCAGCGTTTGCACGTGTTAGTGCGGTCGAGACCATTGCAGCCGTGTTTACGGTGTCCAAACTCCAGGCATCGAGAGCATTGGATCATGGGGATTCGCACATGCACCCGACATTGTGACCATCCGATTTTGATTTTCGGCCTTGCTGCAAGCTTGTTCGCGACCTTTGACGGTAGTACCACGACTCCGGTGACACTGCCGCCGCTGCCGGATTTCATCGCCTTAACATCTTCCCCTCGTAGGCCTGGATGGGATGTCTTAAGGTGCTCTATGAGTTCTTCCTTTGTGGTGTCACCGTCTAGTCCCCTGAATTCAACTGCTACGTTGTTGTGTAGGGTGAAGGCCTCCATCCCGGAACAGCTTGCGGCCACCGACTTAATGTGGTCGGTGTTGGCGTTCCCCTTCAGTTTCAGCAGCAGGTTTCCGTTCGCCGTTTTCCTCGCCTGAGAGATTCCATCCGTGAGACCCGCGTTTCCAAGCCCGTGTCTGACCTCTCTCAGTGTGCTGGCATAAGTCTTGTTTGCTTCGACTTTTACCACTATGAGGTCGGGACTGTTTTTTATTCGGTTTTTGGCTCTTTCCTTCTTGCTCACCAGAGTGAAGCCGTTATCGTTGCCATAAGGTTCATTCGCGGAATCGGAATCGTGATCCTCCTATGACCTGGCTGCAGTGGCGTAGGATTTTGGGAGTTCCGATTCTTTTGCGTTGTTCTCATCGTCCTTCAAAGATTCAAACGTGAATTGTTTTATCCGGTCGTTGCGCTGGACTGTAGTAGTTGTGGGAGACTGTTGGTGTTCCTGTTGCTTTTGCTGTTGATTCCGATTCTGCTTTTTGTTTTTCTGGTGTTTTACAGATTGCTCTGGTTTCAGCTGGCGATTCCGCTCGGCCAACAGCTGGTCGATTGACCTCTGTTGCGTCGCTAGCTGCTCCTGAATATTTTCCAGAATCGACGTAGAGCGGTCAGGTTTCTCGGCGATTGACGGCGCTAGAGTTTGGGTAGCCACATTGACCCTCGCGCCCTTCACGACTGGTTTGTCTGTGATCATAGCTGTGTGTCCCTGGTCCCTCACTTTCCTGAACTGCGTAAGTAGCATGTAAGTTTTCTGAAGAGTATCTTTTATCTCTCTATGCACGTTGCGCGTAGATATCGCAAATTTGTGCATGCTTGTTACATATTGGGTAATTAACTCCAGTAACTCAGCCTCACTGAGGTTGGCGATGTTGATTGTCCTTGTCTTTTCCGATTTTTCAGTTAGTTGTGTTCCATTTACCCCTTCTGCGGATTTTTCGTTTCTTGAATTCGAATTACGAGTCTCAGGTGAGGTGGCCTCTTCGCCACGGGGAGGAGCGAGAGAACTCCCCCCAGCAGTTGCATTACCGACGCCATTGTCGGCGGAAAGAGGACCTTCATTTCGTGCAATGTCACTTCCGCTATCTCCAATGTTGCCATTTTCCATTTTTCCGTCGTTTTCCGTGTGCTCAGTTGTTGATGATCGGCCCCCCCCCCGAAATCCGTTGGGGGCCATTATTTATTCTCGGGGTACTGTCCGTTCGGTTTTGTATCATCATGCTCGTTTTTCGCGTTTTAGACCTGCCGCCAGGTAGCCGTTGCCTTGGCGGGGGGGTGCCAGCCCCCCCGTTGCGTCCGAGCCGTTGTCTTGCTCCGAGTCTTGCCGCCCCCCGGGAGTCGACCACACCCCCGGGCGATTGATCAGGACAATTCTAACCTGGTTTTCTGTCAGGGTTTCCTTCCCTTAGGGCTTTGATAAGTGCTATCAGGCTACCTCCAACCTCACCGGCCCCAACTGGCTAAGGTCAGGGCCGGCTCAGAGCCTTTGCAAGTGTATGCAGGCTAGCTCCTGGACCTGCCAGCCCCCGACCAGCTAAGGTAAGGGGATGGCTCTAGAGACGCCGGCCCCAACTAGTTAAAGTAAGGGCCGGGGGAGTGGGAACCGCTTGGCACCGACCAAATTAATGGCAGTGAGCCCCCCCACCACGGCAAGGTGGGTCCCTCGGGGGGGGAGTAGATCAACCTGTACGTAATCAAATTGTAAATAAATATAGTTATTATTATTAATATATTATATATTATACGGTTATATGTACTAGTTTGAGTTTATTAGATGTTATTGTTGTTATAAAAACAACATTATTGTAATTAAAATGCAAAATGCCTTTTTATGATGAAAATAAATACAAAATTATTAGATTACCAATCTGGGTCCACAAGTAGTTCAACATTTAGCATGAATTTCATACCCTTAGAACAAAAATAATAATAGACGAACGTATCTGTATCTGATACATACCTACTTATCTTTTGTAAATTATAAATAATATAAGTATGCAGTTATTCAGTTGAAAGAAATTTATATCTAACAATTATTATCAACAATTGGCAGGAAAAATGTATTCATGAGAATTGTTGGGAAACAATAAAATTTACTGTCTTGGTACCAAGGGAAAAATAAAATATGTAATTTTACAATGAAATCATAACATTTGGTTTCAATATTAATTGTTAACATACCTGTGTCAATTTTTAATTTTTAGTAATGGACATAGGACATAAATCAATAATTTAAAAAAAATGATTAAATAATAATGTTGTGAAACAAAACCAATAGATCTTTCTATACTAAGAATCTAAAAGCATGTGTCCAGTTGTTATGCAAAGTAAAATTACCATAAGAGGGTGAATAAAACAAAGTTGAAAAATACTTATTTGAAATTTTTTCTATTTGTGATAGTTTTTTATTTTGTTATGTATTTTGACATAATAATGGTTGTAGATTAGCCATAATAAATTTAAATATTAATTTGAAAAGGAAATAACTAATAAGCGATACTAATAATAAATCTATTGTACGAAATATATTAATTAGTATAAAAGCTATAAATAATTCAACAATAAATATTAGAAGTCGATTTTACGACTATTATATTGTTATAAACTAGTTAACGTAGTTGGTAGCATACCAACGATTTTAATTTCAGTCTTATTTATATATTTAATCAGTAAATTAATAATTTAAACTGTGACAATAGGAAACTTTTTGTGTCATTTTGGACATTAGCAATTTTCTTTTTATTATTTGTAAAATATTAACATTGTGTCATTGTACAAAAATAATTTATATTTTATACAATTATACCATAAATAACTATGTTGTGATCATTTTTGAACATTGGCAATTTTAATTTTATTATGTTGGTAAATCTGATGAAAATATAAAATTGAACAATAGCAATTTATTTTGAGCCCCATAGGCAACTTATTGTACAAATTGAACATGGCAATTTTTTGAAAACAAATTATCAATAGTAGGGGCTAGCTAGGCAATTTTGTATACAGGATTTACCGGATTTTGGTAACCCCTGAAATTTCTTATCAAAAATTGCTAGCGGAACGTACGTTCTTTATCGCTTAATAATCAACCTTTTTATCGATAATATCGACAACTGTATAGGTGGTTGTGGTAAAACCCACGGACTAAGATATAATGGACTGGTATCGGTAGGCGAAGAAGGTCGGGAGGAATGATTCGCAAATGTCTCATCCCCTTCCATCATAGCATTCGTATTTCTCGTATAATAGGAAATACACTGCTGTCAGCGCCCATAGTGGTTACTTTTTTAACTATGAACTGAGATGAGATAACACTATAAAAAATTAAATATTTCCCCGCCAATATTTCCAATCGCGGTAAATTCTGTTTCTGTATGATGATGTACATCATCAGTACATGTCACATGTTGAAAATATATTATGATATATGGACTTAATGAATAACGGATTTATTGCGACTAAGAGATTATTTTGACACCTTTTTTTTTATTTGGTAAAAAGTTTATCATAATATTATACACAATGAAAGTTAGAAAATGTTCTGTTATTGGATGTTCAAGTGTGAAAAGAAATCCCAACATTTCTTTTTTTAAATTACCAAAAGCGAATTCCTCATCTTGGACTTCCGTAATTAACAAAATAAATGGTCTAGATACAATTGTGAAATTAGTGTGTGCTGACCATTTCACATCAGAAGATATAGTGTCCACATATTCATGTCCTCAAGATGTTGTTAATGTAAGTATTTTCTAACTAAATCAGTAATAATTACAGTATAAATAATATTTATGTAGGTAAATAAATAGGTATTGAAAATTGATACTGTAGTCAGGAAGTTAAAGTTTATTTTATAATTTTTAGGAAGTTGGAAACAGAATTAAGTGTTGCTTAAAAAAAGGAGCTATTCCCTCTATTTTTCATACTGTCGAAAAAAAAACCGTAAATATTGGAAAAAGAAATTTTCCTTTCAATTCTGACCACAATTATGCCAAATGTTATGACGGGCCATCATGTAGGAGAAAATTATTTGATACAAATATTTGTTGTAAGTATATTATTCATTATATCCTAATATCTATTCATAATATTAAGTATATTTATAACATAAATACTTAATATGCAGATATTTTATTCGGTACATATATCAGCTTAGGCAACACTTGGCAGTAATTTCAAAGGGCAGGGCAATTATTAAATATAACTCTTATTATAATGTACATTGTGCCATGATTGGTGCAATTTGAGTCAAAAATTTGGAAAGGGGGACTAATTCAATAACTATACATTTTTTTTATTTCTTAACCAGGATTCTAAATTAACCAATATTGTTCTTGAACCAAAATTATTAACTGATAATAATTTGGATAGAAAACCAACAGAACCAACAAATCAATTGTATAACACATTAGAAGTAAGTGTTCATCTAGATTCTTGAATATATTATATTAGTATATTATTTATTATTATGTATTCATTGTAAAATTTGTTAAAATTTAGTTCATTTAAAAACCCTTTAAATATAAAAATTAAAATTATTTATTTTGCATTGCTTTATTTTTAGGGAAAACTTTGTACTTAGATAGACCAGAAGTATTGGTAAATCTCACATCAAAAGGTGGTTTAATCCATCCAAATGAATTTGTGTACAATATATTATCAGCTGTTGAAAATTCATTTTCTAAATTTTGTGATAGCAATGATGTTTTTGAACTAACTTGTGAACATTTCTTTAGTGAATATGGACCTATAAAATTCCCATGCTTAGACCATAAGAATGAAACAATTATGTTTATTTTATCATATTATATCATTATGAGAATGAGGCAGTATACACTTGTGACTAATAAAAATCAGAACAAATGTAATTTAAAAAAGAAAAAATGTTCAAAACTTGTTAATACCTAATTATTTGAGGTTTTATAAATAAAAGAAATAGTTGGTTTTATTTTTTTTGTTTTGGTAATTTTTTGATACTGTTGACTGTTGAATACCTAATTTTTATTTTTAAGAAAAATAAAACTCAAAACTGTATTTTGTAAATGAATTACTAATCTATGTATGCACTTTTTTGGGTGGCTTACTGTGGGTGGTTAAGTCAGCTACCCACACAGGCAAAAAGAACAAACATGACTGATCAGCATTTTTGAGCAAAATTTTAAAATGCAATTAACAAATTTTTGATTAAAATTAATTATTACGGAACTGTATAGAATTTGTTTTTTTTTTTTTTTGTATTTGAAGATTATTTCTAATACTTCTATAAAGTATTTGAGTAATACTCAAGTACTTTAGTACTAATAGTAATTGGGTCATATTTTAAATACTTAATTTAAAATGTATTTGAGTAATTACTTAAATACTTTTTAAAAGTATTTTTACAACCCTGGACGGGAGTGGGACTATAGGCCACTATAACTTATAATATGTAAATTGTAAAGCTACAGCCTAGAAAATTGATATATAATTATTTAAACATATTTGGGAATGTCATTATTGTCTCATAGATGGCGCTAAAAATCAATAGACTCCTTTGTAATGTAACATTTTAGTTCCATTGATAAAGTTTTCGAGACCAGTCCATTCTTATCTTAGTCCGTGGTAAAACCTAATGAATCCTATTCTTCTACATTTAAACTCTCCCAAGTAATCAGTTATTAGCTGAGTATGAATTGTACGATGAAATGAAATCAGTACGTGTTCGTTCATTGTTGATTGTTCGTTAATCATATCATCACGCATTTTTTTTTACTATCAATTTATGTTTAAATTCAAAACGTGTTTAGAAATTCCCAAAATAAATGGTAAAATTAATCAATATATATCTGAATTTGAAAAAAATATTTTTTCTACGGATGGAATTATTTTATTTTGAAAAGTGAGTGAAACGAAGGTAGGTGTTGATAGGCGATTTATCGCCTCACAACATTTAAAAACAGAAAAACATAAATTAGCAGTGAAGCGCCAACAAGATTGGATTAATAGTACCTCACAACAGTCACAGCAGTTAGTATTTACTTCAATGCATTCAAAAAAAGCACAAATAACCATGATTTGTGCGAAGCATTGTTGTCCACAAATATCCCATTAAATAAATTAAGCAACTCTAGTTCCAGAAATTTTCTAACAAAATATACAGGAAAAGAAGTACCACGAGAGTCAACTCTGCGTAAAGGTTACGTTGATGAAGTCTATAAAAATACAATAAACAAAATTCGTAATTACGTCGATGGGAAAAAAATATGGGTTAGCATTGATGAAACGACTGATGTAACTGGTAGATATGTAGCAATGTCATTGTAGGTACATTGAAAGAAAATAATTACGGTAAACAATTTCCGTTACACGTAGAAGAGATGGAAAAAGCTAACCATACGACGATTTTTAAACTATTTGATAAATCGATGAATATTCTGTGGCCGGAAGGAGTAAGACACGATGATGTGCTATTGTTTTTGTCCGACGCTGCACCGTATATGGTAAAGTCCGGAAATGCTATAAAAAGTCTATACTCAAAAATTATTCATGTGACATGTTTGGCTCATGCCTTTCATAGAGTGGCTGAAACAGTACGTATAAATAACTCTAAAATTGATAAAATTATTGCAAATGTAAAGAAAATTTTTCGTAAAGCTCCATCTCGCATTCAAGTTTTGAAAAATATGGCTCCAACACTAACACTCACACCTGAGCCAACTTTAACGAGATGGGGTACATGGATTAAAGCTTCTCTATATTATTGTGAACACTTTGAATTAATACAGTCAATTTTAAACTCTTTCGATGAAAATGATGCGGTCTCTATTAAAATGGCACAGAAATATATTGGACAAAAAAACATTAAAAATCAATTAGTGTTTATTAAATCAAATTCTAACCTAACGAGTCTTGAAAAGCAAGGACTATCTCTATTTCATTAGTAGAAGATGCAAGATTAAGACTAAGCCAAATACACGGTGAACACGGAATGTCGATAAAAACAAAAATAGAAAATGTGTTAAATAAAAATAGAGACTATCAATTGTTGATAAAAATTTCAAATATTTTGTCAGAAGATGAAGAATATTTTGATGGATTACCTGAAGATATGAACATTAACGATTGAATATATTTTAAGTATGCGCCGATCACTTCCGTGGACGTAGAACGTTCTTTCTCTGTATACAAAAATATGCTAATCGATAATCGCCGTGTATTCAAATTTGAGAACATAAGACAATGTATTACCATACAGTGCAACAATTTTAACGGTAAAATTGCGAAAAAACTTACTAAAAATAATACCTATATTAATGTGTTTTTGTTTTATGTTACAGATGAACATGAAGACGATGGAGATGAGTAACCTGTCTAAAAATGATTTTTATATAAACTACCAACCCAATTTTTTTTTTTTTTATTAAGTTAATCCTTATACGTTTTTTAAAACCAAGATAAAAAGATAGCTGCATATTTTAAAGCATATTTTGACGATATTGAAATAAATATAAACTATACAAAATATCGTTTTACACTTACAAAACATATTTTAAAATGTATTAATTTGTTAATGAGAACTATGAGCTTGTTTCTGTTGACAGAGGACACTAATATTAGGTTCTAATTTGGTAGAATTTACCCGGAGAACGGCGTGTAGATGTACATTTGTGTTGCGAGATCGAGTTTTACTTTTGTTAATTTTCATCGTTGAAAATACTTGCTCACTAATATATGTTGAACCAAATATACAAGACATCTTAGCAGCAAACTTCAAAACATTTGGAAAATCTTCTTCAGACAAATTTGAATAAAACTGACCAAGATTTTGAGAGCTTGTCAAATTATTAAATGATGTTCTTAAAGAATTATTAGATTGGAGTTCTATAATTTCTATTTGTAAAGAAGCTTCGACAATTTCCGGATTTATAATAAATGGATTTTCAAATTCACGTATAAGTGTGTTAATAATTTTGATGCACCTTTGTTTTGGAAATATACCACAATCTTCTGTTTTTAAAGCAGCACAACATTCAAAGTGGGAGAAATTTAATTCTTAAATTTGATTTAGAAATAAAGATAATTTATTTTGGAAAGCTTTTACTGAACCGAACAATGTACTTACGAGTTTTTCTTTTCCTTGTAGTTTTAGATTTAACAAGTTCAGGTGATGTGTTATATCTGTTAATATTGCTAAATCCCATAGCCATTCACCATCATTTAATTGTATATATTGTTTATTTTGTCTTCCCACTGATTTTTAAAAACACGACATTCCGAGTCAATTTTCCGTTTTTTTGTTAGTCATAATGAACTTTTACAATACACAACGTAATATTACATTAACTTTATATTAGTCCTGACCGAATAACGACTGATCACGATGGCTGTAGAAACTACAATGTAGATAAAATTAGTCGTGGTTTCTACAGCCATGGTGATCGTATGAAAATAAGATAAGATACGGTAATGCTATTTATATTATTAAATTACATTGTAACAAAAAACGCTACGATATGGCGATACGGGATTAAATATGAAGAATGTATACTGTATATTTTTAATTTTTTTTTTTTATGTAAATGTAAAGTACTATACATCTTTCGCGGGCCAGATATTAAATGATGGCGGGCCGGAGTTGGCCCGCGGGCCGTAGTTTGGCCACCACTGATCCAAACAATTAAACGTACTTCTTACCATAGACCTATTAACTAAATGGACTGCGCCTTGGGCAATAACTAATAAGACAACATCAGATAAGCAAAAAGGGGTATCAGGGAAGAAAATATTACATATACTTCGTTTATTCCATGAATATAACGACTGATAAAAAAAACAGTAATAACGCGCTATGCGCAGTGATTATTGTTTTGAAATTTTGTTTGTTTTCATTTATCACTTCGTGACTTCGTGTTCTACTGTCGTTGTGACTGGTCCTTAATTTTGCGATAGTTGAATTTTGACTTCATAATATTTGAATTTTTAACTGTACTAATTACTTTTAGTGTAGAGTATATTTAGTTTTAGTTATTATTGTCTTTGGTTGTATATCACAATGGTTAAGATATGCTCGATTCCACTTTGTAAAGGTGCTGCATCAAAACAATGCAACATTAAACTACACAAGTAAGATATTAATATATATTTTTCACTTGTATCGTTATTCATAGATTTATGTTTTTTGTTAAAAGGTTTCCAGCTGACGAAAAACTCAGAAATATATGGGAAAAGTGTATAAAATCATATTACCCTAATTTTATTTTAAAACTAACCATAGCAGTTTAGTGTGTAGCTAACACTTTAGGGAAATTGATTTTATTAAAACTGCAAGATCTCAATCTTTTTCACTTATTAATAGCGCAGTACCCTCATTATTTGATGTTGAAGAATGTGTTTATATTTTCAACAAAGAACAATATGATAGTTCGAATACACATGAACCATCCCACATTGTTGTTCAAGATACGACAGAAAATATGAGCGATAGTGTTATTACATTATCACAATCAGATCTCCAAGGTGATAGTTTGAATATTACAGGACTATCTCACATTGAAGCTGTAGAAGAAATTATACCAACAATAGATGACAGTTTGGATTTACTTTGTGAACCTAGTGAAAATGTTCAAGTTACTCCAAAAAAATGGCTTGCACTATGTAAATATAAATTTTAATATTAAAATAATAAATATGCCATTCTTCATTAAAATGTTATACTTTAATTTTTTTTATTAAAAAATTAAAAAATGAATACCATTGATTATAAATATTATAGTATTTATAATTAATGTTAATATATAAATCATTATAAGAATACAATAAAAAAATAAAAATATACAGTATATTTTATTGTATTATTTATTAATATATGAAGTTAAACGTATTCTTAACAATAAATGTTCTGATAGTATGATATTATAATTAAAGTTACTATTTGTTAACCAAAAAACGTATAAGCCCTTCTAATTATTCTCTACTTTAGTAATATTATTTATTTAAATTAATTTTAAAATTTTCTAGGAAAAGAAAAAGCTTATTTGGTGATTTTAATGTTGAAGATCTAAGAACTCCAACAAAACGTAAACGATATTGGAATGTATCTCAAGCAACTTCAAAATAAAAACAAAAAGTCTGCAGAATAAAAATGCATGGCTAAGAAAGAAGATAAAAAATCTATCGCAGTTGATTAATCATCTTAAGGAAGAGAAAAAAATTTCTGATAACTGTTTCACTATCCTTAAGGTAGAAATAGCGAATTAATTAAATATTTTGTGAACATTGTACAATATCTTAAGATTTATTTTAGGAGAATCTTCCTACTGCACAGAGAGAAATGATTATGAAACAATTGAAACGTCACACTGAAAAGAAAATTTCACCTGAACTTAGGGCTTTTGCATTAACACTTAATTTTTATTCAGCTGCAGCTTATAAATATGTAAGACAAGTTTTTAACAATTGTCTTCCACATCCATCAACGTTACGAAAATGGTATGCTGTAATCAATGGATCACCTGGCTTTACCAAAGAATCAATGAATGCTCTAGAAATTAAAGTGGCGGAAATGAAATTAAAAAACAAAATATTAGTATGTGGTATGATGATGGATGAAGTCAGTATTAAACAGGGTACACATTTTAATGGCACAAGGAACCAAGGCTATATAAGTTTAGGAA
The DNA here is from genome assembly GCA_027580255.1 of Therioaphis trifolii. Classification (NCBI taxonomy): domain Eukaryota; kingdom Metazoa; phylum Arthropoda; class Insecta; order Hemiptera; family Aphididae; genus Therioaphis; species Therioaphis trifolii. The sequence goes on from JALBXZ010000034.1 coordinate 171,470, forward strand.
CCGGTATAAATGATGATACTGATGCCCTTCCATTAGCAAAAGAAGCACTCGTCATTATACTAGTTGCTATTAATTCTAATTGGAAAATTCCAATCGGCTATTTTTTACTTAATGGTTTATCTGGAGAAGAAAAAGCAAATTTAATTAAAACTGCTTTAACCATTGTCCACGATACCGGTGTTCTGGTGAAGACCTTAACATTTGATGGAGCCGCCTCAAATATTTCAATGGCTACTTCATTAGGAGCTAAACTGTATCCTACAGATGTAAAAACATATATCTTGCACCCAATCACCAATGAAAAAATATTTATATTTTTGGATCCATGTCACATGTTGAAACTATGTCGGAATACACTTGGTGACTGGCAAACATTGTACGATAAGGATGGACAAGAGATTAAATGGGACTTATTTAAGCAGTTGGTAATTTTACAAGAAAATGCTGAACTACACTTGGCCACCAAAATTAGATCAAGACATATCAATTTTTTCAAAGAAAAAATGAAGGTCAAGCTTGCGGCTCAAACATTGAGTGAATCTGTTGCTAAAGCCCTGACGTATTGTAGTGAACAAAATTTTTCTAATTTTCAAAACACCAATGCTACTTCAGAATTTTGCAAGAAAATAAATGACATTTTTGATATTCTAAACACTAGACATTTTTTGTGTAAAGCTCAATTTAAAAGACCACTTTACTTAAATAATGAGTTATTTCTTAAGTCTTTCATTTCTTCGTCTATTGAATATCTATTATCCCTACAGACCAAAGTATATAATAAAGTGTCAAAATCACATAATTTTATTCCAATAATAAATTCTGGAAGAAAAACTGGTTTCAATGGCTTAATAGTATGCCTCAGAAGTCTTGGTGAGTTATTTGATGATGTTTTAAAATCAAATAAATTAGAATTTATTTTAACTTACAAAGTTTCACAAGACCATATTGAAATGTTTTTTTCTGCTATAAGATCTCGTGGTGGATTTTGTGATAACCCAACAGCCAGCCAATTTGAAGCGGCATACAAAAGATTACTAATACACAATGAATTAGTAACTTCTTCTCAAGCAAATTGTATATCACAAGACACAACTGTAATATTATCAACCACTAGTGCATCAAAAAAAAAGAAATTCTAACCATTTAGAGCTGACCTGTGTAGCTGGGACAGCTGAGGATACAAATTTGTATTTGGACTTAAAGAACTCACCATATGTATCACGACCATATGACACGACCCAATACATTGGTGGAGCTGTAACAAAAACATTACTAAAATTGACAAAATGTTCAGAAAGTCTTCAAGTTTTATCTGAATCCAGTACAGCTCCTACACCATTAATATCAATAAAAAATTGAGGTAGGCTAATTAAGCCAAGTAGTGATGTGACTGAGCTGTGTCGAATCGCTGAAAATATATTTCGAACTCAACAATCAGTATATACAACCAGCGGTGCAACGAATGTGAGAGAAACATTCATTATCAAATCATTTTCTAAAATAAATATCAATAAATACGTTTTAAAAATTTCTAACCACATATACAATCAAGATCCAATAAATAATCATTTAATCCAGTTAATCAGAGACATTTTCAAAACCTACTTCAATATACGGATACACCATTTTAACAGCTCAAGAAGTCAGCCAAAAGAGAGAATACGTTCTCATTTCACCAAACTCGTACATTTCAGAAACCAATAAATATTAAATTTTGTATGCTAATGGATGGTCTCGATTGCATCACATGATTAAAAAAGAAGACTTAACACGCAAATAAAAACTATGAGGACTTAATTCAACACATTATTGGATGATGAACTTCTTCAACTATTAACTACTGACTTAACTAAAATTATAATCTTAATAATCACGATAGTCTAATATTTTATGTAGGTATATTTCATTTTTATTTCATTTAATATTATAAAAAAACATGAAGTAAATATGAGTTTTTAACCAGTTGATTCCCACCTAGTTAATTGTGTTCATGAGATTTTATAAATGTTATAATTAATATTATAAAAACAATATAATAACAATAATATAAAATATATTCTAAATGGTTGTTTTTTTTAATGGATAGGCGGGAAATATAATAAATGGAAGAAACAAGATATAATTATTTTTTCTTCCACAATACCCCTTTTTGCTTATCTGATGTTGTCTGAGTTGTTCGGTAGGCAGATAATCAAATAATCATAATCAAACATTAATAACAGTCAAGTATTCAATGACATCCAAAAATTAACAAATAATTGAAGGGCTCTGTGCAAGAACCAGACAGCTCCATATTTGTTGAAAACTGTTTTTATTTTAGATTCTAGTACAGAAAAATAATGTCTATAAATCTGTGTTTTTTATTATAAATTTTTGTTTTTAATTCTAATTTGTTTTGTTTTAATATTTATTGATACTTAAAAAAATATTTGAAAGTTCACTCAGGTTTCATTTTTATTTTCCTAAATTAATGTTTTAGTTTGAGTTTTAAAAGGTTTTATAAACAATTAGGAAGTTAGGAATGGAAACCATAAAAGAAATATTTGATGGTTAATTGTATGTTACCATTATAGGTATGGAAATTAATATAAATAAAGAAAAACAAATACAAATAGATTTAATAGTATAATAAATTTATTTATTAAAATAATTAATAATTATAAATATACATTAATAAATAAAATAAAAGGAAAATGCATGCATACATACTAAACTTTAAGTACATGTAATACAAATAAATTTTATTATACAATAAACATTAAATAAACATGAAGATTAATTATCTATAGAATATGAAATAGTCGATTAGCAATGTGAACAATTTAAAATTGTAGAGGTTTATTTTAAAATGTACCCAACTCCCTAATTCTTAATTTATTAATTTTTTTTTTAGAAGTCTTTAAATGGATTTTAGAAAAATTTAGATGTAGACTTGGATAAAATAATATACATTACATACTCAGAAAAGCACACAAAAGTGAAAAACTACATTATTATAATCAGTCTATGTTCTAATGAATGATGGTACATGACCACTAGAATACTAGTAGTGATTTAGATTTATAGTAAGTAGGATACACATAAGTATACTTTGTCATAAATATATTATGTTTTACAAGTGGGTAAGAATGGCTAATTTTCTATTTTTTAACTTTTTTTCTGAAATTAAAGATCTATTTAAAAATTGTATTGCTGAATAAATCCTAAATCTGATAAATAAATTAATTAAATAAGTTTTATTGAAAGATTTGCAAGGATGATTAAAAGGTACATTACTAATATCTATCTTTAATTTGGCGCCAACACCGTCATCGTAAGAGACGATTTTTGTTAAAATTAATTAAAATTACTTTAATCCTAGAGATAGGAATGCACTTAACTTGTGGTAAATATGATGCGAATAAGCAAAACAATTGTCAAAATATGCACAAATAAATTCAAAATATGCTCAATTACATTTCTTTTATATCTCAGTATATTTATAATAAAATATTATATGAGACGTACCAGGTGTAGAACATGATGAATGACTTTCGTGTACTTCGATATTCGTTACTGGTTCATTTACACACTGCTTACTATCAACATCAAACAATGTTGGAATTGCATCTTTATAAAGTTGATTTCTCTGAAAATTAGAAAACATTTTACTTTCAAAATGTAAAGAACATAAACGATACTTCTGGTTGGAACCCAAATTGGAGATTGATTTAACACATTTGCTGTTCTTGATCCACATTGCTGATCTGACCGGATCTTTAGGAAATAAAAAAAAACTAAGACTTTCCTTATCTACCATTAAGTGGCTTTTACAGTTAGTTATATAACATTTTGCGTATTGTTTAGGACGTTTATGAATATAAAACTCTTCCATTTTGCTGACGCAAACAAAAAAACAAAATAATAAGAAAAATGAAATGGTTCACGGCGTCTCGTAAATAAAACAAATATTGAAGAAATATATATATATTATATTATTTAATAACAAACAATATAAATATATACATAAATAATTAATGCAGAATAAAAATGTGGTAGGTAAGTATAAATTCAAAACATGTACGAATAGCGTAAAATCCACGTCCAACTCGTACAAGCGTCGAAAGCAGAGAACCTTTGTGTTCTATGATTTCTATGGTCTCGCCGAGAAAAAACCGTTACGAACAGTGTTTTTAAACGCAACATAAATATGAAAAACATTAATATTCGATGTGTGGTCACACTGATTCATTTTCCAATATGTCGGACGATTTTTCGGGCGGCCAAGGTGACGCTACTGATTTAATTTATTCTGTGGTTATAGTTTGTGGCGGTAGCGGACGTGTTATCACCACTCATTCTCCCTACCGGTTACGCGGTGACAATGGACGCACTGTTATCACGTAACCATTCCCCCGCGCGACCGCGTATCTTATTTTTGTTTTCTTGATTTTTCATTGTTGTATAATTGTTATTTATTCCTATTTTTATTTTATATTGCATCGTGTATTATTTTACATTTCTATTGTTACCTAAACTGTCGGCCCGCGATAAAAGGCTACGACGCCGATCGGGACCAGGCCAACGTTCTCTCTGTGCTCGACTTCGGTACGCACCTGTCGCCTGCAATTTAGTCGTCCTCAAATGTACATTTTTTTAATAAACACGTTTCGCGTAATTACACTTGTGCGAGTACTTACTTTCTTTTTAAAATATAACTTTGACTCGTCCGTGCTCGCGGAGTCATTTGGTGTGTCGAGAGACAAACATCGTCGTAACCGCCAAATTGGTGACCTCGTGTTCTTTTTTCCCTTCCGTTTTTCGCAGTCGCGAAGCTCGTGACACGTCGCGTCAGTTCTCGCGTTTCCGTGTATTATCGTAAACCGTTGCGCCTGTGCGAAACCATAAACGCATTTTTCGCGTCAGCCCTCGCGTCGCGTGACAAATTCGCTACGAACGCATTTTCGCACCTGCCCACGTGTCGCGAGGTAGAGTTGTTTTCGCCGCGTATCCGCTTTTATCCCGAACATCGTGCGTCATGAATCAACCGTTGGTTAGTGACGGCCTCGTTTGCATCACAGCGACCACGGGCACAACGTCGTATACCACGTGTGGTCAAACGACGCCTATCGTCACTACCTCCTCAATTAGGACTATGGCGACCGCGCCCACCACACCCGTCGAAATGGTGCCGACGAGCGCGTACGCCGAAGTCGCCGCCGTCTCGACTTTCCGTCTTCCGGGTTTCTGGCGTCATTCGCCGAAGGCGTGGTTCGTCCACGCGGACGCAGTGTTCCACACCAATTGCATCCGCTCGGATTTGTCAAAGGTGAACCACGTACTGAGAAGCGCGCGCAGTTCGTCTCGCCACAAATTACATCGCACGCACGCGCAGCGTTAGGCTGATGCTACTATCACCAGCGCTACGCAGAAGCCGCGCAGAAGAGCCGCGAACCGTGCACTTTCGTCCGCACGACGAAAAATTAATAGAGCGGCAGTGTTGCCAACAAAACATCTCGCCGCACACGAAATCAACCATCGACTTTTCGTCATCGACACCCGCACCGGCCGCCAATTTCTAATCGACACCGGCGCGGAAATTTTGGTGACCCCCCCCCCCCCCAATCGAAACATCGTCCCTCAATCATCAACCGTTCAACTTACAGCCGCAAATGGCACTTGAATTAAAACCTACGGGCCCAAACAGTTACAACTTGACTTGGGTTTAAAACGACAATTCACTTGGACTTTAGAGATGGCAGACGTTGCACGACCAATTATCGGAGTCGATTTCTTATACTATTACGGTTTGTTAATCGACATCCGCCGAAATCGACTCGTCGACCTCGCCGAGCAAAATTTCGCCAAGACGTCACTCGCGGTCAACACGTCAACTCAGTCGATTTGCGTTGTGGCACGACCAGTCAAGTGGACATCGCTTCTGCTCGACTACCCGGAAGTTACACGTGAATCGCCCGTACCGAAGATATTCCTGCACGACGTAGTACACGAGTTACACACGACCGGCGCACTACTGTTCGCGCGTCCACGACGACTACCACCCAACCGACTTCAGATCGCGTGGAAAGAATTCGAATTTATGCGGCAGAAAGGCATCTGTCAACCATCGTCGAGTTCTTGGGCTAGCCCGATGCTGCTAGTCGCCAAAAAAGACGGTACGTTCCACCCCTGTGGGAATTATCGTCGTCTTAACGCCGTCACGAGCGCGGATCGTTATCCGTTGCCACACATGCACGATTTCACCGCGAACTTGGCTGGAAATTTTCACCAAACTCGATTTAGTTCGCTCATATCATCAAATACCCATCGCGCCCGACGACGTGCATAAGACCGCAGTCACAACTCCTTTCGGTCTTTTCGAGTTTAAAGTGATGTGTTGCGGCCTGCGCAACACCGCGCAAACATTTCAACGACTTATAAACAGTGTGTTACGCAAACTGGATTTCGTTTTCGCGTACATCGACGACGTTTTAATCGCGACTTATAACGAAGCCGAACACGAACGGCACGTACGTATCGTACTCGAACGATTTCAAAAATTCGGTATCACAATCAATCCGGCGAAGTGCGTTTTCGCGTGCGATAAAATGTTATTCCTCGGTCACGAGATCGACGCACACGCGTGTCCACCGAACGCTGACCGTGTCACAGCGATACGCGAGTGTCTGTTACCGAACACAAAGAAACAACTCCAACATTTTCTCGGTTCACTCAACTTTCATCACCGTTTCATACCGAACGCCGCCGAAAAACAAGCATCGCCCTCGCGAAGCAGATCAAAAGAAAAGACGGCGTATTAAAATGAACGGACGCAACACGCGCGAGTTTCGTCACCTGCCGACAGACACTCGCCGACACCACTCAGCTCGCACGTTTGACAGCGAACGCGCCGTTACGGCTAAGTACCGACGCGTCGAACGTCGCCGTCGGAGCTGTGCTTGAGCAACAAGTCGACAACAAATGTCAACCACTCGGTTTTTTCTCCAAAAAATTGTCGGCCGTAACTACTCGCTGCGTACCTGGACACACGCCATTCGTCCATCTCATCGAAGGATGAGCTACGACACTACGAACAGATCACAAGCCGCTGATATACATGAGTAGTATATAAGTGCCGGTTCTAGGCCACTTTTGATATTTATTGATATTTTTCACTTAAAACTAATTAATTGATATTTTTCACTTAAAACTAATTTATTGATATTTTTCACTTAGTTTTTTTTTAAAAATATAAATATTATGATCTGTGGTCTTTTTCACTTAGTTTTTTTTTTAAAAATATTTATATTATGATCTGTGGTCTTTTTCACTTAGTTTATTTTTCTCTAATTATTTAACATAATTATTTCAAAATGTTTTTGAAATAATAAAATTTTTATATTGAAATTCAACATAAAAAATTAAAATTTAGATTTCTGGAGTTCCCCTGTATAAAAAGTCCCCTCAATAATTTCACCATCAATATCTTTTATTCTATAAGTTATAGGAGATGTATACACAATTTCGTTTATTATAAATATTTCACGAGTCCAATTAGGATCATATTTATTGGCAAATTTTTGTTTAAATCTGGTAATTCGAACCCTGTCTCCAATTTTAAATTTAATTTTCTGTTTCGATTTATTCTCAGAGAATACCTTTCTTAAAACCTCACATTCATTACTCTTTTTGACTTCAGCAGGTCTCATTCCAATAGTTCTATGAATGTCTTTAAAATTATATTCATACAACAATGATTGTAAATTATGTATCCATTTTTTATTGTTTTGTACTTCGAAATGTATTCTCATCTTTCCATTGAGTGTTATATTAAATCGTTCGATTATTGATGATTTCTCTTCATTTTGAGTATGATACATTTTAATCTCATATTTTTTTAACATTTCTTTAAACAATTTATTTTCAAATTCTAGTCCTTTATCGGTATGGAGTAAAACTGGAGGGTTATGGTTTTGTATTTTAGCTTCCTTTAATATTTTTTTCAAAAGCTTTGGATACACTTTTCCCGTCTTTCTTTTTAAGTGGATAAGCAAATTTGGAAAAAGTATCAATTACATTTAACATACAAGAATAATTATCGTTTTCTTTCTCATAGTTTTTCATTATAACTAGATCAGCAGCCCATAGATCACCCTTGGTAAATATTTTTCTTTTCGGAAATCGTTTCTTTACAGGTTTGTGAAGTTCTTGAGCTATTGAAAGTTCATCCTTTGCCTTTATTTTTTGGTTGTTTTTAATTTTTTCTTAATCTTTAAGAGGTTGAATAAATTTACTTTTATTTGTGTTACATTCAACACATTTTGCTGAGATTCTCCACCTACCATTATTCGTTTGAACTTTTTTTGCATCGATATTTTTTGTTTTTTTCTTACATTTCAGACAATGTATAATTTCTTTTAAAATACCATCCATTTTATAATATACAATCTTAAATTTTATCGAATTTCTCTAATTGAGTTTTGTATAATATCGTATACAAATTTGTTACTTGAAAATAGACAAATATAGCAAACAGTACCATCTGCTACATCTCCATCAAAATCAATATTCAAAATGACTGTGTGTTTAGAACCTGATATACTCACAGGTTGTCTAGTCAGATTTATAACGATTTATAAAAACTTTTTTGTAGTCTCCAAGCATATCGTAAAAATTGCCAAATTTATCGTTTTTGAAATCGATATTCAACATCTCTTCTGGATATTTTTCTCCATTCATTTCAAAGTAAATATTTCTAACATTACAGTAATCAAAATTACTTGATTCTTTTAGTTGAGTATTTCTGTTTGTTTGTAAACCTACAATCCCAAATAAAGGATCATGAGAATTTCTATACATGTTTGTAATATCAAGAGTACACTTCTTTCCACTCAATTTTCTTACTTAAATACATTTAATAGTTTTAAAATCCAAGAAATAATTATTTTTTTCTGATAATTCAACCAATTCATTTATTAAGAGGGTTTTAATCATACTATCATATTTAACTACACGAAAACTAATCCTAAAATCCTCAATAATAATTTTTCCATCTGTTGGCATTTTTTTATCAGAATTTTCTTCTTTGAATAATGCATCATGGTCATGATTTCGAGTAAACTCTAATTGAATGTCTCCTTTGTAAAGTGGATATGTTATATCCTCAAAGAAACCCAAACCGAAATCAGACAAATTGCCATAAACATTAAATTTTCCCCCTCCTTTAAATCTGGATTGATATCCTGAGTTTATAGTAGGACCATGGTTATTATTTAAAGCAAAACCAACAATCCCTTTCATATTACTTGTTATACCAGGGTTTTCGGTTTCCTCAAGTAATGTTCCATGTTTTTTCAGTTGGATGTTGGAAAATAGTTTGCTTGGAAAACCATTCTCTAATTTTATATTGCTATTAAGTGGATATTCAGTATCGTCTAATTGTACAACTTTTCCGGAAATGTTAAATTTTGTGGATCTTAAGTCTAGAAAACAATCACTTCAATCTATTGAGAAAATTGTCTTCCTATTTTCAGTATTAAGGTTTAACACAGAAGTTGGGTTGAAATCTCTATATTCAGCCCGGATAATATTATCATCATACTTTTCAAAAAATTTTTCCATTTATTATACATATATTTTTTTTTTTTTTAACAAAAATTCTAAACCAGACAAAAAATCCGGTTTGAAAAAGAAATTCTAAACCAGGCGAAAAATCCGGTTTGAAAAAGAAATTCTAAACCAGGCGAAAAATCCGGTTTGAAAAAGAAATTCTAAACCAGGCGAAAAATCCGGTTTGAAAAAGAAATTCTAAACCAGGCGAAAAATCCGGTTTGAAAAAGAAATTCTAAACCAGACAAAAAATCCGGGTTAAAAAAGAATCTTAAACCAGGCGAAAAATCCGGGTTGGTTAGAATATTGACAACCAGGTTTATATTCATTAGTTTGTAATAGTATACAAATTTTAAAGAGAAAATATTTAAAATTAACAATACATTTTATTATAATTTTTTATATAAATTCCAAACACAAATGACCACAAATAGGTGGATCATTATCATCTTGGTATATATTCGTTGATATTAGTAGGTTCTTTTTCCCTAAATATTTAACAAGTTCTTTAGGTGGATTAAATTCTCCATATGAGTCGAAATAAATATTTAAATTTCCTTCTTTTATCCATGCAACCCAATGTGAACCTTTCTCTTTAGAATCATTTAAATTTAATATACCACTTTCATTTGTCCAAGGTTTTAAAGGAAGTTCGTTTCTCATGAAACACCCTCTAAAATATTAATTTTTTTCAGTAAATTTTAAGATATCAAAATTATTCAATGCTTTTTCCCCATATTTTTTAACAAGGAAATTAACAGATGGATCTACTTTTTGATTGTTTTTTTTTCTCTTCAAACCTGAGCCAATATGTAATGTTTTAACATTTTTACTAATTTTTTCCAATTCCTGATTGTGTCGAATTGTTTCTTTTTCCATTGCTTTTTTATGTTTAGTTTCTGAATAACTATCCCAAATAGCAGATCCTCCTTGAGCTGCAGCAGCAGCTGCTGCAATTCCACCAAATAAAAGAGGAAGAAATCCACCTTCTTTTATTTGATTAAATTCCAATTCTAATCGGACTTCTTTATTTTCTTTTTTGGCTTTTTTTAGCATATTTATTTGTGTATTGGTTAAATTATATAGTTTTCCCTCACCTATTTGATAAGGTTTTAAAAGTATTGTAACATTTTTTTTCTGTTCATGAGCCTAATGAATTTTCTTATTTTGATAATCATTTAGTTTAAGTTTCATTTATTATACATTTTCTTTATTTTTTTTTAAATTAATCTCATCCCTAATTTTTGTTTTGTTTTCATGATGTTTGTTGTAACTCATGCAGCAGATTTTTCACCTAAAGACACATTTGGATCTGAAAATCTTTCCCAAGCCTTATGTTCTAAAATCAAATCAGCTTTATGTCTAGATTTAGTATCTTTATTTTTTTCATAGTAAATATCGTGTTCTTTTGCTGCTTCATCCAGTTTATTAACAGGTTTTTTATTTTTCTTTAATTTTGTACCAGGACCTAAGTAGTTATAAGTAGGCCAATGTATTTCAGGTATACATTTACTGTTTAAAATATGATTGACAAGACCTTCCCCTTTAATTAGTTTTTTTGGCAAACACTTTATAATTTCGATCAAATACTTTGTACTTTTTTGGGAATCAATCAACTTTTGTCTTTTCCATTTCATTTTTGAAAAAGGTTACCATACCTATTTTTTCATTATGAAAATTATTATTTCCTGCTCTTTCTTCTTCGGCGATTTTACACAATCGATTTATTATTTGGTTTAAATTATTTATATACATATATTCTACAGGATTTTCCGTGTAATATTTTAAACCTTCTCCAACATGTTCAGATGGTTTTTTCATTTCATTCCAAATATTATTAATTATTAGATTATATTTATTAGAACTGGATGATTTTGGTTTTCCTGTTTTTTATCGTTTTTTTGATATATCGAGTTGGTTTCTAATAATATTTTTTTATATGTTTTTAAATCCTCATCTGTATACGGTAATATAATATTATTTGTTTCATCCCATAGATTTGACTGTGTTAAAAAGTTCCACAATCCTTCTGTTCCTGTATATTGATTCTTGTTTAAAATAATATCGTTGCCGTTAAAACTTATTGCGTATTTTCCAATTGCATGACCTTTTTTATTGGTAGTTTTATTATCATAAATCCAAATTCCAAAAGCTTTATCTCTTAGATCTATGAGTTTCTGTGCGGCGATATTTCCTAAATATGTTGTTTCTGGTGTTTTTATTGTTTGATTTTCTTCATCTCTTGTTGGTGTTTGAAAACTTGATATCATTTTCGGTTTGTTTTCTGTATGGATTGGTTGTTCTATTAATGTTGATGTTTTTACAGGTACCAATTCTGTGTGTGAATCAACACCTGTTTTGTTTACAGCATTTTTTATGTCTCTTAATACTTTCACTACAGGTTCGAAAGAATTTTCTTTTCTTATTTCGTTGTTGATTTCTCTTTGATTTGCATTTTTTAAATTATTTTGTAGTTTTTCTCTAATTTTTAATACTTGTTTGGTTTTCTCTATTTTTTCCTTGTACTTATCATTATTTAAAGTATTTGGTTTAAACATCTCACTATTTTGAAGACCTCCTCCTTTTCTCATTTGTTTTGTAAGATTATTCTGAATTTTTTTAATATCACTATCATTCATTTATAATAGATATATTTAAAAAAAAAAAAATATCTAAATTATATTACAACATAAACGTCTTACGTAAACCTAAACATAAACGTCTTACGTAGACCTAAACATAAACATCTTACGTAAACCTAAACATAAACGTCTTACGTAAACCTAAACATAAACATCTTACGTAAACCTAAACATAAACGTCTTACGTAAACCTAAACATAAACGTCTTACGTAAATTTTAACATAGTTTTTTCTCTAGTTTATTATATATATATGATTATCTATAACATCCAGAGAAATGTATCCATATTTTTTTTCCCAACAAAGTGCACAAAATTTGAAAAATTTTTCTTTAGATAGAGTTGAACTATAAAAACTTTCCCAAATATTACTTACGTAGTGTTTTTGTTGTTTAAAAATAAACAAAAAATTTAAATTATTGCGTATCAATTTTAAATCACTCGAGCTAAAACAACGAGTTAAATAAATACAGGAAATATTTTTATGTCTGCCTCTGACAAAATATTCCTTTACTAATGATTGATCTTTTTCCAAAATCCAATCATCAAAAACAACTAGACTATTTGTTTGACATTCGTCGAAAGGTACTATATCTTGATCAGAGAAATGCGAATCAATATTAAAATTAATATCAAATATTTTTTGTAAAAACGTATACACTGGTTGTTCAAGATTTTTTGAGAACACATATAGATGTTGATAATCAACCCAATACTCTGTGATAATATTCCTTAACAATGTAGTCTTACCAGAACCAGAACCTCCAACAATCAAACATCGAATAGGAACAGGAAGTAAAGAATCGTTTTTATTTAGAGTTTCGGTTTCAAAAGGATAAAGCTTGAAAATATATTTTTTCATATTTATTATAGAGTTTTTAAATATTCTTGGAATATTTAAAAGAGTATATAAACAAGGGGTATTTTACTCAAAAATGACTAAATGTTTTGAGTAACCATTACTCAATTTTTCCAAACCTTTATAAATTAAAGTGAACTTCACTGGATTTGAGTTCATTTCTTCAATATCATTAACTGTAAATTTTTTAGAAAAGTGGTCTGGTAAAATTACTTTTAAATTATTATCTAAAATTACTAATAATTTTTGCCCATATTTTGTCATAACAATTTCAAAGTTTGTTACCTTATATTTTTTTCCGAGTTCCAAGTTTTTTAATGAGATGAAGTATGTGTTTGAATTTAAAAGTGTTTTATAGTTTTCCATTTATTATACATTTTTTTTTTAAATACAATATGCATATTGATGCATATTGATTTTTTAAATTTTTTTGAAAAAATTCTTAACCCGGATGAAAAATCCGGGTTGGTTAGAAGGGTTGGTTGCCAGGTTTATATTCATTAGTTTTAAAGTCTAAAATGAAGGAAGCAGAAGATTTTCAGGATTGGTTAACTATTTTTTCTGTTGAGGTCTAATAAATCGAGATAAAAAATTGGATCTTTGAGTAGGATAAATTCGTTTCCATTTTGATCGAAAATACTGATGTTTATAGTTTTAATTGTTTTTAAGCTTACAGGAACATAATATATTTTCTCTGGTCTTACAAATAAATTATTAGAATGAAATAAAAACACGAATAAAAGTTCTTCCTCTACATGGTGAATATTATCAACAGAGGAGAACGATTTTTCAGTTATGTTGCAATGAATTTCTAAAGGTGTAATAATTATGTTTTCATATATAGGTGATAAACCTTTATATGACCTTATAGAAAAATTTTTCTTATTTATTCCAAAACATTTGTTTAAATTTTCATCAAGTTCGAAATATTTATCAGATTCAATTAATATGGTATAATTATTTAAAAGAGATATTTTCATATTTGTTGGTATAATTTTATTTAATTCTTCTATTGTATAATAACCAGATTTTATATTGTATTCAGTGTTATCCATATAAATATTTCCCTCTAATATCCACATTTTATTGTTTATAAATTTTGATGTTTTATTACCAATATGAGTGATTTCTACATCAGAGTGTCGTAATTCATATTGGTAATTTTCCACTCCTAAAATCTCTTTTAAATAATCTTCGAATATAAAAGAGATGTTTGAAGTAAAATGTATAATATTATTTTCATCTAATTTAATTATTGTTCTATTATAAGTGGTATTTTTATTTAGCTCATGTTGAAATTGTTTTAAAGAATAAATGCCTTTTTTTATCACAAATTCTGTGTTTAAAATTACAAATTCTATTTTGTCTTGAAGTTTATATTCTTTCGTTTTAATAATACAATCTCTGTCTAATCTGATAACAGGAATATACCTGATTTCTTTTTCACTTATTTTTGAGTAATCTAATTTTATATACTCTAAATTCAAATATTTGCAGAAATTCTCATCTAAATGATAGTAAGTATTACATGTTATTTTAACTATATTTTCCTCTGAAAGACTTATCACAACAGGATTAATTTTTTTGTTTAACTGTTCAATTGTATATCTGCCTGGCTCCACAGTAACTATTATACCGCCAATTGTAATTATACAATCTGTTTCAATTCTGATTAAATTATGTAAACCAGTAAATGTTAAAGCCTTAAGTCCTAGTAAAAAATTACCAGAATTAACCAAGGGACGTTCTAAATGTATACTATTATTTTTAATTTTTATTAAAACCATCTATTATTTATAATATATAAATATTATTAAAAAACTAATATTTAAATAGTAGATAAGTAAATAAATAATAAAAAAATAATTAATCTAATATAATTATTATTAAAAAACAACTGAGTATTTAATTCGAAGGATGACCTACTTTCGTTATCTTTTGTATGACGTCATACAAGCGATAATTACTCAGTTGAGTTAAAAGGAAATAAGTGAAAATGCAATAAATCGACAATCACCGCACAAAAAAAAAAATTGAAAAATAAAAAAATATATCGTATAATTAATGACAGATATGAATATGAATATGAATACTAAATATCATCCTAAATACTGTGTAGTTTGTGACACAAATATTGCTTATAAAAATTGGTCAAAACATTGCCAAACAAAAAAACACAAAAATAATGATCCTAATAATACAATTACAACAAGGATTCGTAAGAAAACAATAACAACAACCAAGAAACTTAAAAAACAAAGAGTACCTAAAGACCATAGAGTTTTCCATAAGTTCAGTGAAAAACTCTTTAATAAATCCAAAAAAAATCGATCTGTTATCTTGGAAAAAGATACTGCCTTTAACAGCAGAGTTAAAACATTCACAATTAATAATAATTTCGGGTTCAAAGATACTATAAAATTTATGATTCATGTAGAAAGAATAGTTTTAGGTAAAATTCAAGAAGAATTAAATAAACAACATGGTTTAAAAGTAAATTTTGTTTTGCATTGTATACACCAGAGAAAAATTACTGGTACAGAAACCATGGAGTATAAGGACACTCATTTAAAAACAAAGAATGATATAATATTGAAAACGACTGATCGAAGTGATTACTATCTTGGAGTGAAAACTAAATTAACGAATGAAATGCAAGTGTTTCAAATTAAACAATCACAGTGGTATCTTCAAAAAATTGTCTCCTTGGAATTGTGTATCAATAAATTTATACCTCTAAGAGGTGCTTCGTATATAGAACTTCCAAAATTTATTCAACTTAAACATGCCGTTATAAATGTGAAAAATGAGGATAATAAATGTTTTCTTTGGGCCTTACTTTCTGCATTATATCCAGCTGAACATCATCCACATAGAGTTTCCAATTATAAAAAATGGAAAAGTGTGTTTGATAAAGAATTCAAAGATATTGAATTCCCTGTTAAATTAACAGATATACATAAAATAGTTGATAGATTAAATATTTCTATAAATGTGTATTGTATTGATGAGTTCAAGCCAGTAATTATTCCTCTTAAAATAACTAAAATTGAGAAGGAGAAACATATTGATTTGTTGTATCTTAAAGAGAAAAATAATGAGCATTATTGTTGGATAAAAGATTTATGGAAACTAGTAGGACATGATCAAATTTCCAAACATGAACATAAACGTTTTCTGTGTAAAATGTGTTTAACCAGTCATAAAACACAAGATAAATTAAACGAACATAAAACTTACTGTATGCATAATAAATGTACCAAGGTCATTTTACCTGAACCTTCCAATAATATTGTTCAATTTTCTCATTATAATCATTCTTTAAAAGTACCTGTTTCGATTTACGCTGACTTTGAGTGTATGTTAGAAAAAATACAGAATTGTCAACCTTGTGATAATACTTCGTATATAAACCCATACCAAAATCATACTCCTATAAGTTTCGTATTCTATAAAAAATACTCAGACGGGAGTTTTAAGAAAAGTGAAGAATACTTTGGATTGGATGCACCTAACGTATTTGTTCAAAAAATAAAAGAAAAAGCTCTTTATATTGCTGAAAATTATTTAGATTTAAAAGTTCCTATGAAAGAGTTGACTAAAAAACAATGGAAAAATTTTAAAAACGCAAACACATGTCATATTTGTGAGAGAAAAATGGAGGACATACCTCCACAATTGTTACAGAGTATGAAAAAAAAGGAAAAAAAACTGAATTCAAAAATAATATGAGAAAAGTTCGAGACCATGATCATTTAACTGGAAATTATAGAGGAGCTGCACATTCTTATTGTAATTTAAATCATCAAATTCCTAGATTTATTCCTGTTTTATTCCACAACCTTTCAGGTTATGACGCACATTTATTTATAAAAGAATTCAACGGCGATAATCAAAGAATAAACTTGATTCCAGATAATGAGGAAAAATATGTATCTTTTTCAAATATTTTGGACTACCAATCATCTGCTTGTATGAAAAATAAATGTTTGAATAAATTCTGTAAAAAAAATACAACAAATATTGTCTGTAAAAATCAAATCGAGATAAGATTTTTAGATTCATTCAAATTTCTATCTTGCAGTTTAGATGAATTAGCTAATAATCTAGAGAAAAACCAATTTAAAGAACTCGGAAAACATTTTCCAAGAGAACATCTAGATTTAATAACTAAAAAATTATCTTATCCTTATGAGTATATGGATTGCATCGAAAAGTATAGTGAAACATGTTTACCTCCCAAAGAACTTTTCTATAGTTCTCTTACAAAAAAACATATAACAGACGATGATTATAAAAATGCTCAAGAAGTTTGGAATGCGTTTAATATACAAAATCTCAGAGAATTTACCATGTTGTATAATAAGATAGATGTTTTCTTATTAAGTGATATTATTGGAAATTTTCGTCATCTTTCTTTAGAAACTTATAAGTTAGATCCTTTGTGGTGTTACACAACTCCAGGTTTTGCATGGAATTGTATGCTCAGAAAAACAGGTGTAAAATTGGAATTATTAACAGATTATGATATGCATTTATTCATTGAGAAAGGATTGAGAGGAGGGATGACTCAATGTAGTGTTAGATATTCCAAAGCAAACAATAAATACATGATGGAAAAATTTAATAAAAATAAAGATTCTGTTTATTTGCAATATTTAGACGCAAACAATCTTTATGGATGGGCAATGTCTCAATCCTTACCTTCTGGAGGATTTAAATGGATTGATCCAGAAAAAATAACAGATATATTAAATCTTAGTGTAGATTCCTCTAAAGGATATATTTTCGAGGTTGATTTAACTTATCCTCAAGAACTTCATGATAAACATTCAGATTTCCCTTTTGCTCCAGAAAATCAATTCGACGGTGTTCCATTACCTAAACTTACTCTAAATTTATATGATAAAAAAAAGTATGTCGTCCACTACATAACATTACAAGAATATATTCGTAATGGTTTGAGAATAGAGAAAATTCATAAAATATTGGAGTTTGACCAATCTCCTTGGTTAAAACCTTACATTGATTTAAACACAAATCTTAGAACAAAAGCTAGAAATAATTTTGAAAAAGATTTCTATAAATTGATGAATAACAGTGTTTTCGGTAGGACAATGATGAATGTAAGAAATCATGTTGATATTAGATTAGTAACAAATGCTTCGCAATTAGAAAAATTAGTTGCGAAACCAAATTTCGATAGAGCTACGATTTTCACAGAAAATTTAGCTGCAATACATATGAAAAGAACTTCGACTAAATTGTTACAGCCAGTTTATGTTGGGATGACTATATTAGACATTTCTAAAAATTTAATGTATGATTTTTATTATAATGTTTTGAAGGAGAAATACGGTGATAAAATAAGATTATTATATTGTGATACAGATTCTCTAATTATAGAAGTGAAAACGAATGATTTTTATCAAGATATGAAAAATGATATAGACCATTATGATACATCTGATTATCCTTTGGATAATATTTATAATATACCATTAGTTAACAAGAAAGTTATAGGGAAATTCAAAGATGAGCTTAATGGTAAAA
Organism: Therioaphis trifolii; assembly: GCA_027580255.1. Lineage (NCBI taxonomy): Eukaryota > Metazoa > Arthropoda > Insecta > Hemiptera > Aphididae > Therioaphis > Therioaphis trifolii. Next base: position 190,111 of record JALBXZ010000034.1, read on the forward strand.
TAATGGCTGAATTTATTGGTCTACGATCGAAATTATATTCCTTCACAGAACATAGTACAGGGAAAGAAGTCAAAAAAGCTAAAGGAGTAAAAAAATGTGTGGTTGATAAAGAAATATGTCATAATGATTTAAAAAAATGTTTAACAACTCAAAAATCTCTAAGTGTTAAACAAAATATTTTTAGAACAAAAAACCATGACATTTGTACAATTGAACAAAATAAAACAGCACTCAGTGCTCATGATGATAAAAGATTTATATTAGAAAATGGAATTGATACTTTAGCTTGGGGCCATTATAAAACAGGAATATCTAGAGAAAACTTCATTGACCATATTAATAATTTAATCAAAAATAATAACTCAAAAAAATAGAGAAAAATAAACTAAGTTAAAAAGACCACAGACCATAATATTTATATTTAAAAAAAAAACTAAGGGAAAAAGACCACAGACCATAATATAAATATTTTTAAAAAAAAAACTAAGTGAAAAAGACCACAGATCATAGTATAAATAATTAGAGAAAAATAAACTAAGTGAAAAAGACCACAGATCATAATATTTATATTTTTAAAAAAAAACTAAGTGAAAAATATCAATAAATATCAATTAATTAGTTTTAAGTGAAAAATATCAATAAATTAGTTTTAAGTGAAAAATATCAATAAATTAGTTTTAAGTGAAAAATATCAATAAATTAGTTTTAAGTGAAAAATATCAATAAATTAGTTTTAAGTGAAAAATATCAATAAATATCAAAAGTGGCCTAGAACCGGGACTTATATACTACTTACATGTTCAAACTTAAAACTGAGAAAACAGTCGACCGACAAGTACGGCATATTTCGTAACTACCTCAGTTCTTCCACGGCGTCGAACACGTACAAGGTACAGAAAACGTCGTATCCGACGCGCTGTCGAGGCTGGAAGTTGCCGACGTACACACGTTAAGCTAGCCATACGCGATCCGGTTTGCCGGAGAGGTCGGACTGCACAGTTTTTCCGGAACGTGTGTGTAACAAGTTTGCGCAGTTTTCGGGGACTGTGCAGGCAGCCGGAAAAAAATCAAAAAATGATTCTTTTGGCCTGCGCAGTCATGACTGTACAGGCATACCGGATCGTGTGTGCCCGTGTGTTGGTATCGTTCGACCGGCTGGTTCACTTTTGCGGCATAGAACTTTTGTTTTTTGTTTTTAAGATCTACAGCTAAGCCTACCAAAGCTATGGCGTCGTCATCTAGGGCTGAATTGAATGTGAATTTAAAAAAAAATGGCAAAAAATATAAATATTTTGAACATTCGACGACTCGCAGCTGAGGACTATTGGCCGGAAAGCGTGTGACTGCGCAGTCCTGCGTATCCGGCAAATCGTGGCGTGTATGTCGTCGTCGGAAATCGGTTAAAACTGTGCAGGTTAAACTGCGCAGTCCTACCTCTCCGGCAAACCGGATCGTGTATGGCTAGCTTTACCCACCATTCAGCAATGAGCAGACGATCAGGCAGCCGACATTCAGCTACGTCAAATTATTGCCGACAGCTCAACGAGCTCGCTACGTATACCAGGTTATTTTGCCCGAAGGCAATTAATACGTCGATAAGTCGATGGGCAGTGCATGCGTGTACGTACCGCAAAAATACCGCCGTTTAGTTTTTACAAAAACACCTATATAATATAATATTATACGCATTTTCTATTTTTATACCTGATAATGAATTTTTTTTTTTACAATACCTAATAATATTTAATGATATTTTGTTATAATATTTGTAATATATTATTATAAAGAATAAATTACATCAGCCATATTTACTAAGTCAAATAGTGTTTAAAAATTACCCTGTGTGACTATAAGGAATACCTAATACGTTTAATATATTGTAACGGTCGAAAATAAATTTATATGATAGCCCTCTCCGTCCCGCGGACATCTCTGCCCACACCCAAAACAAAACGTCGCTATGCAAATATGATGGTCGACGTACACACACACACACTATCTTCGCTGCCTAGTACCCGTGGTCGAGATAACCGGCAGGCACTAAGTCATTATATAAATACCTCTACATATAGCACGAATACCGGCCAATAATCACTTATTACTTAATTAATATACTGTATTTATTTTGCGAGTAATGTGTGACTCGCCCGGCGCGCCCATTACTTTCATTGTGTCTCTCAGACGGACAACATGACCCGTGAGTAGAGACACCGTTTACCGCGGACGTCCTGCGGACGATGCCCAGGTCACATTAGCGAAATTTGGTAATATTATTTATTCTTATTATTATATAAAACCTTGGCCGGTATTTCGTTTATTTTGTTTTGTATATATTACCTATAATATTGTATTATGATTATTCTGTTTATTATTTGTATACGCCGGTAACCAACTAGGAGCCGTGCGAATAATGGTGTGTTATGATTATTATGTTTATTATTTGTGTACGCCGGTAACCGAATAAGGAGCCGTGCGAGTACCCTGTAATGGTGCTATTTGAATTATTATTATTATTATTATGTATTTGTTATTATTTTAAGTTGATTGTTTTTCTCTTGCGGTCAAGTTTTTATGCCCGTGGGCTTTTCTTGGTCATAAATTAATTATATATTTATCATTTTATTATTAAAATTAATATAACTTTCATTTCAACCATCAGTTGCATGTTATTATTTTGTTTTTCCTAATTATATTCTTATTTTACAAATCCCACACGCTCCGATTTCCGAATCTCGGCTGTGGGTTGGCGACCTTCCCACAAGGGTGATTCGTCAACGTACGCTCCACGCCGAATCTGGGTAAGCCACCGTGTGAGACGTTACAATATATAAAATAATAAAAACATTATCTTAAAAATAGTATTATATATTTTTATTTTTTATTTTATTAAATGAGAAAAAATCAGTCATGGTATGGTACATTTCAATAATTTATAATAACAATGCATAAAATTACAAGAGAAAATTAATTGATATTTTTTACAGACTATAATATTATAAAATGCTACTAATAATACAAATTATTTTAAGATAGGATGTTTGACATAATTTTTAAGCCATAAATTATAAAAAATTCAGTCAAAGTAAAGTATATTTAAATTTGTAATACTTAATAATAATAAAAATAATAATGGAAAAATGCTTACCATAATACATATTTGCTAATGACTTGATAATAAAAAAAAATTTGTCACAAAATATTTAATTTAAAATTAGTGTTACATAATAATAAGTATAAAGTTCTGATAAAAATAAAATATTAAAATTTAAAAACCAATATTATGCCCTATGTCATCAGCCTTTTATGTTTTTTCATATGAAGAAGTGGGTGCAACAACCAGACAACTCCTTATTATGAAAATGTTCAGGAGAGACAAAATAGTGTTTTAAAAAATAACTAAAAATTTTAAAAATTTGTAAAAAATAAAATTCAAATCTAATTTTGGGCTTATAATTGATGCCAACACTCAAATTGTCAAAAAAAAATTGCTGTACTCACAAAACCAAAATCAAGTTGGAGATGTCTGGTTGTTGCACTAATAATTTTATCATCGGTAATATAACATTATAATATATGCATTGTTTTAAACATTGATACATCTATACAAATAAATAACAAAAAATTAAATGTTTTTTTGTTAAAATAAAAATGTTTCCTTCATTTTATTAGTATTCATAAAACAAGTTATAATAGTATTCATGAAAAAAAAAATATATAAAATATTATCAAAACTATTCGAAAACGAAGTCGGAACACTCGAAACACTCATTTTTATCACAAAATGTTATACCTAACTGGTAAGTAGGTACTAAAGTAGAAAGTAGGAACTAAATTACGTCTTGAATACATCTAACAACAACTAAATTGTAAAAGGTTAAAGTTAATAAAACTACAAATCTAATATAACTAAAGGAACAATATTTAGAAAATAGAAATTAATATATTATGATGACATTGATTTCATATCAGTGATAAGAACAGTCATTACAGTATGACCAATATTCGGCGCAACAACAAGACATCTCCGGAGAAGTCTTGTTGTTGCAACAAAAAATAAAAGACACATCTCCATTTGTATTATATCTCCGTATCTAACGATCGGATATGTCTGATTGTTGCACCAATCGATCGAGATTTTTTTTTTTCATTGGAAAAGTGAAAAAAGTAATTTTCGAAAAAAAGTGGAGATGTCTGGTTGTTGCACCCACCTCTTCATATTCTGTAATTGTGCTTTTGCTTTTTGTTTTTTAATTAATAAGTTTGAATGTTGGTTTAAGTATCTCATCCTAATAAAAACTTTTTTTGATGTATGTTTGAATTACAGGTTTGTATTTTTCCTCAATTTCCATTTGACGGATAATTTTATTGGTCAGATATTTTACAACTCCAAGCCTTTTAGGAATTTGATTTTTTGTTATTTTTTTAAACAGCCTTTCAATTCTAATAACTGGATTTTTAAAATCTTGACTAGGTGCAATTAAACCACCATAAGATGATTGATGTATCCATGATGGTATTTGATAGTCATGTTCTAGTGGGCGTTCTAAATTACATTTTGTTGTAGTCGAACCAAGTTCTGCAAACTGTATTTTATATATTTTGGCAACCCGACCTGCTAAGTATTCTGTAGCATCTTCTTCCAATTCATATTAATCGTCAATTTCTTGTAGAGAATCGATATCACTTTCTGTAGTACTTTAACTTTCACCTAAATTTTCAACATTGTTTATTTTTAAGTTAATTTTTTTAAGAGCAGTAGGTACCATAAATTCTTCGTTATTGATGTGTGTTGTATTTGTTTGTTGGGAAGTAATACCAGGATTTTTTCCTAAAATGAACATTCTTAGTCTATAAAGGGCGTTTAAAGATGTAGGGTGGTCATCCAATCCACCTCTTCCACGTAGTTGAGAAAATAAAATTTCGAGTGCATCTTGGTTTATTTTGCATGTTTACGTATATTTCAACCCGTTTTGTTGAAGTATTTTGAAAACAACTTTAGTCCCATTCATTTGCATGAGAATAGCTTTTTGAAAAATCTGAAGTCCAAATTTCCCGGTGCACCTCATTAACAAAATTGTCTCATACACCTTGTTAAGAAGATCTTGTTCATCCAAAGCTAAACCATAAGGTGTAGTGAATGGTGTACGTTTGTCATTTGGATGACGAACATTCATCAAATCAAACAAGTTATTAATTAATTCTATGAAATTGGCGGTGTCTTAACCCTTTCAGACCCAGAATTAATTTTCTTGGATAATAATTTTTTTTTTTTTAACAATAACACTATCAATGACTTTATAGTAAACCAAAACATTTTTTTTCCGTACATTTTGTAATGAGTTAATGATACCTATGTCCCATATGAAGAACATCAGAGGTCCATGTCCCCAGCACCCCCACTTTAGAAATTCAAATTCAAACCTGGCCCATTCGTTTGTGCTTCGTTTGTGCACGTTTGTGCTTTTGGTCCCGTCGTTTGTGCTTCATCCCTTAAAAAGTTATTCCGATTTTGCACGTGGGGTTGCTGGGGACATGCCAGCACCCCCACTTTTGAAATTCGAATTCAAACCTGGCCCATTCGTTTGTGCTTCGTTTGTGCACGTTTGTGCTTTTGGTCCCGTCGTTTGTGCTTCATCCCTTAAAAAGTTATTCCGATTTTGCACGTGGGGGTGCTGGGGACATGCCAGCACCCCCACTTTTGAAATTCGAATTCAAACCTGGCTCATTCGTTTGTGCTTCGTTTGTGCACGTTTGTGCTTTTGGTCCCGTCGTTTGTGCTTCATCCCTTAAAAAGTTATTCCGATTTCGTACGGGGGGGGTGCTGATGGGCACCCTCACATTTGAAATTTGAATCCAAACCTGGCCCATTCGTTTGTGCACGTTTGTGCTTCATCCCTAAAACATGTGTCCCGATTTTGCACGTGGGGGTGTTATTACCATTTCGTCCGTATGACAATATTATGTTTAAAGTATTCATTTCAAATTTTCTTACTTTTTTCTCCCTTAATTTTTTATTTTCATTTATGCCAGTCATACTCATCCATCTCTTCTACATCGGATAATTTTATTGGACAATTCAATTGTACTTTGAGTAGTCAGATATCAGTATAAGTTTTTTAGCAGAGTCTTGGAAAAAAAACCACAGAAAAAAATACCTAGTTATGCTCAAATATATATTTAAAAGGTATTTTTATCTTATTATTTTTTAAATATACATTATACGACATATTGAAAACGATTAATTTGCTAAATCAACATTCACAAATCATTAGAAATTTGTATTATTAAAATAGGTACACGTTTTCTGAGACATTGGTATTTTTCTTATAGTTAAAATTATTTGCTTATTTTATTTTTAGTATTTATTTAATCATTTACTACTGATCAAATATAAATAGCATAATATGGTAAAATGTATTTCAGTATACTGTATTTATATAAGTTTCACTTTTCTAATAAAATTGTTTAAATAATTTATTTTGTGTAATCCTTAAAAATTTATAATTATTTTACATATTATCACAATATATTGATAATTATTTTGTAACATGACAATAATAGTTAACAATTATTCAGTTTCAAATGTAATCCCTCAGATAAAATTTTAAATTCTTGTAATTGATTACCATAGGTTTATGTGTAATTTATATTCAATATTGATTGAATTTCAATGGTTTAAAACGTGACGTGCGTTTTAATTATTTTAAGCAAATTGTTGAAAATCAAAATTGAAAAAATTGAAATTTTTTCACCTCATCTGTAGATACACATAGGAGGTGTTTTATTAAAAAAATGTATCTATTCTACTATAATAATTCTCTACCTTTAACCTATAGCTGGTACGGGCAATTCAATGTTACCAGAGTGTAGAGGATCAAATTTTTGAACTCAAAACTCTGACCGACTCTAACGCAGAATGCAATAAAAAAAAAAAAATAAAAATATATTTCTGAGTGATAACAGAAATTAAACGAAATTATATTATATTTAACAATTTGTATAGATAATAAGTAATTTATAGTTGACGTTTTTTTTCAAAGTATTACGGGCCGTCTTGAAAGAGACTTGCCAGACTTAAGAGTTTGACTTTTCAAATATTGTTTTAAATGCTTAATAATTAATCAACAAACACTGGTTAATTATTTCTTATTGCAAAGTTTTCTATCTCATACTGAGTTCTCATGATTTTGGGTATTTTTGAACTAAACGGAAACGATACAATTTTAGTAACTTGGATTCTTTATTTGGTGAACTTTTATTTAATATTTATCGACGTCATGTGTTTCTAGTAGGTAAAGTAACTGTGGTGTACCTAAGTGATCTGTGTGTTTGTGTTTTTATGCTCACTACATATTTGCAACAATTTATTTACTTGTCAATGTAATATTAATTTTTAAAACTCTAACTTTTAAACTCGTTGAATAAATAAACCCTATACATACTAATATACATACTACTAATATTATAATATAAATATTATAATATTTACTTAAATATATGTGCTAAAATACTTTTATTGTACTTCAATATGTCAGGTATTAAGGAAAAGTACACAAAATAATCATGTAGTCTATTAGATTAATTATCATAACAATTTTGATTTTAATATTGTTTTTCTTTGACATAACAATTTGTTGAAAACAAATTACAAATAAAGTAGTGTACGTACGTATATCATTTTCAATTTTTTTCTCATACAATTTATTTATACGTGTCACTTCGGTAGTTAGTACTTAATATAATCATTTATAGAATTGAAAATAAACAAAATTGATTTATGAAATATGATAAATATAAAATAAAGTAATAAATTAAAAACAAAATAAAATTAGGTAATCTTTTATAATGTATATAAACCTTCATTTTGTTTTATACTATGAGCATTTGATATTATTATATTATGTTAAAAATCAAAAATGAATATATGGTTAACTTGATCAATATAACTTAATACTATATCATCTAAAATATATTTTATTATAAAATAAACAGTAAATAATAACTATGGTATGTATTTAAATAAAATTGAACCTTTTAAATTGTGTATATTAAATATTGACATCCAGTTGCTGTGGTTGTATTGCGAACAGTTCTTGAGGCTCTTTGTAAGTCATCATACTTTTCCCATCTATTATTTTCTTCTCGCCAACAGTAACTAATGTAATGTCCAACAGAATCTTTATGTTTTGTTGTAGGTGCAATAAAGTTTACAACTCCTCTTAATGTATAATTATGTTCTAAAATTTGAACTTTTTGTGGAATACATGATAAGACAACTGATAAATCAAAGTTTTGTACATTTCTTTGGTGGTTTGATGTAGGAATACAGGTTTCAATAAAAATATGGTTTCCTAAAATAAAGCTACTACTTTTTGCAAAAAATCCACATAAGTCACATATTTGTATTTTATTTGTAAATCTATTATTTAAAACGTCTTGTAAAAAATCTGTTGTTTTGGTGGGTAAATTTGCAATTATTGTTTTTTCTTCGTATGTATTTTTAGAATTACAATTTGTACACATTGTATGCTGTTTAAAAGATGGAAAATGTTTAAATAAATGGTTAAATAAAAAAATAGCACTACATGCACAATCATAATGAGTAAGATCTCCAGGTAAATATCGGACGTTAGTATCTTGTTTATTCTGCGAAAATATGTCACTTAATATTATAGCTCTTTTTTTATAACTCTGTACATTTATACCATCACGTATAGCATTGGATACCATAGAATACAATGTTTCCGATAGATTGTCATCAATAAATTTAGCATAGTTTACACTATCAACGTATGATGTACATAATATGTGGAATATAGTATCAAACGTGCATGTATTTGTAAATGTACAATGTGTTTCACCAATAATAATGCTTTTCAGATCTAGACTATTACCATTTCTTAAAATGCCAATTAATGGAGATTTAGTTTTGCTTCCTTCATTATAGTATAAAACAGTTTTATCTGAGCTTCTATAATTCTTTTTCATTTTTTTTGCTTTTTTTGTCAATCCTCTCCAATTTTCCACAGCAGTCAAGTCATCTTCTTTGGGTGGAAAAAAATTATCAACATCTTCATCACTGTGAAATTTGATGATATGATCTGTGTTTTCTCGCTCTTGTACTTTATTTTGATTGGGATCATATTTGTTATACTCGGGTTTCCCTTTAACAAGTTTCATTGAACCTGTAATGAAGTTGATATGTTCTTGAACAAATTCATCCAATCGAATGGGAAGCGTTTTATGCTGGAAAACCCTATTTTTAAGTTCATTAAACAAACTCTCCGAAGTTGAACTAGATTCCGTAATGCTACCATACCCAAAAAATGGAACCATTACTGCTGACCATGTTGGTAATAGCTTACAAAAATCTAATAGCTTTTTCGCAATTTTAGGATTGTACTGCATATTGTCGTGAGAACCTTTACTTGAGCTTGTTCTAGAATCATATAAACATTGATCATAAATTTTTTTTATTTCGTTGAACACATTTGTAGAGCCAACGTCCTCCATTCCAGTATCATTGGTGTACTCAAGTGTTTTCTGCAAGCTTTCTGAAGTTTTCATTTCATCTTCGTAGTCAAATAATATTTGATTATTTGCAATTTTTTGTTTTAGACAGTTTTTGGCATTTTCGCATGGTGTAGGTAATTGTTCTGAATTCAGTCCATCTTCCTCATTCAAAGATACAGTAAAAATATATTTCAATAGTAGTTTTATTTCTTCAAAATTGTCGCTGGTTATTAGTAAACAAATGGATCTCATATAAAAGTTTTTAATTCGATAGGAAGTCGTTTTCATTTCTGGCCATGCACTTATTAAGTGCACAATGTGGTTGAAATCATTTCTTAGCATACAAGTTGGTAGTTCAGTCGATTCTTTTAGTATTATTGAAGAACACACTGAAATGTATTTAGTGAGTAAAGAGTATTGGGTAAAACTTTTAACTACTGCCATCATTAAAGCTAATGATTGGTCAGTAACAACAATTTTTGGAGCCACGATTTTGCTTTTTAACCATTCAGTTAGCCAATAACTGATGCTGTTTGAATCATGCCGTTCAGATAGCATATGAGCTGCAGTAAATTGACATTTATTTATATAATCCATTACGCCTATTTCATACAAAAATATCGAAGCTGTCTCCCTGCCTGTAATAAGTTTTAGTTTTTTTACTAATCCTCCTGTAGCGTCAATTGTTATTCTTGGGATTCTATTTTGATTCGCATAAACTCGATATGTATTAATTTCAGTTGTTGTCCAGTAGTGCACAAAAAACCGGTTATAACCAATATCGTGAATTATGTTGTCATAAGGAACAGTCCCTTGAAGTAGAGATAAAGCCATAATTGAATCCTCATGTAACATCTTTTTTTGTCGATCTTTGTACTTCATTACTCTTAGAGCATTCATTGTTGGTAAATGAGGTGGTTCTAAGTCACCATAGTCCATTAGTCTGTTTGCTTCAAGTTTTTGGATATATGATGAAGACATATTTTGATTTGAAATTTTGTTTAAAAACATATCTCTACGATGACCTATTATTCTTCTTTTTTTTCCGCTTGAACAACTTTTAAATAATCCACTATATGAACAACGCATAAAAACTTGTGTTTCTGGTTCTGGTAAATTTTCTACTTTTCCAATAAATACACTTTTACATATCGAACAATGGCCACTTATGGTTAAAAATATATTTCCCGTAAGAAGTATTTTAGCATTTTTATAGGCTATTGGACAAATTATTTTTGTTTGTCCATAAAAGTGTGAATGTATTACGGTAGTCCATTCATAAGGAGTTAAAGTGTTGTAGGCGCGAACTGAGTTTTTCCCGTCATTTCGTTTGTATATTTGGCTGTCTTCTTTATATATTTGTTTCCATTCATCTGATGATAAAGTTATAGTAAACTTAATTTCATTACTTTCAATATCATCAGAATTTGACTCAGTGGATGTAACAGTAAAATAATCTGGTTGTAATTTATTTTCATTTTCATCAATAGAAATATTGGCGTTTTTGTCTTTTATTTGGTCAAGTATGTTATATCGATTTTCATGCACAACCGTATAAATGTATTTGGGTGTGATAACATTTTTTAGGTCTAATGCTATTTCCTTCCAACAAAAATTTGACGGCCCCAAAATTTTTTTTGTAGCTTGGTCAAAAATACAGTTTTTTTTATCTAGAATGGCTTGAATAAGTTTTTCCCTTTCAATAATTGAAATTTTCGGCATCTTAAAAAAAACAAATCATGGGAATTTTATTTCAGATTAACGGCATTTCATTTTTATGTTATAATAATTTTTTTTATTTTACCCCCTTAATTAATGTATTTACATAAAATAAAATGTTGGACTGCATAAAATATCGAAATAATCGGAAAAGTTAACCCATGCCTATTTTAACGTTAAGTTTAAACTTTTCAATAATTTTAATGATTTGTATCCTTATTTTGTAAACCATAAGCCAAGTTAAACTTCTTTATAAATTGCGAATTAAATTCAATTCAATACACAATAAATGCTGTGAAATTAGTTTTTTTAATATCATTAACTTTTTGTGAAATATACTAATATATAAGTGTAAAAATCTGTAGTTTTCGATATTTTTGGATTTTATTATAAGGTATTTTATTTTTAGTATTTTTCACTTATATGTATATTATACACACTAGAGATGGGTGAAAGATAAATGTATACACTTTATAACTTATCTGTCATATTTTCGCGATAGATATTTTTGGGGTTGCACAAAATAATGAACAAATGGGTTTCATGTCAAAATGTCTTGTTTTAAAAATAAATTTGATTATCTGTTCGATATGAATGTACAATAAAATGGCGTATAGTGTAATCATATCTGGTGACAGATTATTAACAATTTGCAATAAATTGTAGTCGATCAATTTTAAATTACAATAAAATCAAAAGCATAAAGTTCTAGCCTTTTTACGGTACTCTGTAATGAAATGGAATCTGATCATACAAAATTACTGTTTCATAGTTAAGTTAGGATAAACTAGTTAAACTAGGATTACTAATATCTTATAGCAAAATATGCAGAGAATCGTTGGATAAAATTTTATTCAATCAATTTATAAGCCGTAACTTAATTCATAAATAAAATGTATATTTCGATAATAGTTATTGTCTTCAATATCATTTCGAATAGGTACCTAATACCTACATTTATGAATATTTTATGGAAACATAATAAATTATTTATTTAAATAATATGAAATTATTTCTACGAAATTATTATAGTAGATTTTTAATTTATTAATTCCAAAAAAAATATCAATTTAAAAGGTGTTAAGCTTTTACTTTTAGTAACTTTTATGCTAAAAAAATTATATAATATTAAATATACAATAGAATACTAAAAAATGTTAAAGGTCTGTTGAATGAAAACAATTTAAAATTCTACCTTTTACCGGAATAATAATAAGAAAATTTAATACAAGGTTGTCCATACGCTTTGCTTACAATATGTATAAAAATGATCGTGATTTGTTCAATTAAAAAATTTTGACGAGCGTCTGAAGCTGAAAATTTTACAAAATCAAAAATTCACGCGTTAAATAACGATATATAATAATGTTGAATAGTATTGAATAATTGTATTGATGAATGATGTAAGTGTAACAAATAACAACCATGTGAATACGAACAGTACGAATATAATAATTATCAAGTGCGCAGGTCCGTCATCCTGGCGGCGCCATGAAACAATTCTATTGAACAAATTTTCTCAAATTATGTTAATTTATTCGTAATGATTTGTAACCATAACAATTTATTTTGTAACCCATTCCTTACCTTGGTAATACCACTTTTTCGATGGCCCAGCCGGGGTGACGGCAGCCCAGCGGCGCCACCCTTCAATTTTGATTACAGCGACTTGGAAATTGCACAGAATTATGTTAATTCATTCGTAGCTGATGGTTTTAATAATATTAGAGTGTAATTATTTGATAACTAATTGATAAAACTATATGGAAACATAGTTTAAACTTTTACTCGGAAAAAAAATTACAAATTTTAAATTGAAAAAATTGACCATAGGTTCCCCGGCGCCCGCAGGCATAAACGTTTTACTTGAAAAAAAATTACAAATTTTAATTTGAAAAAATTGATCAGATTCCCCGGTGCATGCAGAATAAAAAAAAAAATATATATTAATATTCGAATATTTTGATAAAGCACAAAATAAAATGGGACATTTAGTTTTCAAAAGTAATAATAATTGTAATCAAAATTAAAAATTGTGTTATTAATATTAAGTAGAGCGTTGGTAATTATAAAGAAATAATAACGCTTATTATTAGAATAATAAAAATGATTAATTTAATAGAATGTTTTGTACTCTTTTTTTGTACCTACGTGTTTTCAAGAAAATGCAAATATTATTGTAGAGTGTGCCTATTTTTTTAATTTCGTTCGAAAATAGTATAAATATGTGTTTAAGAGTTTAAAATTAATATGTGTATTAAATTATTTATTAGAATTATCACCTAAACTTACTGATGATGTGCATATTTGTATACTTCCATTAAACATATACTATTTAGGATTTTAAGAGAAGAAAACATAATTTATAACTACATCTTAAAATAAAAATTTAAGCTTAGAGTTAGATTAAAATTTATAAAATATAATGAAATGGTGCGCCTACTCCTAGTATAAATTATAAATTGTAGAGACTAGGTATAAACAAATACAACTAATTATCTTACTTTTATGTAATCCGTTATGTTTATCTAAACCAGAATTAACACTTGGTGGGATGAAAACCAAAAAGCACAAAAAACAACAGAGCAACGGTATTATCAACGACACTATTAGGATTTCGATATCAAGCGAATGAAGCTCAAATGAACATTGAGAACGGTGAACAGTGACTACAGCCTAAAGAAATTATCAAAAAGATTTACCAAAATAACTCCTTAACTTAAAAACAAATATATTTAGTTAAATATTATGGAAATATAGACGATGATATGGTATTAATAACCTTATTAAATTTAAAATACAACTGTTTTTATAAAAGATAATAATAACATATCAAATTTTAATAAATAATACATTTTTACAATTCATTATACAATGCATAAAACCTCGATAACTTCATATTTTATAAAATAACTGTTGTAATCAATTTTGATTAAATAATTTTATATCCATATTATGTTAATCTTATTCATAACACGTATATAAAAAAAAAATACGTAATGATATTCAAAAAGTAACCAATAATAAATAATTATAAATGGTTTTATGCATTGTATAACATAATGAATTGTAAAAATGTATTATTTATTAAAATTTGAATGGCTCTCATTCAGTCAATTTTGGTTTTAGAGCCATGGTTAATTGGTCAAAATGACTTAAAAAAATTCAGTCTATCCGAATTTGGTATCAAAAATACCAGTTGCTATTAAAAAAAAAATAAGTTGCATTGCGCATGCGCGTACCGAAGGGGTTAAAAATTTGAAATTTATCTGAAAATATGTATTTATATATCACTAGCTTGTAAAAAAAAATTCGATTTATTCCATCATAATCCGGCCGAGAAATCCAGTGTTCCCTAAATTGGTGAACACACGGTATTACCTACTAATGCTAAAATCAATAAAATAAAACAACACACATTTTGGACTTAAGCGAACTGATCAAGTCAATTGATGATACTGGAAAAAACTTAGTACTAACGGACTTAACAGTAGTATACTTACGTTTATTAAAAAGACAACACTTTTACCAAAATATCACTTTACAAACTAAATAGTTAACAGTATTGTGCACAAATTTCAAAGTACAGAACTACAACACAAAAACGTGTACCTATTTTAATAATACAAATTTCTAATGATTTGTGAATGTTGATTTAGCAAATTAATCGTTTTCAATATGTCGTATAATGTATATTTAAAAAATAATAAGATAAAAATACCTTTTAAATATATATTTGAGCATAACTAGGTATTTTTTTCTGTGGTTTTTTTTCCAAGACTCTGCTAAAAAACTTATACTGATATCTGACTACTCAAAGTACAATTGAATTGTCCAATAAAATTATCCGATGTAGAAGAGATGGATGAGTATGACTGGCATAAATGAAAATAAAAAATTAAGGGAGAAAAAAGGTAAGAAAATTTGAAATGAATACTTTAAACATAATATTGTCATACGGACGAAATGGTAATAACACCCCCACGTGCAAAATCGGGACACATGTTTTAGGGATGAAGCACAAACGTGCACAAACGAATGGGCCAGGTTTGGATTCAAATTTCAAAAGTGAGGGTGCCCATCAGCACCCCCCCCCCGTACGAAATCGGAATAACTTTTTAAGGGATGAAGCACAAACGACGGGACCAAAAGCACAAACGTGCACAAACGAAGCACAAACGAATGGGCCAGGTTTGAATTCGAATTTCAAAAGTGGGGGTGCTGGGGACATGGACCTGAACATCAGGCGTTTACGGAGTCAAAAATATGTCAGATTCAAATTTAATCTTGTTTATATTAAATTTGTTATTTTTTCTATTTCATGAAAATATATGACGCATAAATAAACCAAAACATTTTTGAACTTCCCTATAATGCTTTGTGAAGGATATTAGGCGTTTATGGAGTCTATGTAAAAATATATTAAATTTTGAGATATGATAAATGGAATATTTTTAATTAACATTTCACAACTAACATAATTATATTTAAATAATTATTTATATACTCATGATACATAAGGAAAATCAAACAATTAAAAAATACATATAATCATAACAATATACACTTTTTTTTCTTTATACTTATTATAATAGATATATTATTATACACATTGTTTTTTCTAAATATGGTAACAATTAAATTACTTATTTAATATCAGTTATCACAAATATTTGTTTTGAAGGAACATTAAACTTGATCACATATAAAGTACATTTTAATAATAAATTCAATAAAAATATAACAAACAATATCAATTTATCTACTTGAAAATTGATAAAATAAAAAATAAAACTCATGACTATAGTCTATTCCAAATAAGACCAGGCTACGGCGGCGACCAGATCTCGTCGGGCGGCGGTCAGGCTCCACCTATTTTACTGATAACGTGTACTGACGTACGTATGTGATTATGTGGTGCGCGACTGCGCGAGTGACGGTACGGAAAAATACATCGCGACGTACCGCTCCGCCTCCATCTGTTTCAGAGTATACAATGCAATCTAAGTTATTTGTTCAGGTCGCTGGTTTGCGATAGACTAATTACTAGTGATGGGCACTATCGAATAATGACTATCGAATAATTCGATAGTTTATTCGATACTGTTATTTGAATAATTTGATATATTATTTAAATAATTCAATATTATTCGAATAACTCGATATTATTCGAATAATTCAATATTATTCGAATAATTCGATATTATTTAAATAATTCGAATAATTTCATATTATTTAAATAATTCAATATTATTCGAATAATTCGATATTATTTAAATAATTCGATATTATTCAAATAATTCGAGACTATTCGTCATTTCGTCAGTGGTGTTAGCGATGCTACTTATTATATAGTTAGGTACATATATGCACTGCACACCACGCCACTGAATCTTATACTACTAAAAACAGTAAAAATTTATCGAAATCTAATATCGTTTACGTATACTTCCAAAATTATGATATATTAATATATTAGAATATATTTCAGTCACGATACATTATTTTACATTAATAATCAATATTAAATTACTATTTGTACTGATTATTCGAATAATTATTCGATAGTTTTGATAATTCAGTCGTGCAAAATATTATTCGAATAATTATTCGATAGTTTTGATTATTCGAATAATTATTCGATAGTTTTGATTATTCAGTCGTGCAAAATATTATTCGAATAATTATTCGATAGTTTTGATTATTCGAATAATTATTCGATAGTTTTGATTATTCGAATAATTATTCGATCGTTTTGATTATTCAGTCGTGCAAAATATTATTCGAATAATTATTCGATAGTCTATATGAATAATCGAATAATAATCGATAGTACAAATTATTCGATAGTGCCCATCACTACTAATTACGTCGCGGCGGTCGCTCTAGGTGTCGGGCCGCGGCGGCAAAGTTCGAGGTCCGTGCTCGTTGTGAAGCCACGCCCATGCGCACAACTTGGCCGCCGTAGCCTTATTTGGAATAGAGTATAGTATTATAGAACTAATGAAAAAAAAAAAAAAAAATTAATAATCAACAGAAAATGTAATAAGCAATATTATGAGTATAAGTATCTTTTCTACATAATGTAAATAAAAAATAAAAACATAACCTGTGACTAGTATCATTGATTTTAGAATATACAGATAAGCAGTACTATATATTATAACGGCGACCAGTTTTACGACGGCAGCCACAATAGAGCGCTGTAGTCGCTGACGGCAAAGGTGGTGTTCCCCGTCATAGTATGAATAGCGGGAAGTGGTTACATCGTCATTCGTCAGCCGCGGCGTAATCATGAGTATATATTTATAAACTCAAGTTATGAAACGTTATCGTATGGGCCCGTTAATTTATCAATATCGTATTATTATTGTATCGTTCGGGCGATCACAATTTTATATTATTATCGTAATCGTCGCTGTGCTGACATTATTCGCATGTGACTATTGTGACTTGTTACAGAGGTATATAGGTACTAAAGTTGATTTGAACAACAGACTGTTTTCTAGTAATAATATTGTTGACATTTAAAAAAAAATAATTTCTTATAATTAAATTAAATTTTAATGTTGAGAGTTTATAATGCCTGGTAGTACGTGCCAATATTTTAACTGCGGTAAATCCTCCAGTAAATTTCCTAATTTAAAATTTTACCGTTTTCCAAAAGATAGTAGATGAGAAACATGGAAAATTAATTCAGGTATATTTTAAGTAAATATTATTTATGCAAGTTTTATGAACATTTTTTAATTTTATATAATTTTAAATATAGGAAACATAAAATTATTTTCGATTGACGATGATAAGTGTTATAATCGGTATTTATGCCAGGAGCACTTTTCACCAGATTCATTTATGAACCAGGTTTCAAAAAAATTAATAAAATCAGCTATTCCTTATAAATATGACATTATTGACCAACCAACATCGAGTGGTGAGTACTATTTTCTTATTTTGTTGCAATTAAGTAACAAATAACAAATTTATTAGGGTGGGCTCAAACCTCAAATGCTGGACTGGTTGTTTCCGAACTTTTGCCTACAACTCCCATTAGATTTGAAGAACCTAAAAAAGATTACACAAAAGTCAGAAATACAGAGTGTGTTGAGCTAGTATTTCCTAGTCCTACAAAATATACTACAACCGATATATCCAATATAATTGATATGCCTAGTCCCATTACCCCAAAGAGAAAACAAAATTATAATATTATGAACGATGATACTCCTAGGAAAAAAAAATTAAAACAAAAAATATTTACTCAACAACATCAAATGCAAAATAAAAAAAAACACATTTCCAAATTGAAAAACAGAATTAATAATTTAAAAAACCGTAACCATTTAAATAATTTGATTTCCTCACATAAATTTCGGTCCAATAATTCAAGAGCTATTGTTACTATGCAGTTACGAAATAAACGTCACCAATGGACCACCGAAGAAAAAAATTTAGCATTAACAATGTTTTATAAATCGCCAGCAACATATAATTTTTTAAGATTACAAAACCTTAACCTACCAGGTCCGTCGACAGTCCGAGGTTGGATTGGTCAGTCCAAATTTTTACCAGGTTTTAATAAAATATTTATGACCCATTTGAAAAAAAAATTTGAGTTTAAGGAGTACAAAGAAAAGGCTTGTAGTATTTCCTTTGATGAAATGTCAATAAAAGAATTTTTAGAATATTCTAAAGATTTCGATTTTATAGAAGGTTACGAAGATGTGGGTAGATTCGGAAGGACATGTAACACTGCGAATAGCTGTTTAGTCTTCATGGCAAGAGGTATATATTCACCCTTGAAAATGCCAATTACTTATTTTCTTGCTCATTCTGCCGTTAAACATGCAGTTCTAAAAAACCTTATTATCGATGTATTGCAACAACTTTTTGATATTGGTATTTTACCCAAAGTTATTATTTGTGATCAAGGGTCGAATAACCAAAGTGCCCTGAAGTCGTTAAATGTCACGGAAAATAAGCCTTATTTTTATGTAAATGAAAATAAAATTATTTCTTTATTTGACACGCCTCATCTCCTGAAAAGTGTAAGAAATAATTTAATAGGAAACACATTTAAAAAAAATGAAAAAATAATATCTTTTAACGATGTCATAGCAACTTATAACATTGATAAAAAAAATAAAAAAAGTGACGCTCTACTTAAAATAACAGAGGCTCATATACATCCTAACTCATTTCAGAAAATGAGCGTTAAATTGGCTACTCAAATTTTTAGCCACTCAATGGCATTTGCTTTACGAACATGTATATCTACAGCCGAATTAAAAAGTAAAACTGCACCCGATACAGCAGATTTTATAGATTTTATGAACAATCTATTTGACTGTCTAAACAGTAGAAATTTATTCAGTGATAATCCATATACTCAAACTATAAACGGAGTGTTGAGTTTTTTTGACGACGAATCGAAAAATAATAATATACAGTTTCTATTTACAAATAGATTAAATCAAGATAAACTAGAAAACCTGTTTCGCCAGAACCGCTCCTACGACTTTGGTGGTCGGCGGCTCTGACTCGCGTATTATAGGACCAGGTCAATAATATAAATACTTAAAATAATAATAACAAGCATATATTGTTACACGGACACGAGACAATATATATAATAATAATGTGGGCGCCCAGAAAAACAACAACTAATAATAATAATAATACACGTAGAATACGGAATAATAATAATAAAAAATATGGTACGATATAATAATACAAATCACGTGACCCCAACACTGCTGATTAGGCACAGCTGATAGCGCGTCCGACGGGCAGCTCCCCGCGATAACGGCTCTTCACTGCTTTGAATGCAGGCGACGGCGGAAAACCCCGAACCTCGTCAGCCGGTGAGCAATCGGCCGGCGGCACACGCACGACAGCAGGAGGACAAGACCGGCGGCAACACACAACGGTGGGAATAGGATCGGCGGCAACGCAATTGGCGGCAAAACGCACGACGGCGACAACTAATTAGCCGGCGGCAACGCACAACGGCGGGAAAACGCACGACGGCAGGAAAACGCACGACGGCGACAACTAATTCACCGGCGGCAACGCACAACGGCGGGAAAAACGCACGACGGCGACAACTAATTCACCGGCGGCAACGCACAACGGCGGGAAAAACGCACAACGGCGGGAAAAACGCACAACGGCGGGAAAACGCACGACGGCGACAACTAATTCACCGGCGGCAACGCACAACGGCGGGAAAAACGCACAACGGCGGGGAAACGCACGACGGCGACAACTAATTCACCGGCGGCAACGCACAACGGCGGGAAAAACGCACAACGGCGGGAAAACGCACGACAGCGACAACTAATTAACCGGCGGCAATTAGCGGCGAACGGACGACGGTCCTAGCCGAGCGAGAAAGTCAGACCAGCCAAAAAAAAACCACACGAGACAGCACACACGTGGCTCTGCGGACGCAAGTTCAGCGACGGTCATGCGTTTCACGAGCTTAATCCGCACCGCTCGGTGGCGTGAAAACGACAGACAGCCGGTTGCGAGCCGGCGAGCACGATCGCCGCGAACAGTAGGGAGGGGGGAAGACGCCAGAAGCTCGTCGAAAGTTCTAGACGGTCATGGAGTAAACGACCCGAGCTTCTGGCGCGAAAAACAAAAGGTGGACGGTGTTTGAACATCCTCCCCCCCTGAGGCACTGCCTCAGCTTCAATGAGTGTAGTAAGTGCGGTGTCAATGGAGGTAATTGGTTTGATCCGTGGGTCGAAGCGAGGTATTGTCGTGACAGGAGACGGCAGATCCATGCGGTATTACCGCTGTGACCGGTGAATAAAAAATTTTACATTATAATAAAAAAGAACTTAAAAAAAAAATACAATTAATACGTTTAAACATAATGACAAGTTATACACATAATATGATAATACATAAAGGAGTAATTATATAATAAGGCAACATCTATCACAAATTACAACTCTTATATAAGTATAGAAAAATAAATTAATGAATACAATGGAAAAATAATTAACATAATGATTAGCTAGGACACCTCGAGTCATGGCCCGCGGCATGTTTTCCTCGACAAACTAAAAACGGACGTCGAGACCAGAGTACAGCGTTTTTTTTTTTTTACGAGTCGGTAGGTAACACTATCACCTTAACCACCGGACGGGTGATTTCCCCACGCGATGTTAAGATTTTAACTACCCGAGTTACCCCGTCTGGGCCAGGCATCGCGTCAGTTACGCGACCTAGTCGCCACTCTAGTGGGGGCACTTGTGGCTCGCGTATAACAACCATATCATCGACTTTGACGTTGGGCTGCCCGTTAACCCACTTCCCGCGCGCTTGGAGCGTGTGTAGATATTCAGTATACCAACGATGCCAAAAGGCCTGGTGACACTGGTCGAGAAGTTTCCACCGGTTAGCGACTGAGTGACCTGGTTACTTGGCCGATGACCGAGGAGGCACCGCCAACAGTGGCTGCCCTATCAAGAAATGACCGGGTGTCAAACACTCGAGGTCATGTGGGTCTGTCGACGCGGGGGTGAGGGGGCGGGAATTTAGAACGGCTTCTACCCTACACAACACCGTTGTGAACTCCTCATACGAGAGTGAGTGGCATCCTACGATCCGGGTCACCAACCGTTTTGCCGACTTAACCGCTGCCTCCCAAAGTCCCCCGAAGTGGGGTGCCGCTGGCGGATTAAACTGCCACGTACACGACGGCGACCGTGAGGTAATGGTTTCGTGTGACCGCGGGTTCCTAATCAACTCACGTAATTGACTGGCTGCACCCACGAAATTTGTGCCGCAGTCCGAGTATACGACACTAGGGAGTCCCCGCCGCGCGACAAAACGATCGAACGCTGCCATAAAAGCCTCGGTGGATAGCTCAGAGACTAGCTCAAGGTGAACGGCCTTGGTCGAAAAGCATATGAAGACCGCAATATACACTTTATATGTGCGGGATTTGCGCAGCTGTGATTCACGCATCTGCAATGGCCCGGCATAGTCTATTCCGACATGTACAAATGGACGGCACTGTTGCACCCGGGCCGCCGGTAAATCGGCCATTAACGGTTGCGGGTTTTGTGCATCGAACCGAACGCACACTGTGCACTTCGTGACAACCGAATGAATAACAGACCGGAGCGACATAACCCAGAAATGACGGCTTATAAGGGCGGACATCACGCGTGGGCCCGAATGACACGTTATCTTATGCCATCTGTAGCAGATCAAAAAAGACAAATGTGATCGTTTTGACAACAATATAGGGTGTTTACGATCGACCGGCAGGACTGAATGTTTCAATCTCCCCCCTACACGTATTACGCCATCGACATCGATGAAAGGACAGAGCCTGGCCAAGGGCCGAGAAGACACGCGCACCTTCCGCGCGAGTTCATCACGCAATTCGGAAAAAAATCTCCTTTGAGATTCTAATACTACTATACGAAGTGCATCGTCGAGCTCGGCGGGTGATAACACCAACGTCGAGGCGATAGGACGGCGACGGCAACTATCAATAAACCGATGCATGCGCGCCACTACACGCAACATATGGTCGTATGAAGAAAAACGCTCGAACCACTCCGATGGACTCTCACCACCACGGGTAGTACATGACACTAAGCGGGTTTCGGGTAACTCGTCCAACGGCAATGATGGAACATTACGAATCCAGTCGTCAGAATTGCTGTATATTATTTCGGGGCCGCGCCAGTATAACTCATGTACCGCCAAGGTAGAGGGCATGAGCCCGCGTGACGCACAGTCCGCCGGATTATCGGTCGACTCGATGTGGTGCCATTGGCAACTAGGCAACAACGTCCTCACCTGGTGCACTCGATTCGAAACGTACGACTTAAAAGATTCATGTGGGACGGTTAACCAGGATAACACGATATTAGAATCCGACCACGCATGAATACTAATTATATCAAGCTGGGGGTCTAATATATCCCGAACGCGCCCCAGCCAACGGGCCAACAATAGGGCCGCGTTCAATTCTAGTCGCGGGATCGTGATCGGCTTTAACGGGGACAATTTTGTCTTGGTCCCGATCAAAAAAACGGAATCTGTTACGGGGGCGTCGATGAGTCGCACGTACACAACTGCAGCATAGCCCCGTTGAGACGCATCGCAAAACCCTAATAAGAAACACGGAGCTTTCTGGCGCGCGCTCATATATCGTGGGACGCGAATGTGGCACAAGGACGGCAGATCGGACATAAATTGTGCCCATTCGACATGAATATCATCAGGCAAGGGCGCGTCCCAGGCCAGACCAGCTTCCCAGGTGCGCTGCATGATAGTTTTTGCAAGAAATACAGTGGGCCCGAAGAAACCTAGAGGATCGAAAATCCGGGCGATTAGGGACAAAAGGCCACGCTTCGTGTACACGGGAGGGTGTTCTAACCGGAGAGCACAACAAAAATAGTCACCCTCGGGGTGCCATTCGAGGCCCAGCACTTTAGTGATGTGACTATCGGTCGTGTCAAATGGCAGGGGCCCACCAGCCCGATTAGCGACGGGTACAGCGTCCAAAATAGCTGGTGTGTTCGTGGCCCACTTCTTGAGTTCTAAACCCGCTTTATTTAGCACCGAAATCAAGTCAGATTGAAGTTTCACGGCCTCATGTTCAGTATCCGCACCATCGCAAATATCGTCAACGTACGTTTGGCGCATGAGCGAATTGCGCACTGGTTCGAAGTCGTTACAATCTTCGAACGCGATTGTTTGTAAAACGCGTAGCGCTAGAAATGGAGCGCAATTGACACCGTATGTGACGGTGTGCAATTCATATTCCTTGAGTTCATCATGTGGGGACGATCGCCAAAATATGTGTTGGTATTTACGGTATTCGGGCAACACCAACACCTGCCGATACATTTTACAGATATCGGCTGTAAATGCGTATGGATGCACACGGAAACGCGTCAGAATATCTACGATATCCTGCTGGAGTTTGGGACCAGGGTACAACAAATTATTTAACGAACGGCCGCTACCCCCTTGAGCCGACGCGTCAAACACGACTCGAATTTTGGTCTCATCGATCTCTGGACGATATATGGCATGGTGCGGAATGAAATAATGTCCGGGAGATTTTGCGACGGACATATGACCTAATGACAGGTACTCGGACATAAAATCGATATACAAGGATTGCAATTGCGCATTGGTGGACAGCTTTCGCTCGAGCGCCTCGAAACGTTTTATCGCCATATTGCGCGACCCGGCGAACGTATCGGCTGACACCGACGTACGAAATGGTAACGGTACCGCGAACCGGCCTGACGGCATGCGCACACATTCGTCGCGAAAAATCTTTTCACACCGTCCGTCGTCCGTAAACGTAACGGGAGCGTCGGCGGGTTCTTCGATGTGCCAGAACCGGTCCATTAACCCTTCGATCGACACGGAAAGCGAGATAGGTAATGATCGAAACGGACCGGCCTCGTTCTCGCTTACAGGCCCGATTAATATCCATCCGAAAATGGAGCTGAACGCCACAGGGAGGGTTCTTTCCACTTCAATTTGCCGCCCATCCATAATGGAACCATACACATCCGCGCCTAATAACAGGTCGATTGGTGACGAAATATCGAAAGTGGCGTCGGCTAACGCGATATGCGAATACCTGTCCTTGATAGCTGACGACAACGTATGTCTAGGCAGATCGCTAGTTATGGATGGCAAGACCCAGGCGCTTACATCAATTACAGGTTCGGTCGCGAACCGCGGTTGCACCTGACACTCAACACGGCCTTGTACATCGATAACGGGAACTCCTCCTAAGCCAATCACAGGGGCGGTCCATCGCTTATGTTTCAATCCCAACTGGTCAGCGCAGGCACAAGTGATCGCGCTGATTTGCGACGCGCAATCGACTAACGCGCGCATCGTATGCCATGTTCCGGCACGGTCGCGGATATGTACCAGTGCAGTCCCGAGCACGACGGAACCTGGCGGGCACGACGATGGTCGTGGAGCGGCAGCGCACAGCGAGGCCTGCGGCGGGGCCTCGTGATCATCACGGCGGTGATCATCTTTCGGGGGGTGAAGGAGATGATGGTGTTTGCGCGAACAGTCACGACAGCGCGTTTTTGACGCGCATTTTGGAGCCCAATGGTCAGCACTAAAACAAACATAACACAACCGTTTTTCACGGGTCCACCGGACACGGTCGTCGACTGTCCATGACTTAAAACGATTGCACGACGATAAAGCATGTGTCCCGGTACAACAGGGACACCCATTGTCGACTTTAGACGTGACGAGCGATGTAGGACGTGATCCAGCAGAATGCCACAATCGATCTCCCCCCTTACGGAATTTGCCGGATGACTGATCAATCTTGGGCTGCGCAGGTGCAGGGTTGTTTTTACGAGGTTCACCGACAAGCTCGAGAATAGCGACGCGCGATTGGACAAATTCCAATAATTCATGAATGGTCGGATAATCCGACTTAACCGACTGTTCGAACTGTTTTCGCATCGCGATCGGCAAACATTGGAAGGCGACTGAAAACAACATAAACGAACCCATATTCGATATCTGAAGTGCCTCCAACAATGACGTACCCTCGGCAAATAAACACACAAATTTATTGAGCTCAGCAAGAGACTCATGAGAAACGGCCGGGGCACGTAATAATTTGTCGACTAACGACGTAGCTACTAATCGCGGCCGATTGAACCTATTTTCAAGTGTATCCCACGCTAGCTTATAATTATCCCCGCTTACGGGAATACTGCGTACGGCATCTGCCGCGACACCTTTTAGACAACCCACTAAATAATACATCTTATCGATGTTTGATAAATTAGACCGGGTTTCAACCAACGCGGAAAAACGGTCGCGGAACGTGGGCCAATATCGGAAATCGCCGTCGAAATTTGGCAACGGGATTTCAGGCAAACGCGAGATAGATTTTAACGGGTTGTCACGGGACGTCGCAGCTAAGGGTTTATGACCTGAGTGGGTTGATAATAAATTATTATCCCGAAGGTACGACAAGTCAATGACCTCAGCACCCGTCGGAGTCAAACTTTCGGCGACAGCTTTCGACGCGACAATGAGTCCGCGCACCTCCGCCGACAGACCCTCAACATACTGATCATGGTCACCTAACGTCACCAAACAATCTAACAACGCATCGTCATCTGATTTAAATTGTACCCATAGTGCATCTAAATCCCTTGCACTAATGAGAAATTCGGGACCTAGATCGGGCTCGGCCGACACACGCAACGCCATATCGTGGATACTCCGAATTTGTTTTACCACTGACGCCCGTTTCATGTCAGCACGCACCTTCAAACGCGTGACCCGCTCTTTTTCCTGAGCGTCACCCATAATGACTCCAATAAAAACGCTGTATACCGTACTCGACGACTACAAATAAAAATAATTCACACGAAAAATGCGGGACGGTATAACAACCGTAAATATACGTAATAATAATCAAGTCCGAAATAACAAATAATTAAGACCCGGCAACAGCCCACGTGGGTCCTATAGTACGCTGGCCGATCCCCCGTTGAGGTCGACAACCACGCTCTGCTACCAAATGTTTCGCCAGAACCGCTCCTACGACTTTGGTGGTCGGCGGCTCTGACTCGCGTATTATAGGACCAGGTCAATAATATAAATACTTAAAATAATAATAACAAGCATATATTGTTACACGGACACGAGACAATATATATAATAATAATGTGGGCGCCCAGAAAAACAACAACTAATAATAATAATAATACACGTAGAATACGGAATAATAATAATAAAAAATATGGTACGATATAATAATACAAATCACGTGACCCCAACACTGCTGATTAGGCACAGCTGATAGCGCGTCCGACGGGCAGCTCCCCGCGATAACGGCTCTTCACTGCTTTGAATGCAGGCGACGGCGGAAAACCCCGAACCTCGTCAGCCGGTGAGCAATCGGCCGGCGGCACACGCACGACAGCAGGAGGACAAGACCGGCGGCAACACACAACGGTGGGAATAGGATCGGCGGCAACGCAATTGGCGGCAAAACGCACGACGGCGACAACTAATTAGCCGGCGGCAACGCACAACGGCGGGAAAACGCACGACGGCAGGAAAACGCACGACGGCGACAACTAATTCACCGGCGGCAACGCACAACGGCGGGGAAAACGCACAACGGCGGGAAAACGCACGACGGCGACAACTAATTCACCGGCGGCAACGCACAACGGCGGGAAAAACGCACAACGGCGGGGAAACGCACGACGGCGACAACTAATTCACCGGCGGCAACGCACAACGGCGGGAAAAACGCACAACGGCGGGAAAACGCACGACGGCGACAACTAATTAACCGGCGGCAATTAGCGGCGAACGGACGACGGTCCTAGCCGAGCGAGAAAGTCAGACCAGCCAAAAAAAAAACCACACGAGACAGCACACACGTGGCTCTGCGGACGCAAGTTCAGCGACGGTCATGCGTTTCACGAGCTTAATCCGCACCGCTCGGTGGCGTGAAAACGACAGACAGCCGGTTGCGAGCCGGCGAGCATGATCGCCGCGAACAGTAGGGAGGGGGGAAGACGCCAGAAGCTCGTCGAAAGTTCTAGACGGTCATGGAGTAAACGACCCGAGCTTCTGGCGCGAAAAACAAAAGGTGGACGGTGTTTGAACAAAACCTTTTTTCAATTTTCCGACAAAAAGGCGGATATAATAAAAATCCTACGGCGAGAACAATCAGAACTTCATTTAGAAGTACATGCGTGTTTTCCTTAATCACTTCAAAAGGTACCAACTGTGAAAGTAGTCAAAATATAGACAATCCTGCCCTAGTGCAAGATGTTATTACACCTGACAAAACTATTAATGAAGGGTCAGTATCGTGTTCGGACACAGCATCCTCGTCTTCGTCTTCTTCGCCCACAAAAATAAAATCAGAAAAATGTAACACGAAAAAAATAAATGAATCTATTACGTTAGAAGATTGTTCTGTGACATATTTTTCGGTATACCTAGCTTATAAATGTATTAAAAAATTTAATTGCATCGAATGTAAGATAAATCTAATAGTAGAAAAAAGTTTGAGTGATAAGAATCAAATACTGTTAATTCATAAAAATTATTCTGATATTGAAAAACATACAGGACTCATGGCGCCGTCGGATCAATTAAATCACGTAATAGATCGTACTTTGTCAATATTTGAAACAACATTTCAGAAACTTCTACACAAGAAAAAATTAAGATCTACTTTATTGACAGTTTTAAAAAAGGATGAATTAATATCAAACTGGATCGATGAAAAAAATAATAAATGCGCCGATCATTACGTTTTTATCTTAGAAAAATTATTAATATGTAAAATTTTTAGGACTTCAAAAACATTTTCAACTACATCTCAACAAATTAAATTAGCAAAATTAAAAATTCTGAGTCATATTTAGATATTAAGTGTATACCTATGTAAATGTGACGTGTAAATGTGTAATTATTTTACTAAACTTTAATATTGTATAACTCCTGGATTTTAATAATTATTTGTAATTATTTTTTATTTTTTATTATTTGTAATTATTTATTATTTTTTATTAGTTTTAAATTTATTATAAATCAATTATTTACGATTGTAACATAAAATTTAAAAAAGCTGGTAAGTGAATGATGGTGGTACAAGTTCGTCCTTCGTCCCTTCGGTCCTCGGATAAAATATTGGTGATGAATGTATTAAGTTTTAAAGAAATGATGACTCATTTCTTTAGTATAAAACGATTCTGAGCAAAGCTTCAGTGTAATATAATATATTATTATTTAAATACTGTTTACGTATTTTACGGTTATTTGTATCATTTTTGGTGAGTTATAATAATTTATTAAAGTGTGAATAAAAAAAAATCCTGACTTACGATTTTTGAACTTTTGTTAGGATAATTAGGTAGGTATATGAGTAAGGTCATATTAAATTTTCAGAACTTTTTGTCAAACATTTAAAATTATATTACATAAAAACTTTCAAACAATTTAGTAAATTATAAGTTCTATATTTAAGTCAAAAGTGCTATAATTGTTCTGAAAATGTTGTCCAATATAAAAAAGTATGTATTTGATATTGGATAAAATTTTCAAGTTTCTATCTTCAATACTTTTCGATTTATGACTATATACCTAAAATCTGAACAGTGAAAATCTCGTTAACGGCGGATTTTTACCGATTTTACCGTTTTTACTCAGTTTTTCGATCGTTATTCTTGATTACTGGAAAAACTATGGAAATTTTGGAAAAATGACCTCTCTAAAGTACCATCTCAGTTCAATTTCGAATATAAAAAGTTGCTGGACGAAACTTTTGGACATGGATTTCTATACGAAAAAGTGTTTACAGAAAAAAAAATAAAAAAAAAATAAATAAATAAACATCATTATAAAACCATAAGATCCTTCGCTTCACTCAGAATCTAAAATGAATTATCATGAATAAACAGTTTAACAATAAACAATTTAATCTTCCTTTTTAAACAATATAAGATTATATTATATACCTATGTGAGTATGTGACCGTGTTTTAAAGGAAACAAAGTAATAACCGGTTGTAGAATCATTGATTTTAGATTATATATGTGTATATTCTAAAATCAATGGTACCAGCACGGCGGCACGGCGCGCGACGCAATAATAATATAATATGTATATCTTAGGTAGGTATCAACAAAAATAGAAAAGGTTCAATAGAAAAAATAATTAAATGTTCACGGTAAATACTACAACGACCTCTGTTGTGAACAAAATTGTAGTCGCCGAATCTCCCTATATCACCGCTTATCTGTATATTCTAAAATCAATGCTAGTATCATAAAACTAGATAAAAAAATATTTCTTCAAAAAAAATGCTACATTTGTATCTTTATTATATTTTTATATAATAAAATTATTAATATTTATATTTTTTATCTTGTTATAAACAACATAAATATAGATATCTAATTCACATAATGTAAATACAATTAATAATACCTGTGGGCTGTGACTAGTATCTTATAACTAATAAAAAAATGAATAATTAACAGAAAATAAACAATTTAAATATAAGTATCTACTCTACATAATGTAAATTTAAATCAAAAGAACACCTGTGACTAGTTTCTTATAACAAGTAAAAAACAAAATGAATAATTAACAAAAAATATTATAAATAATTTAAATATTATAAGTATCTACTCTACATAATGTATACCAAAATAAAATAATACTTGTGATCATTGATTTTATAATATACAGATAAGCCGAGGTATATGAATATTTGGTAACCATATTTTTAGATTTATTTAATTCCGATAGATATCGCTATGCTCGTTTCACACTACACGGTTTTGACCGTACGGCAAAAAACCGGACGGCGACATTTTGTTAGAGGCGCGAAGAAGAGCATATACGCTTTCATATTATACGGTCACGGCAAAATGCCGGCGCCGCGCCGTGCAGCAACCGTCTACTGCCACTACAGTATACGGCAGCCGGACGGCGCGATAAGCTTAGTGGCGTACGTGACCAAATGCACGTTTTCATATTATACGATTTTATTCGTGCGGCAGAGTTCGATCAGCCACTTCGAGACACGATTACTTGTGATCAACTAATTACTTAATTACTTGTGATTAAACTTAGAATATATGGACTAAATAATGGCGGAATTCGATGTAGAATTTTTAATTACACTCGTGCAAGAGAGACCAGTGTTGTGGGATAAAGGCTTAGAATTATACAAAGATAGGAATGCTACAAAAAATGCCTGGCGAGAAGTTTTAATAGAACTTAACCCGGAATTTGATGTTCTTGATGACAAGGAAAAAAATTTGTTTGGTAATTATTTTTTAGTATTATTACAATATAAAATATTATTTAAAATATAAATTCTTAGTTTATTAAAAAATTGAAATACCAATATAAATTAGTTCATTTTTTGTTCATATTCACTGGCATTTCAAGTTTATATTTTCGACATTTGCCATGGTAAACTTCCGACGTCAGAAACAAAATATTTACACAATGTATTTCTTATATTATTTGGCGTAAGGCCTCCTCTTACGTAACTTTCATCAGGTATATCTGACAAACCTGTGATTGACATTGTATCCAAATCGTTATATCCATCCCTCCCAAGTACAAAATTATGTAAAACAATGCAAGCATTTACAATTTTGACAGCAAATTCTGGGTGTACATTAATTGGTCGATGAAATATCCGCCACTTATTTGTGAGGATCCCAAAAGAGCATTCAACAAATCTTCTTGCTCTAGATAGTCGATAATTAAAAATTCTTTTATCGACTGTCAGACGTGTTCCACCAAAAGGTCTCAGTAAATGTTTATGTAAACCAAATGCTTCGTCTCCAATGAAGAAGTAAGGTAGTTTTGGACTGTCTATTCCGGGCAAAGATTTTGCTTCTGGCAATTGTTGTTCATTATTTTCTATTGACTTCCACAAACTAGACCTCTTAAACACTGCCGAATCGCAGTCTTTACCGTAACTTCCAACGTCAATGTACACAAATCGATGTTTGGAATCTGCAACTGCCATGAGAACTATAGAATTATATCCTTTATAATTAAAATACATTGATCCACCGTTAATTGGGCAAGTTAAACGGATATGTTTGCCATCGACGGCTCCTAGGCAGTTCGGGAAATTAGCTCTATTCTCAAACCCAGAAGCAATTAATTCCCATATTTCTTTCGTTGGAGTAGGATATAAAGGGGGATTCTGGAACCGCCTCCGCCTCATAACGCCTCTCTGCCGCCTCATAACGCCTCTCTGCCGCCGCCGCCCGACCTGCCGCCGCCGCCCGACCTGCCGCCTCCCCCACCACTCCTCACCCTACCTACTGACCACCACTCATAATTTTCATAATTTTTTGCATTACATTTTGAGTTATGTTTATATAATAATGTAAATATATGTAAAATATATTATAACATGCATTTTAATTTGCACCCACTGAGCTGATTTTCTACGGGCGCCCCTGTGATATAGCTCTTGTTAATGCCGAAGACAACTGGTCAAAATTAATAGAAATAGTCGAAATTGACTTACAGCTTGTATATAACTGGATGGAAAATCAACTGGATTATCACTTAATGTAAATAAATCAGTATGCATGCCGATAGTCACAAACCGATCACGGCTTCCAGTTGGAGTGAACTTCATATTACATCAATGTTCCGCAAATAAGACAATCTGTGATTGTAAACCACTTAAAATGGTACAATAATTTAAATATTTAGGAGTCATAATGGATCAGGAGCTGAAATGGTCTGAGCATATAAAATTAATCAAAAATAAAATCCGGAGATTAATTTCCCTATTTTATAACCTAACCGCTTTCTTAATAAATCAGTTGTACGGCAAATTTATATGGCATTATGTAATTCACTCCTATTATATGGTATAACATGCTGGGGAGGCGCCAGCAGAACAGACATAAAATCGGTATATACTGCCCAGAAAATTATTATAAAAGTAGCCTACTCGTTACCACCAACATACCCCTCAATAGATATTTTTAAAAATACTAACATATTATCAATCTATAAATTATATATTAAACAAACACTTATAAAAACAATTCAAATGCAGATACTTAATAATACAGATATAATAGACAGTAGAACAGGTAATAACATAAAATTACCTTATATATCATCATCCAGTACAAAAAGTGCTCCTGATTATATGGTCAAAACTATATTCAACAATTTAGGAAATGATGTAAAGAGTCTAATAAAGTATGAATGTGAAAATCAGTCTAATAAAACCAATGTAAAAAATATAATTAACAAAAATCGTATAAAAAATATAATTACTAAAACAGTAAATGATCTTGATGAGAATGTGTGTAAAAATCAATTATTAAAAAGTATCTATATGTAAATATAAATGATTATCTATTAGTATCGTTTAGTTATATAATTATAAGATAATGTTATTTAGAGAAGTAAAATACATCATTCTCAATTGTATAAGATGCATGTAATTTTATTTTATTATATTATATAAGTAATATGTATAGGAACTCCGTATACCAGAAACGAGCTTGCTCAGTTGGTATACGTATCAGCTCTTATCGCTATTATTATAATAATTTAACTTTTGTAATTTGATTATTGTATTGAAATAATGATATTGATTTTGCTGAAATAAATAAATAAATAAATATTAAAGAATTTTTAGAGTATTCAAAAAACTATGACTTTATTGAAGGTTTTGAAGATTTTGGACATTATGGGCGGACAAATAAAAGTGCTAATTGCGTTATGTTGTTTATAGCTCGAGGATTGTTTTCACCATAGAAATTTCCAGTCGCGTACTTTTTAGCTCATTCAGGAGTAAAACATAAATTACTTAAAGATTTAATAATTGATGTTTTAACTGAATTATTTAAAAACGGATTGTGTCCTAAAGTATTAGTGTGTGATCAAGGTACAAACAATCAGAGTGCATTAAAGTCGTTAGGCGTAGACGAAAACAAACCTTATTTTTTTGTAGAAAATAATAAAATATTTTCAATCTTTGATGTCCCTCACTTAATAAAAAGTGTAAGAAATAATTTAATAGGCTGTACTTTTGAAAATGATAATATGAAAATAGCTGCGTTTAGTGATATTTCAGAAACATATGAAATAGATAAAAAAAATATGAAAAGTAAAGCTCTCTTAAAAATCACTGAAGCTCATATTAACCAAAGTTCATTCCAGAAAATTAGAGTAAAATTAGCGGTGCAATTATTTAGTCACACTATGGCGTCTACTATTCGTACTTGCATTGAAACTAACGAATTAAAAAGTAAGACAGCTAAAAACACAGCTGATTTTCTAAATTTTATAAATAAATTGTTTGACTGCTTAAACAGCAGAACATTGTATAGTTCAAATCCATACAATTGTGGATTGTCTGATTCTGGTATTGTAAAACCATTTTTAAATGAAGCGGCAACATATTTTATAAATTAACAAAAAAATAAAAAAGGTAAAATGACTAAACCTCCCTGTTTTAAAGGCATTACACAAACAATAACCGGAATTCTCAGTTTTTTCGAGGAAGAAAAATCAAATAACACTGAAGTCAGTTTTATATTAACTAATCGGTTAAACCAGGACACACTAGAAAATGTATTTAGTATTGTGCGACAAAAAGGTGGCTACTATAAGAATCATACAGCGAGAACGATTAGAACCTCATTTTGAAGTACTTGTATATTTTCATTATGCACTTCTAAAGGGGCGCATTGTGAAAATATTATTGAAAATACCGATTACCAAACAAATGAACAAGCGTCAATTTTATTGGAGGGTGAACAGATAAATAACATTGAAAATGATCAAACTTCAGATTCCAATTCAGAAAGCAGTGTAAACGTTACAGACATATCAGTTCCAGAGGATTTAAACACAATATCAGTCACATTAGAGGATTGTTCGGTGACATATTTTGCTGGATATCTAGCATTTAAATGTATACAAAAATGTAATTGTGAATATTGTAAGGGTGAATTGACTATAGAGAAAGATTTAAATGAAAAGAATCAATTACTAATTATAAATAAAAATTATTCATTATTTAACACAGGCCTTAAGGCGCCAACTAAAAAGTTTAATGATAAATCGTTAATATGTTAAATATTTTTGAAAACAATTTTGACAACGTGAAACATAAAAAAAAATCAGGTTTAATTTAACTAACAAAATAAAATGTAATGAGAAAATAAAAGCATGGGTTGAAAATTCTTCCGATTGTGTTGAACATAAATTATATATTATAGAACTAGCTTTAATTTGTAAAATATTTAAAAAAACTAAACATAATGCAACATCATCGAAATTAGTGAAAATTGCAAAATTAAAAATTTTAAGTCACATTTAGAATACCTGGAAATTAAAATAAGATAATTTATAGCTTTTTATTATCTCACTAGTCACTACACCTGAGTACCTGACATCATTTTATATTTTATATTTGTTTTATTTAAACTTGACTCATACATCATAGGTTAGTTTAGTTATTTCAGTTTACGCGTTTTAGTTTTAAAAATCAATGACTACCTCATATAACTTTGAATTAATTTAATTACGTGTAAATAATTATTTTTATTTTTTTTAAGTGTTTATTATTACATGTTTATCTAACGTATATTTTTATACTTTATAACTACTATTATTTGTTTGATTTATTGATATTATTTAATATTTTATAGTTAAAAATATACCTAAATTGTAATCGCCGACTATCGTCCATTCGTGCCGGTTTTTATTGTATTGCCGTAATTCCGTAAAATAATTTGTTTACAAAACACAATCAATACAATAGGGCTCGTTTCACACTACACGGTTTTGACCGTACGGCAAAAAACCGGACGGCATAAACCGGATCAATTGGCTACATTACGCATAACACGGTTTTAACCGTACAGTAAAACACGATATATGCAGGGTAGTATACTTTTTCACAGGTTTAGTTTTATAAGAACACTCAAGTCGCGCGTTGTTATAATGAACGACAAACAAATTATTGCACTATGGTTGTACAATCGTCGCCGCAAAAGACAACAGAAAAATCGTGTTTTTTGGGTACATCCTATTAATGCTAGAAGAGAGGAAGTTGGATTATTTTATACATTATTTAATGACTTACGAAATGATGAAAATAAGTTTTTTAATTATTTTCGTATGTCATGTGCTTCTTTTGATGTACTACATGAAAAACTCAAGCGTAAGCTTCAACGTGAAAACACGCAATTTAGAAATTGTATACAACCAGTTGAGATGTTATCGATTACATTGAGGTTAGTAATTAATTAACTTAATATTACTATACCTTTACTAACTGATAATACTTATATAGATTACGCTAGAAAATAAAAGAAAAAAAAATCGCACCTTTATTATTATAACTGATAATACTTTATAAAATAATAACAATAGAAAATAAAAGAAAAATGTTTGACTGTTACAATGTTTTTTTACATGTCAATTAAAAAAAAAAAAATTAATCTACTAAAATGTACTAAAATCGATGCTTTCTGATAATGAGGATGCTACTGAATTTACAGAAGGGCTAATCTGTTCTGTGTAAGAGACTTCGTGGTTGGTAGTAACTGGATTCAGTTGTTTACTGCATGATGGAATTTGCTGATTTCCAGTTGAATATGGTTGAGATAAGAAAACATTGGAGTGGTTGGGAGTGTTGAACAATTGTCGAGGATGATATTGAGTAGGATTTGATGTACTTACATAAAGTTGCTGATAAGGTGGGATATAAGAAGATGCAGCAAGATGTTTTTCTTTCTTACTTTCATTGATATTTTCAATAACTTTCAAAACACCCATTTGAAATCGTAAATAGTCCTGATTATCAAACTGTTGCAGGTGAGGCAAGAGACTTTGTAAAAAAGCCATTTTATTACAAGGTTGATCCTTTTCTTCAAGTAATTTTATAATTCTCAAATCAATGTCGTTCTGACTTTTATTTTTCCTTCTTTTTTGTGGATTACTTGTTTTTTCCCTAGAAATATCTAAAACATTATCTAAAGCTTGCAGTTGAGGCTCTATGTCATCTTCTTCATTCTGTGGATCGTTTCTCGGTTCCGGTTCCAGGCTATTCGAAGTCGGTCGCTCAACATAAATTTTTTTTAAAAACTGCAATTGATCAAAATATACATATTTCTTAATTTTTTTTGCTCCCGAACCACTTCTCTTGCACTCTTTGTCTTTTTTGAAATATTTTGAATATGAATCGCGAAGATTAGTCCATTTTTTAAGAACTCCTTGACCTGAAAGAAAAAATATTAATCAAATATTCAAATAAAGAATATTGGTAAGTCTAAAAAAAATTTACTGCTTCAAAATGTGATGACAGACACAAAAATAAACAAATAAAGCACCCACCACATTGTAAAATCAATACATCCATCACTCTATTCAGAATCTAAAAATAATTGTATATGCTATTCATAATTTAAATTTTTTCTAGGTATCTTGCAAGTGGTTGTACATTCACCGATTTACATTTCAGTTATAGAATTGGAATTTCAACGGCAAGTAAAATAGTAGAAGAAGTATGTACAGCAATTTGGTGCCTAATGAGAGAGGATTGTATTCCAACACCAACGAGTAGGATATAAAGGGGGATTCTGGAACCGCCTCCGCCTCATAACGCCTCTCTGCCGCCTCATAACGCCTCTCTGCCGCCGCCGCCCGACCTGCCGCCGCCGCCCGACCTGCCGCCGCCGCCCGACCTGCCGCCTCCCCCACCACTCCTCACCCTACCTACTGACCACCACCTCCCCCGCCACTCCTCACCCTGCCTACTGACCACCGCCTACCCCACCACTCCTCACCCTGCCTACTGACCACCGCCTCCCCCGCCACTCCTCACCCTGCCTACTGGCCGCCGCCCGACCCCGAGTCACTCCACCCTGTTGTGCCGCTCCACCCCGCGACCTTCACTCCACCACTGTTGTATCACCCGACCTCTTTATCATGCTTTTAATACCATCACACCACCTTATCTCAGTCAGTGCAGTATAAATAGTCTGTTATCAATGATATCTTAAAGTTTTTAACAGAAAAAAAAAACACAAATAATTTTCTGTGAAAAAAAAAAAAATGATTCGATTATATTCATTTATTATATTTATTTTTTTCGATTATATTCAAAAGATGATTCGGATATATTCATATACGATAATATACATATATAAATGTCTGTCATGCATACAACGCAAAAATATGTCGATAAATAGGATACATTTATAAAATATATTTGTCCTTCACGTACAAGAGACTTGCACACACCCGTCGAGATATGTCTCTTGGTAATATATATATATAAGATATATGCAGACAAGTGTCACACAAATAGGGTATATTCATAAAAGATATTTGTCCTTCACGTACAAGAGACTTGCACACACCCGTCGAGATATGTCTCTTGGTAATATATATATAAGATATATGCAGACAAGTATCACACAAATAGGGTATATTCATAAAAGATATTTGTCTTTCACGTGCAAGAGACGTGAGCAAACATGTCGATACAGGTCTCTTAATATATTGCTATTGGTGTGCACACTGACACCCTCTCATCACTACAAGGTCAATCTTATTCAACCCCACCCTTATTCTCTACCACTATAGCGACACCGTCGCACGACCTACTATAGTATGTGAAATCGAGATGAAATCAGTCTGATTCCAGTCGTCTGTGCGTATAGTCTTTCAATATTTTTTTTACACTAATTTTGTTCAAGTGATTTTACTTAATAATAATAATATAAACATGGCAGGTTCAATTGAAGAAAATAAAATCGTTTACAAGAGGTACAAATATGTTCCACCAGCACAACCCGCTAGTCTTATCGATACAACATGTTTTACGATAGATTTCGCAAATCGTAAGTTTATCCACATCGGAATCGATCCAACAAATGATTTTAACGTTGTTATACATTTGATAACCGCGTCTCGACATATAATTATCACACACGAATTTCTAAATCGCATATTCACGATGATGGGAAACATCCTGTCGATTATCTTGGACCCACCGTCGAAAATAAAAATCGATACATTTTTAAAAGACGACTCGATCATTATCACCAAAATGGTGTATAGAGGGGAAAACAACCTTGTAATCGAATCGAAAAAACACGACGGGTGTCGTGTACTGCTCAATCGTGAAAATCTACTGTCTCTGCAAGATTTGGAAACAAGTATTTTACAAAGCTTTTCATACAAAACTGTGGTCATCGGTCCGATAATAATGAGGCAGATCACTGAAATACACGAGTTCTTGAATAACGAACGTCGTAGTGGATACATACCAATTATTTTCAATGAGGTAAAGCAAAAGATAACACGTTGTAATATCCCGTCGACGATAGAACCCAGTTTCATGGACCAGATAAAATTATTTGCCGCTCAACAAGTCGCAGAACGTTGGTATGGACATGATGAAGTCGATAATAAGGTAATTATTTTCACCCATAAAAATATATACCATCTTTACTCATGTATTTTATTTCCATAGTTATTTGACATATCCCCACCCACACCATTGTCGCCAGTTCAAGCAGTACCAAACAACTTTTCGAGCACAGACACAAAGTGGACCGATACAGCGAGCAATTATTATAATAATTTTAATGTTCAATAATGTAAACATTTTATATATTTTTTTTTTCAATAATAACCTGTATGTAATGGGTAAAAATAAATATTATCAAAATATTTTTAGTAAAAAAAAAAGTGTTTTTTTATTCAATATTTTACAAATTAGGGTAATATGTATAAATAATAATAATATTTACAAAAAATTATAATTTTTTAACATCTCCATTAAATGGGTTATAAGTGATAACTTGATCGTGTAAAATGAGACAATACGCGGCAGTGGCAGCCGGTATCAC
This sequence comes from Therioaphis trifolii, assembly GCA_027580255.1. NCBI lineage: Eukaryota > Metazoa > Arthropoda > Insecta > Hemiptera > Aphididae > Therioaphis > Therioaphis trifolii. The sequence continues at coordinate 229,797 of JALBXZ010000034.1, forward strand.
TACTTCTGTTTCAAACTCTATCCGTAGGTCAACAGTAGAAGATTTGACAGCATCGTTCTGATGTGATAAATCGACGACTATAAGCGGCGCGTGGTTTTGAAAATCTTCTTTTGATAGTAAAGGTTTACAATTTACCTTACTGTAGTATGATTTTTGAAAATCCGCATACGCCTTGTACAATATCGCCGTGATATTTGCAGAAAAATTTGCGCGAAAATCTTCATACGGATACACTTCAGAGTTTAAGTGTACTTTGAGATTTTTAAGATTGCAATGATCGAATCGACCAGACGAATGATGTAACACATTTTTCCGATTTGTTTGAAATCCGATTATAACGAACCGAGGTTTCTCTAGTAAACTACTGGATTTAACCGTCCACGAATGAGAAGTGTTTTGAGGTAAAACTGGATATTCACATAGGTCCCAAGTTCTGAACGCGCAAGAAATAGATTTACGTGAGTCTATAATTTTCAACAGTTTTAATTTTTCCTTATCAGACACTTTGATAACAGGCATCTTCCAAATGACTTTACTCAGTGCTATTTTTACTCTTCTGTTTTTTTCATGATTTTCGGCTACTGCATCTCCAGTGACGTATAAAGCGTCGAAATCGTGAGACGATCGATTTAAAATCAACTGTTGATTACAATTCAGCATTATTTTCTTATAGTCTTCACAGAACCCAAAAAAGTGTTTTAACGGGATACATCCGGAAAATGTATTTTTATTCGCTGATATTTTGTTGTCTTCTGTTTTTATATTCCACATAAAGTTATCCGATTCATTCGTTTTATTTGGTGAATACGAGCAATATCCTTTCAGACTCGACGATAACCAGGTGACTTTAATTTCTGTATTTCTACACCATTTAGCTCATATCGCATTTCGGAAAAAAGAAAAGCCAGTCCATTGTTTGTAAAACTATATGTACCTACGCCAGTCAACGCGTCCGTCGGTAAAATAACATTACCCTCGATATAAAGATAACTCTCTGAAGGCAAAGTATAAGAATCCATATTTTGAATATTTATACGTATTTCATCGTTTAAAGACATGGCGGTGTTTGAGTATGGTAAAAATGAGTGATATTCCATCTGTGTTATTTTACAGTCGTCTGTGTACCCTTCGGTAACATCTAAATACATTTCGTCCATGATTATAATACTTTTAATGAGCGCAGAAATGTTATATTAGCTTTAGAGAGTTGCACGGACGGTGGGCGTGTAACCTTATTGACTTTCCTGGTGCTACTGACAGTCTTTTTTATTACGACTCTGTTAAACTGTAGAGCCATAATTATGTTGAACGACTTGTAAACGAATCGTAATAGGTTCACCACGCAAATTTATCAAATTATCGTTTTGATCTTTCAATGCTATATTCACTCTAGTTATAGATTCGGTATTGAGATGATAATAAACCAAATTTCGAGGAACTTCGATTATCTTATATCCCGGTGGTACAGTGGGGTAAAATTCGTGTATAGTCTGACTCGGCAATCCGTCAGAGAATGAACCACAAATTAAATTACATTCCACTTTTATAGAGTTCACTTTCATTATGTTGATTAAATTAACTGATTCATGAATAGTACTAGCCTTATACACTGTATTTTTAAATCCTAACAATTTCCCGATACTACCAGCCATAGAAAAATCTATATTTTCACTACATATCATCTCGCATTTTAATGTATTTTTGTTTGCTCTCAATGAGAACGAAATGTCGTCGGGTAATATCTGTTTAATGATAGCTTCAATTTTTTCGAGTTCATACGAACCTGTAGGCAACGTGTATACGTCTACATTAGCTCGATAAACATTTTTATCAATGCCTAATTTGCTACAATCGGTATATATTGTTTTTTCACTAGATTTTTCTTTTTTAAATAAACAAAGTTCGTTCGATTCAGACAAGGTAGCATTTTCTTTTAATCTTTCAACACCTATTTGATTACATCCCTCTTCAATGTTTGGAATAGAGTTATTCGTATGCAAACTCAACAGACTTAGCTGTGTGTTTTCATGTACTTCTAAAGCCGGGAAAATATCGCACGACAATTCACTCGAATTCCCGTGCAGAGTTATCGTGTACATGATAAACATTTCAAACACAAATGACCACAATTTGTACTATTATATTTTTGAAATCGCTGGTAGTTGTATTTAACATTACATTTCTTAAAGTATTCTTGTAGCTCACGTGGTGGTGGTAGATTACCAAAGCTATCGAAATATTGAACGTTGGATCCAGATTTAGTCCAGATTTAGGTTCTAGACTCGACAAAGCTAAGATTTAGGTTCTAAGCTGTACAAATATTATTTGTCTATTATAATATTCAAATTATCTGTAATAATTAAATAATAGAAATGAGTTTTAATAATAAATTAAATGATATTGCTGAATATGTGCACAATAAATTACCAGAATTAGACTTGGACAATCTCTCTGTCGCAGATAAGAGTGTGAATGACTTGTGTTATGCCATTTTTCACAAAAATGATAAAGTTTTAAAAATAAATGTTGTCAGTGCTATGAAACGAAAAAATTCATCTCTTCGTAGAATTATTAGTGCCATGAGAGATAATTCTCTTTCATCAAATATATCTGATGACAGGTCGGAAATAATTAAATGTCTTGAATCTTGTAACTATACATGTGCTGATTTCCAAAAGTATAATGTAAAAGTGATTGATGATGTTTGCAAACGGCTAAAAATTAAAATCGATTGGGTGAGTCGATTAAAAGTGTTTAAAAAATGCCAGAAAGCCTTGAACCAAAGTAATGTTAGTACAAATAACATAAATGATTTATGTGTTACTATTCAAAGTCCTACTTTGGAGGCCAATAGTTGTTATTCTGTTGCTTCTGCAGTGTCTGTGATAGACGAAAGTACAGTAAGTTTGCCGTCTGCAGAGTCGAGTAATTTAAATAATTTTAATTATGTTAAAGACATATCTGATGAGACCAAAGACACTGGGATGTTAAATACAAAATTCACCAGTAATGAAACAGAGGGATTGCTAGATCTGAGTGTAGTCACATTTAAAAATATTGTGACCAGTACACCAGAAGAAAAACTCGAAAATTTGTCTGGTAGACAGATTTCGACTTTTAATAATAAGTGCTATTATGTAGAAAGTCCGTTGAAAAGATTATTGAATAAAAGAACGCCGGTGAAGAGTGGCGTTATTTTACCGGTTGGTACGAAGAATAGATATTTAGATCAATCGTATGTCCGTAGACAAAATAACGACAAGAATTTTGGAGGTTGTACGGTTTTCGAAGGAAAATTTCGGTTCACTAAAGAAGAATGGTCCTATATTGTCTACAAAAATGAGCAAGGATTCATACGTTTAGACAATTCTAAGTATCCGACAATGTTTAGGAAACGTTTGAAGACTGTGAATAACACGTGTGTTGTTAATTTCAAGTCTGTTAATTACCCACGGACGATGAGGCACTGTCTTGTGTATATGTATTGCTGTCATCCGGGCTGTAAGAGTTTTAGACTTAAAGTTGTGCCACAAGAATCCGTAACTATAGTTTCAGTGTATAGTTCTGGTTTAGACTACTATCACAAATCTGATAATCCCCTTACAAATCATGTAAGAGGTATACAGAGAAATATGGTTCGACAAATTTTAAAGGAAACCAAAGCGTTTAAATATTCTGATGAAGCCTTAAAGTGTGCATCGCCTTCTAAATTAAGCTGTGGTTATCTCCAAGATATTAAGTCTGATGATGTCATTAGAAAAATTAGATCTGAAGCGATGAGTGCAGACGATTACGCTAAAGAAGACTTAGAAGACTTGATTGGGATGTACTACAATGATAACTACATAAAACATGTTGGTTTACCCTCGTATGTCCATTGCTACAGTGATGAGCAGTTGGAGCTTTTAACATCGATTAAATCAAAGGGTAAAGGCACAGTGACTGGTTATTTGGATGCAACTGGTACAGTTGTGAGAAAAATAAATCACGGTGACAAAAGGATATTGTATTATGCTATTGTAGTGAGTGCTTCGCTACCAGCACAGTCAAGCGTTACTTGTCCCATTGTTGAGATGGTAAGTTCGTCGCATGACATCGTAGCCATTTCTCAGTGGTTAAATGCGTTTAAAGCTTTTGTGTTGAAAACGAATTGTGAATGGCCTGTGTTTACAAACGTAGTGACTGATTTTAGTTACGCTCAAATGCATTCGTTGTGCATAGGATGGAATGGGTTGTCCTCCATATTCGATTATTTAAATTATTGTTATTCAGTTTTGTATGAGCACTGTGATGGAACAAAGTTAACTGTTATTAATGTCTGTGCTAACCATTATACTAAGATAATTGTGAACCATGTACGTACGCACTTTTTGAAAACTTGCAATATAGGTGGCACAAAACGATTGCAAAATTCTGTAATAGATTGGATATGTTTACTGTTCAACATGGATAATATGAAAGACATTGAAATGTGGTTCAAATTGTTCACAACTGTATTGTCGTCGAGAAGTAAAACCAAAGAGGTGTTCAATGCTTTGAGTCTACTTCAGAACAAGTGTATGACTCAAGGTGATGTTGAGTCATATAATGAGAAATACAATGACAACTGTTTAGATGATATGAACAAGGTGTTATGTGAAACACAAACGAGTAAATCTATGATGTATTGCAGATTTAAACAAATTAGTGAACATGTAAAGAACGATCACTGTGACTTATATAATGGTTGTGAAGTGAATGAATTTTTCGATGAAGATTACTTACAACAATTCATTCTAAAATGTGTGCCATTTATTCCTCTGTGGACACCTGTTATGAATAAAATACTAAATACAGGTGTTAAAGTTCGTCAGAGTAATGCTACTGTAGAATCATGGTTCAAAACTGTGAAAAAAGACATGTTGGACGGTGATCGCAGACTTAAGTGTGGCCGATTTTTAAGAAAGTCACATGGCCGAGTGCGTACTGTGTGTAAACAAGTAAAGTTTTCAATAAGGAAGAAGAAATGTACACGAGTATTGAATTTTGGTGAGGTGTCACCAAAACTAAATGAACTGAATGTGATGAGTGATACATCTAGACAGGACAGAATTAGTCGCGACGAGACATTTTTAAACTCCGTTGAAGAATGGGGAAAAAAAGAAAAACAACACAAACACCTTCAACCAGTTGGTTTCCGTCCTTTCAAAACGTTGAAGTTAAAAAATCCGATTCCACTGAACGATATTAGTGAACGAGTGCTGTCTAAAGAGGATGTAACACTCATTGAACCGGTAGATTGTGATCTCCATATTGTACCAGAAGAATCTATCAAAGGAATGGATAGAAAAGAAAGTATTACAAATTTGAGTAGACGATCGTTGACTACACCAGGTTGTTATAACTCTCCTTTCCGATTAGACAACTGTGACATAGAACTTTATGAAAACATGTTGCCCAAAGATTTGGATTACTATAAATTATTAAAGATGCCTAAAGGTAAACATGGTGAGTATTATACAGTCGGTAAATATAGTTGTATTTTAAATAATGATTATAATGATGTGTTGCCAGACTTAGATATCAGAGATTTTGAGTCTTTGTCTGGTGAAAATTGGTTAAATAACTTTGTGATAGATGTTTGCTTAAAGCTATATGTTATAAAACAAAATTTACAAAATGTTGAAGTCATGTCGTGTAATACTGTGAAAATGTTGTTGGAACCAAGAGATGTCGGTGAGAATCGTATGCAAAAGATTAACATTAAAGAAAACAGTACTGTTTTCATGCCGTGGAATATAAATTCAAATCATTGGATTATAGCAGTTGTTAATTTCAGAACAAAAACATGTTTTATAATGGATCCTCAGGATCCGGTTTCAGTTGAGGACAGAACATCTCAAAACCGGTTTAAATTGCTATGCAAATCCCTTAAATCAAATTGTGTATACGGTAAGAGTAATGATTTCCCCACATTGAGTTTGATCCCATGTCCAATGAAAAATATTCCTTCACAATCAGATGGTTGGAATTGTGGAGTTTTTATTATATATTATGCTTTTACCATTATGACTGAAAGTAGTTTTGATGTAGACTTCAATCCTACTGCATATAGGACATACTTGAAGAAGTATTTGCTGCAAAATTCAGATAACATGTACGATGTATGTCTTTTCTGTGGCCGTTTTTCAAATAAGCACCATTGTCAAGAAGATGATAGTGCTGTAAATTGGGTGTCTTGCAGTCGGTGCTGCAGATGGATCGCTGTAGATTGCATGCCAGAAGAGTATAGATTAATAGATTATGAGAATTGTTATTTCCAATGTCCGTTATGTGGACCACAAAAATGGACAGGTTTAAAGGTAAAATAAATTTCAAAAAAGTAAGTCTAGTAATATGTTAGGTAATTAGATTTTAATTTTAGTAGATTAATTTGAGTTTACTCTGTGTACATTATAACCATGTTTGATATTAAAACAGCACCACATGTAACCAGACCATTTATGCATATTCATACGGCTGAAGACAGCTGTAAGTTATGTACGAATGACAGTCCGAAGTCTGTAATTTCAAAATAATTTATGTTTGTTCATGAATTAATTACTGAAATGAAAGTGGGACGGCATGTAGTGCATTTTATGTAACGTTGTATTATTAAATTAAATTTATTTCAGGTAATAGTGTCTTACTGTGGGTTATCCCTATTCCAAATTGGTATGTATCGATTTTGTTTATTTTTTAAAAATTGCTATTAAAATATTTAAATATTCATTTCAAAATGTTTAGGATGAGTTTTGATCTTCTCTAAAAAAGGTGGAAGACCAGAAACTATATGAACCGTTATGGCTTTTTTTTCAAATAGCTTAAGGAATTAAACATTGAGAATAAGGTAATTTATTTTTATTATTAATTCTCTAAAAATTACTATCAAATTTTGTTAAATGCATGCAAATTGAAAACGTATATTGAGTATTTGTTGGGATACTCGTTGGGATATGAGTTCCAAAATTTGAATCTAATATTAGTCAACACAGTACCTACCAACTATTTATAATTTTGAATTCATATACAGTGTTATTTTCATTCATTACTCAAACTATATACTGTAAAGTAATAATATTTTATAATATAGATATATGTTCATATTATAAGGCGAATACTCCCAAAAATGGTGTGGGAGTGGAGTTTCAAACTCCTGCTATTTATAATTTTATTGTTTGACATTTTGATGACAAATTGTTTTCTATTTCATTTAGATATTTAATCTAATTTTCATAAACAAAAACAGTTTATATCATATGATTTAATTTTATGTGTAAGTAATTGAATACAGTTTGAATAAGGGCTCCTATCAAACTCATCTATATCTATATTTCAATATAATACCTATATTATTATTTGATTTTTCCAGTACAATAAACTGTTTTCTATTTTACATTTGTACATTATTTTTTAATAATGTACATAACGAGTTCTCGCCACAAATCCGCCTTGCGCAGCGTGCGCACGAATGTCGCCCTAAACTTGCGGACGAAAGTGTCCCAGTCACGAAACTCATCGAGCAAGTACCAGCTTCGCGCAGCTTCTGCGACATGTGATCGGACATATAGCAGTCGGTATCTTAGTGGCCACTGGTTAACTTGCGCCAGCCCGTCGACCGAACTAATCCAGTCCTCTGCTTGACTGCTAGATTCGTGTCCCGTGAATGACCATATAGACGTTCCTACGTCTGGGAGGATACGATAATCGACAGTCGAAGTAGTCTCGGAGATATCGTCAGGTTCAGTAGTCTGTGGACGAACAGACCGCGAACCGGCAGTAGACTCGAGTTTTTGCAGTCTTTCGGTTAGTTCAGCCACGGTACTGAACAGTTCGTAGTACGTCGGAGCTTTCGGCGCTAGCTCGTTAGGCGTCGAAATATTTTCGTTGCCGGTATTATTTATCGTGACCGTAGGTGGACTACTAATGTAAACAAGTAATATCGCTCAACGAATGTAAACACCGATAGGAGTGCAATAACCACTTCGTGATACGGCGTAATGTGGTCGCGATACAGCGCGATAACGACTTCGCGATACGGCGCGAATCCGGTTGCGGTACGTCACAGCGCGGTCCCGATACAGGTTAACCTCAAAATACAAAGGTTGAACTTTGAGCTCAACCGCCAGCTACGGCACTCGGCTGTGTAAAACACGTGACGTTGTTCGCACGACGAACTCGGAACTACGCGAGAGGCGTTAAAAATTCGCGGAGTCGGCACTTCACAACTTCGCGATCACGATAACCTTAACGAGGGCCTTCACGGGTACGGCGAAACACAAAAACGACCGCGCGTAACAGTCGCACAACCACGTGATGGATACGATCGACTCTTAATATATGATAGAGTCGTATCCCACTTCTGAATTGTAAACGATAAAAAAAAAACTATATCTAGAGGTGTCAGGATTAACAAAAGACGGAAGTAATATGACAACGAACGATTTATTACAATTTTGGAAAAACACAATAATACTTAGTTAACGGCAGCTCGACCGCGGACACATGTCACATACGTCGTGTCCGGCGGTAACGGCGAAAACAGGCCGGTCGTCACGGGCCACGGCGACGATCGGTCCAGTAGGGCCCTCGTCAGTGTCGCCTCGCGGTCAACAAAAATTATCGCTAACAATTGTACCCATATTTTTGCCATTGTATTATTCATGTTGATAATATTCGTTTTACTGTAATATCATTGTACTTGTTTTCCTCCCATCAATTTTAATCATTGTACTCAGAAAATGCTTAAAATATTTTGTTTTGTTTTGTTTTATAACAATTTAAGGCTTTATAGTTTTTGTAGTTGATTTTGTTTAGTACTGTAAATGTTTTAATTGTGTATTGTGGTTATATCACCTTTAAAATTTATAATTAAACTCGTATAAAAATTACAATTTTTAATTCTTTATTAAAATCTTGTTTTTGTTTTAATAATAGTGACTGGCATATAAATTTTTATTAATTACTACATAGTACATACCATAAAAATATAATATTAATGAAGACCCCAAAACAACAACAAGACGTCTCCATGTCTGGTTGTTTCACCAAATAATTTATTTCCAATAATTATATATCACCAATATTTTGATTACTTATTCAATTTAATAATATTTTTTTTATTTCTCAATGAAATCTAAAGTATGATGCAATAAAATATGAATAAATTGTATTGTGAAATGTAATTGAAATAACCTATTTTATTGGTTTTATAATATTAATTAAGTTATGTTCAGATTTTAAAAGTTATTTTGTTGAAATCTTTTCAATTTTATAATTGTGTGTCATTAATAGTTTAATAGGCAATACAATTTTTTCTATTTATACTTGAACTTTTTTCTGTTTATTTTAAATAATATATTGTAATAAAAAATTATGTTTTATAATATTTTAATTTGTGTAAATTTCTTAATAATATTCTTTGTTAAATAATTTATTATACCATATGTTTGGTGTAGTTTGTAAGTTAATACTTCTTTAGCATACATTTTTTTTAAATATTTGAATGATGTTTTGATTTTAAGAAGTATTTCTTAACAATGTTAATTTATAGGTTACTTTTTGAATTTGTTTATGTACCTAATATTTAAATATGTTTGAACGAAGTCCAGTTAAAACAATTTTCATTAATAGTATACAAACTAATGTTTATAAGTTCTAAATTTAAAGGTTTGTACTCATTTCAAATTTTTGTTAATTAATAAATTATATAGTTTTGTATAGTTTGTTAGTTTTTCTGTATCTTAACATAATATAGATGTATAATATTTAATTACTGTTATGATTGTAATGGTTATTGAGAATTTGATTGAATACATTTTGATTGAAATATATAAATAAAATAATTACTTAAAATCTGTATACAAACATTTAAAACAATTTAGTAAGTAATACTAAATACAACATTTTTTTTTTCAAAACTATTATTACATTATTTTTATACATTTAAAGTATTCATTATTGATGTAAATACATTATTTTAAGGCAATAAGAACTAGAGGTCTCCAAGATTTGTTATTTGAGTTGAGAACTTAGATTTTGTATATTTAGTTATAGGCATCATGATGGAGCCAAAATATATTTATTTTAATTTTTATAACTATGTTACTTAATAACTTAACTTTGTTACTTAATAAAACAGATTTTTCTTTCTGAAAAATTGTATAGAATAAAGATGTTTTGTTGGTGCTCTGAGGTCTTCAATTGGTAGAGAAATTAATTTGTGATTCATTTTGATCAAAGAATCTGTAATTTCAGATTTTATGGGATGATAATGAGTTTGATTAAACTATACATGATTGAAATTGTTAAAGAGATTTAGTATTACCATATATTAAGTCATATAAAATCAAAGTATTTGAATGGCTAATATACATTTGTACTTTTTACAAGAGCTTATTTTTCAAAAGATCTCATTCAGAAATATTTTCTTAATATGCATACATTTAAATTTTGTGTATCTCTATAACTGTACAATTTATAATGACTTACAAAGTTCTATTAAATTATATTCATTCCATGAAAAATATTTTTTTTAAATGTATTTTCTATGTAATTAAAATATCAAATTAATGCCTTTAGGCCATACAAGGAATTTGTTTAAAAATTAACTACATCAGTATTAATTTAGTAACTTTGCAATTGTAATTAATTAAATATCTACAACTAGTTAATTAATTTATACATAAAAATGATATAATTTCGAACAAATAATCAAGAAATTTATAATTTTACCTATATTGAAATTTTGAAAATTTGGTATGTTTATATTATCATGTATTATATTATAAACCCCTTTTTAGGTTGGATATAGGCAACATAATATACATGTCCGCCATGTTGGATTTTTTTTTCTTATCAAAAATTGCTAGTAGAAATTGCTAACTTCACGGACATTCTAATTCAACAAATTAAACACTTACTTTTCATCATCAGCTTTGAAACAAAAAAACAAAAAGGTGAATATTTCGAACACAATATAGTTTTGTGAATAAATATGCTATTTTAATTCTGTGTTTAAGGTTTATATAACTATTGGGTAATAAATTATAAATTATTATAATAAGCATAATTGGGAAAAGTTATACGAATTTAAGACTAACAAAAAACAAAAATTTTAATTTTATGTCGGTAGTTTTTTTCAGATTGGTTCAGATTTTGGTTTCTAAAATAAAAAATTGTAAAAAATGGTATTAGTTTGGGGCCGATACGACAAAGTCGGGGTGCAACGTGAATTTGGCACCCAGACCAAATTTTGTTTCTACTGGGGTGAAAAATGTGTTGCAAATTTTTTTTTCAACGTTGCTAATTGTTGCAATTAATTTGCAAAATATGGTATTAGATTGGGGCCGATACGACAAAGTCGGGGTGCAACGTGAATTTGGCGCCCCGACCAAATTTTGTCTCTACTGGGGTGAAAAATGTGTTGCAAATTTTTTTTTCAGCGTTGCTAATTGTTGCAATTAATTTGCAAAAATATGGTATTAGTTTGGGGCCGATACGACAAAGTCGGGGTGCAACGTGAATTTGGCGCCCCGACCAAATTTTGTCTCTACTGGGGTGAAAAATGTGTTGCAAATTTTTTTTTCAGCGTTGCTAATTGTTGCAATTAATTTGCAAAAATATGGTATTAGTTTGGGGCCGATACGACAAAGTCGGGATGCTAACGTGAACTTGGCACCCCGAACTATGTTTCACTATGGGGGTTGTAAAATCATGTTGCAAATTTTTTTTCCAGTGTTGCAAATTGTTGCAATTAATTTGCAAAACGATGATAATAGTTTGGAGACGATACGACAAAGTCGGGGTGCCAACTTCACGCCCGTAAGTAATCAATGAACTAACATCCATCGAGAAAAAAAATCTCACATAATCTTCCAATTAACGATATAATTGAGAATAAATACCCAACATCATCACCAAAAGAATACTTGAATATAGTTAACTCATATTATGCAACAACTGGTAAAAGATTAGCAGAAAAAAATTTCTCCAATAGTGTAAATAACATACAGTCTAATTTGGGAACAAAAATGAATAATATAACAAATAAAAAAAATATATTTAAATTAAATGCCATCGGTAGTAATGAAGTCATAAATATATTAAATAAATTGAATAACAACTCAGCTCCAGGTCCGGATGGTTATTAGGCCAGTCAAATTAGAACAAAAAATGACCCAATTCGGAATTAATTGGTGGAAAGCTGGAAATCATTTTAATTGCTTAAGTATAAGTCTAGTATTTGGGGAACATGTTTCCCCCGCCTCCGAGGTCGGCGTTGGCTGCCATCTTGAAAAAACAGCTCTAAAATCGGAGTTTTTTTAGTTTTTCGATAATTATTCAAAAACTATGAGTTTTATGAAAAAATGTCATCTGGTCTAAAATATAGAACGCTAAATTCTCTACAAAATAAAGTCCAAAAATAATAAGATCGGTCTAGTACGAAGGTTCATAAGTGACGTTAAAAAAGTACGTTTTTTTAAGTTTTTAAAAAAAAATTGATTTTTTTTTAGTTTTTTTAATTTTTTTTGAAATCCATCAATTTTACGACAAAAAGTCATAACTTACAATTTATAGAAATTGTAATTTTACGTCGAACAGTGTTATATTCATTAATTTTGAGTAAGTATCAAGGTCAATGATAGACTTTGAAATTTGACTCTCAAATCACCGGTTACAAATGTAGGCGTTGCAATACGTATTACGTTTGTAACAAATTCGTAGGTATGTAATTTATCGTGAAAAAAACCAATCAATATTTACTCCTTTATACCTACTTATAAATATAGTTAAAATATTATGAGTATAGTTACTAAGAAAATGTGTGTGTGTGTGTGTCTCGTATACAATAAACATGATATGAAGCCGTCAGGAATGCAGCTGGCTCCATTGTATTATATTCGACCTTCGGTCGCCTTCTGTTGGTGACTGGTCCTTTAATACCATTATCATACTGAACTACAGCCTACAGCAGCTGGTACATAGTCTGTAGCGTACACACAAATGCCATCCGAATTCCGATTTCAGTATTCAGTTTTACGTATACTTCCGAGCCGGTACGTACGTTTTCGCGCGCGTTCTTCGTCTTCGTTGTAATAAGTGCGTTGTGTTCGTTTGTGCATTCTTGTTCTTGTTCTTATTCCACTGTGATCGTATTTTATTTTCACTAGAGTAATAAAATGGTCGATTTGAAGTGTTTTATTTGTGATGATTTTTTATCTAACAAAGAAAGTGTAGTTATCAAAGAGCGTGGATTGAAGACACTTATAGATAACAGCAAACGACGCAAAGATGGAAAACACATTTTTTTGGAAGGACGTTGGTTTGTGACTGTTCATTGCAACAGCCGTAAATCGTATGTCAAAGAAAGCAATATCGCTACATCATTGATCACTACCAAAAATACTCGAAGGTCAGATATTCCAGTTTTCGATTTTAAACACAAATGTTTGTGATGCGTTTAATTGTTAAATAATAATGCGAAATTGTGACGAGTTTTTAAAAAAAGAAATTAAAAAACCTGTCCAAAAACGTGATCGGGTTCATTGTGTTGAAACACTAGTTTTCAAGGACAGTCTTTTGGAAACTGCAAGGAACAGAAATGATAAATGGGGCAGTGATGTTATTCTCCATGTTGGTAATGTGTCCGATCTTGTTGCAGCTGAAGGTAGATATCACGGTGCTTGTGGTAAACAATTTTTTAAACGTATTTCCACTCAGCAAACCTCTAAAGGTCGACCAGAAAATGTTGAAGTAACAGCTGCCTTTGATTTTGTGTGTAATTATATTGAAAACAATGAAGATCAATGTCAATTTTCATTACGGGAAATTCTCAATGACTACAAAGGTTATATACCAACCGAAAAAATTCTAAAAAAAAGACTTATTGATAAATATGGCCAGGAAATTGTGATAGCTACTGGAATAAATAGACAGCCAGTAATTTGTTTTCGTAATACTGGCTACACAATTTTAACAGATAATTGGTACAATTCAAAAAAACAAAATGTAGAAGAAGAACGTCTCCGTATTGTTAAAGCAGCTGCTGATATAATCCGAGAGGATATCAGATCGATGATTTACGATTTACGCAATTATCCTACACCAGAAACTTTTCTTGACAACGTCGAAAATGATGTTCCGAATTCACTTCAAATGCTTTTGAATTCAATTATTAAAAAAAAAAATGTACTGATGAAGACAAATGCAAAACCACTACCCTTTCAATTGCACACTCCATAATTGCTGCGACTAGGCCAAGATCTTTTCTTTCTCCAATACAAATTGGTCTTGGAACATTAATATACAAAAAATATGGATCAAAAGAACTCTTAGACGTTATATCCACCCTTGGTTTTTGCAGTTCTTACAATAGTATCAGGCTATTTGTTTTTGACAACGCAGACGTAAATATTGATACCATAGACGGATTAAATACATTTCACGCAATGGGAGGCATCCAATGTATAACTCCTTTCACCTCAGTGTCATATGAAACCAACATTAAAAAATTAGATACGACCCTCGGTGCTCAAACTATTGAAGAAGTCGATCGCATTCAACTGCATACTTTTCAACGAACAGTTAAAGAAGGACTATCAAACATTAAAATCAATGATGTTTATCGCAAAAAAATAACAAATGAAGTAAAACTCTTACCTAGCGATTTCTTATGGATTTATGGTAAGTGGAAACATTTAATCGATATTCCAGGTTGGAACGGTTTCATGGAAAAGGTCAACTTAAATAAAACGTACTCGAGATCACGAATATTGTGTCTTCCATTTTTAAATTCACCACCCTCCAAATATGATACAATATATTCAGTACTTCTTACTGCAGTTGAAAAATGTAAGTCATTGAATCAAAGTTGTTGTTTTGTAACCTTCGATCAACCTTTATACATAAAAGCTCGAGATATAGTAGCATCATGTTCAACTGATTCGGAAGTTAGCTCAGTTATAGTTAGGCTTGGTGGTTTTCATCTATTAATGTCTTTTATGGGTGCTATTGGCTATATTATGGACGGATGTGGATTACAAGATTTGTTCAGTGTTGCTTATGCTGTAGCTTCAACTGAAAAAATTATGACTGGCCATGCGTATTCAAGAGCTTTAAGAGCCCATATTTTAGCACATCTAGCTTTAGCCAAAATCGTCTTATCTAAAATTAATTTTTCTGAAAAAGAGCACTTGGAAATGATTGATATTCTAAGTGACGTCGGAATCACATATTTTATTGATAACATTGAAGCGTCTTTCAAAATCAGTAATAAATTGAATATTTTTTCTAAGAAACTACTTGAACTTGAGACAAATGGTGCAACAGCAAAACTTTGGATTCAATATTTCCATATGATTACGTTGGTGAAACAGTTTATTCAAGCGGAACGAAGTGGAAATTGGAATTTGCATTTACAATGTATACAAGACATGTTGCCTTATTTTCATGCAAGTGGTCATTTTTTGTATGCGAAATCATGTCATCTTTATTTACAAGATATGCAAGAATTAAAGTCTAAATTGTCAAATCTAGATTATGAACGTTTCGTAACAAAAGGATATTTCACAATTAGACGATCTGACAAGTTTTGGTCTGGAATATGGTCAGACATGACGATCGAGCAGACTCTCATGAGGTCTATGAAAAGCAATGGTGGATTAAGTCACGGAAGAGGTATAACTGAGGGTACTATGACCAAATGGATTAACTCAATGACTACTATGATAGACATTTCACAGCAAATAGAAACATTTTGTGGCGTTTCATTTGCTACAACTGAACAGCATGTTGATGCTAGAACGTCACGGATATCTAGAGACACCATTGATGTAAACAAGTTTTTAGATTGGTTTAAATCTCATGATCCTTTTACCAAGTCAGAAAATGTGATGTCCATAAGTACTGGAGTGATAGGAGATAAATTGATAAATTGCCATCTAGCATATGAAATAGGCATTGAATCAATGTCAAATGTTATTGGAAGTAATTTTGGACAAGTCAAGTTTCAGCGAAAAAATCGAGTGATGCCTCTACGAGGTTTTACTTCAAAAGTAAAAATTTACGATGAAGAGATTCCTGTTAGTCCTGATGTTATTTTTCGACGAATTTCATACATGAAAAAATCGGATGAAGAATTTAAGAAATATTTTGAATTTGAACTGGCTCCCTATCCTCTCTCACTATTCGATGAAAAAGGAATGCGGAAGACTAAGAAATCAATTTTTTATGATTTGTTTAATCCTGTAACTGACTATAATTTTGAAAACGCTGTTTACGTAATAGATGGGGGTTTTCTTTTACACAGAGTTGTTTGGCAAATAAGAGAAACATTTTCTTCAATTTTAAATAAGTACGTCAATTATGTGAAACAATATTACAAAAATAGTGTCACTATTGTTTTTGATGGATATCCAGATGATGCAACTAAAAGTACCAAATCAGCAGAACGCTACCGAAGAGCAATTCGTCATGAAGCTGCAAATGTAATTTTTGACGAGACAATGTGTGTAACTATGTCTCAAGAGCAATTCCTTTCCAATGATGCCAACAAAAAACGTCTTATATTTTTTTTACGGGAAAAGCTTGAAAACGAAAATTTTATTGTGAAGCAAGCTATCGAAGATGCTGATACTTTAATTGTTCGTAGTGCTATTGAGATCGCAAATAGTGCAGAGCGTGTTGTTATGGTTGGCGAAGACACTGATCTTTTGGTTCTACTGACAGCTCTATCGCCTTCATCTTGTACAAACATTTATTTTTTGAAACCAGGAAAAGGAAAATTGGACCATTTGTGTTATAGTGCTAACAACTTAAAATATTCAAAACATGTTAAAGATAACATATTATTTCTCCATGCTTTCAGTGGATGTGACACAACTTCGGCATTTTTTAGAAAAGGAAAAATACAATTCGTGAAATTGTTAGATGAAAAAAACGAATTGCAAAATATTGTTTCCATTTTCTTAGATGACAACGCTAATGCAAATGATATTGATGATGCTGGTCAACTTTTTATTACTACGCTGTATGCACATAAGTGTGTCGAAATGTCGTCATTGGATAAATTACGATATCAGCTTTTCGCAAAATCATTAATGAAAAAGAGTTTCGATCTTGCTTCTTTACCTCCTACTCAAGCAGCTGCTCGTCAGCATTCTTTACGTACATATCACCAAATTCAAATGTGGATTGGAAATGAAAAAAATCCCCTAGATTGGGGTTGGAAAAATACAAAATACGGTCTTGTTCCAATTACCACGAACAAAGATCCGGCTCCACAATCAGTCTTGAAAAAAGTTTCGTGTAAATGTGCGAAAGGATGCAGAGGATCGTGTAGTTGCCGAAAACTAGGATTGACTTGTTCAAATATTTGTTTTAACTGTCGGGGACAATCGTGCACTAACTGTTTAAAAGACGATCAAGAAGACCATTTCGAAATTGATGAACATTTAGAAAAAATGATTGAAAAATACTGTGAAACAGATGGAGAATATGAAGAAAACGACAATAACGAAGATCAATTAGAAGGGCAACAAGACGAAAATGATGATAAGGAAGACCAGATAGAAAAAAGGGACCAAGAAGATATTAATGGGCCTTCAACATCAAAAATATTGAAAACAAACTAATGCAGTGTGTATAAATTATCATATATTTTTATTTCTGTATAATTCAAAAAATGTAACTATATTTTATATTTAAATTATTTTGTTCTAGAAAGAAGTAGATCAGAGAGAGCAGTCAAAAAGGAAAACATGGGCCATAATATAAAAAATAAATTATTTAAAAAATATAACACTTGTATATACATATGTAAATTCAAATTAAATAATTACAATATCTTTAGATTTTTTGTGTAAAACAAGTTAATATACCTATGACAAATTACAAATAATTTAATTGCATAATATTATTTTCATAGTAACTATACTCATAATATTTTAACTATATTTATAAGTAGGTATAAAGGAGTAAATATTGATTGGTTTTTTTCACGATAAATTACATACCTACGAATTTGTTACAAACGTAATACGTATTGCAACGCCTACATTTGTAACCGGTGATTTGAGAGTCAAATTTCAAAGTCTATCATTGACCTTGATACTTACTCAAAATTAATGAATATAACACTGTTCGACGTAAAATTACAATTTCTAAAAATTGTAAGTTATGACTTTTTGTCGTAAAATTGATGGATTTCAAAAAAAATTAAAAAAACTAAAAAAAAATCAATTTTTTTTTAAAAACTTAAAAAAACGTACTTTTTTAACGTCACTTATGAACCTTCGTACTAGACCGATCTTATTATTTTTGGACTTTATTTTGTAGAGAATTTAGCGTTCTATATTTTAGACCAGATGACATTTTTTCATAAAACTCATAGTTTTTGAATAATTATCGAAAAACTAAAAAAACTCCGATTTTAGAGCTGTTTTTTCAAGATGGCAGCCAACGCCGACCTCGGAGGGGGGGGGAAACATGTTCCCCAAATACTAGACTTATACTTAAGCAATTAAAATGATTTCCAGCTTTCCACCAATTAATTCCGAATTGGGTCATTTTTTGTTCTAATTTGACTGGCCTAATAACCATCCGGACCTGGAGCTGAGTTGTTATTCAATTTATTTAATATATTTATGACTTCATTACTACCGATGGCATTTAATTTAAATATATTTTTTTTATTTGTTATATTATTCATTTTTGTTCCCAAATTAGACTGTATGTTATTTACACTATTGGAGAAATTTTTTTCTGCTAATCTTTTACCAGTTGTTGCATAATATGAGTTAACTATATTCAAGTATTCTTTTGGTGATGATGTTGGGTATTTATTCTCAATTATATCGTTAATTGGAAGATTATGTGAGATTTTTTTTCTCGATGGATGTTAGTTCATTGATTACTTACGGGCGTGAAGTTGGCACCCCGACTTTGTCGTATCGTCTCCAAACTATTATCATCTTTTTGCAAATTAATTGCAACAATTTGCAACACTGGAAAAAAAATTTGCAACATGATTTTACAACCCCCATAGTGAAACATAGTTCGGGGTGCCAAGTTCACGTTAGCACCCCGACTTTGTCGTATCGGCCCCAAACTAATACCATATTTTTGCAAATTAATTGCAACAATTAGCAACGCTGAAAAAAAAAATTGCAACACATTTTTCACCCCAGTAGAAACAAAATTTGGTCGGGGTGCCAAATTCACGTTGCACCCTGACTTTGTCGTATCGGCCCCAAACTAATACCATATTTTTGCAAATTAATTGCAACAATTAGCAACGTTGAAAAAAAAATTTGCAACACATTTTTCACCCCAGTAGAGACAAAATTTGGTCGGGGCGCCAAATTCACGTTGCACCCCGACTTTGTCGTATCGGCCCCAAACTAATACCATATTTTGCAAATTAATTGCAACAATTAGCAACGTTGAAAAAAAAATTTGCAACACATTTTTCACCGCAGTAGAAACAAAATTTGGTCGGGGTGCCAAATCCACGTTGCACCCCGACTTTGTCGCATCGGCCCCAAACTAATACCATTTTTTACAATTTTTTATTTTAGAAACCTAAATCTGAACCAATCTGAAAAAAACTACCGACATAAAATTAAAATTTTTGTTTTTTGTTAGTCTTAAATTCGTATAACTTTTCCCAATTATGTTTATTATAATAATTTATAATTTATTACCCAATAGTTATACAAACCTTAAACACAGAATTAAAATAGCATATTTATTCACAAAACTATATTGTGTTCGAAATATTCACCTTTTTGTTTTTTTGTTTCAAAGCTGATGATGAAAAGTAAGTGTTTAATTTGTTGAATTAGAAGTGGTTTTTTTATTTAACAGCTACTCCTGTTACTAATAAACTATTTGGAAAATAGTTTAGAAAAATAATTCATAAGAGTTTATAATATTAAACCTATTCTTTCTTGTTGGACATTAAATTGTATACCTTTAGTTAATATTCTGATATCGTATATTATTCAATGTCAGATATCATAGTTCGGTATTATTTTGTTTTCTTATCTTCATACTTAATTTAATATGCACTTACTATAATATTTTGGTTCCTTGTTAAAATATTTTCATTTTGAAATGACCACCTATCTTGTAGAGTTTTTGATGTTATTACGTACCGTGTACGTAATGATATAGTACCAAGATATAGAAAACATATATTTTGTGTATGGGTTACACATAAATCATAATAATCTAAATTTCAATATCAAATGTATTAGGTTTGAACATAAAAAATTACTAAAGCGCTCATTTAGTTCTTTCATGGGCACTTAACATGATAATTTCATATTAATCTCACCGGAATTTGAAATATTAATAATTTGTTGAAAATAGATATTACTTAATTTATATAATATTAAAAAAAAGTTATTTTATAGTGTAGATAAAATATGACAAATTACAATTTCTAATTATGATAGTTAAAATATGACAAAATAATTATTGTAATTATGAATGTTTATATAAATCAGCATATGTGGTCTTACAAACTTGTTTTTTGCCTCGGTAAATTTATTGATTTTTTTTTCAATATCATTATGTTTTTCCCAAGTTTCTCCTCTTTTTATGTATGACACATAATGATCATTACCATATGCTATAACAATATTGTAATAATAACAATACTAATAACAATATTATTGGTTTTAGTTTTAGTTAATATTCAATTTATAATTCACTATGTTAATTATGTTATACATAAATTATTATAATATTATTTGATATAATATTGATTGCTGTTATAACCGTCTTGGTCTTAGTCTATCGGAAATTGTGGAAATCCGTGTCTGGACTGTGGTATCACCCGTATCGGATGATACGCGGTAAACCAACTGTTTACCTTACCCCCGTACACTCTAGATTAATCACTGTCTCTAGAATAAATTCAGATTAGCACTGTTAACCTTTGAGGTACAACGGTGTGCGTTTTTGTCGTTCTCCGTTCGTTTCTTAAATTGGAATGACTATTAGGACACCACAACCGGAGCACTGTTTCGGTTATTAAAAACCTCGTTGACTATTAAGGTGTATGGGTCTGAGCACTGTTCCAATATTAAGGGTGAGAACGAAGAAAGACTGAAATAATACTCGGGTTTTCAGGTCGGAAACACTTTTATATATTTTAAAACACAAGTAAAATAATTAACTAATTCGATTAAAATAGCCCGTACTATGATTGACGTTTCTCACGTGCAACCAGAGTACATACGTCCTCGCCGATTCACTCAGCGACAACGGGACTTCCCGTGCCTGCCTGTACGGCGGTGTTATATGGTAATTTAATCGCTGTCTCAGCACATATGCTTCACTGACCTAAGTAATATTTTGATGACTGTCTACTATATACGACAGGACATACTGATTGAAATTTAATCTAAGAAATACAATAAAATGGTAAATATAAGGCTGGGAACACACTGTGTGGTTGCAGTCCGGTTTCTCAAATAATTATAAACACAGTAGCAAAAATCGGGAGTGCGTAAAAAAACCGAAAATATTTCAGCCGACAGTATTTTGGCCGATGCCCGATAGTATTTCCTTCAACAATATTTCCGCCGACAGGATCACTGTCAACACTCAGCTGAATTACGGTAGGTGGAAATACCATCGGGTGAATTTAATGTCTGCGGAATTATTTTTCGGATAAAATATTGTCGTTTGAAATATTTGTCGGCCAAAATACTGTTATACTAATAATATTGTGGATTAAATATAGCCCCTCGTAAAAATCATCCGATTGTTCGATTCGATCGAAGTACATCGTTTTGAATTAGACCGACCACAGTATCCTAAAATAACTACTGTAACTGTCATAACCGCAGCATGTTGTTGCGGTCAAACCGGATGGGTAATAACCGCTGCGGCTGAGAGTTCATATACTTACAAACATAATTTGTTTCTGCAAATTTTTGTGCAGATTCATATAGGTTTCTAATATAAAAATAATTAATCAATTTGCAAAAATAAAGTACTAGTTTGGAGCCGATACGACAAAGTTGGGGTGCAACGTGAATTTGGCACCCCGACCAAATTGTATTTCTACTGGGGTGAAAAATGTGTTGCAATTTTTTTTTCAGCGTTGCTAATTGTTGCAATCAATTTACAAAAATATGGTATGAGTTTGGGGCCGATACGACAAAGTCGGGGTGCAACGTGAATTTGGCACCCCGACCAAATTTTGTTTCTACTGGGGTGAAAAATGTGTTGCAAATTTTTTTTTCAGCGTTGCAAATTGTTGCAATTGATTTGCAAAAATATGGTATTAGTTTGGGGCCGATACGACAAAGTCAGGGTGCAACGTGAATTTGGCACCCCGACCAAATTTTGTTTCTACTGGGGTGAAAAATGTGTTGCAATTTTTTTTTTCAGCGTTGCTAATTGTTGCAATTAATTTGCAAAAATATGGTATTAGTTTGGGGCCGATACGACAAAGTCGGGGTGCTAACGTGAACTTGGCACCCCGAACTATGTTTCACTATGGGGGTTGTAAAATCATGTTGCAAATTTTTTTTCCAGTGTTGCAAATTGTTGCAATTAATTTGCAAAAAGATGATAATAGTTTGGAGACGATACAACAAAGTCGGGGTGCCAACTTCACGGACGTTAATTACTTTCCAGATTTCTCTTCCATTACCTTTACATGTTTCTATTTTATTTATATAAAATTGTTCTTTTGCCTTCCGAATTAATATTGTTGGTTTATTTCTATATGCTTTATAATAATTTAATAATTTAAGATTTGTTTTATCCCTCTTAGCTTTCATATTTAGTTTATCTCTATTTTTTATGGATATTACAAGACCATTAGTTATCCATGGTTTTAGCTTACGATTTTTCGTACTCGTATGATGCTTTGAGACTATACAGTTATTTATAGTATCTAAAATATGTCCATTAAAAATATTTAATGCTGCCGAGGGATTACTGGTTTCAAATAAACCAGTCCATTCGTTGATAGATAATAATTGAACTACTTTATTATAGTTTATATATGATGCAGTATTGTTAGTTCTACTATCTATATTATGTTTTATATTATTCGGTGATATTATCAAACTACCTATAATTGTGTAATGATCCGTTATACTGGTTTTAATTACAACAGTATTAAGATGCAAAGCATTACTAAATAAGTGACCAATACAAGATTTGGTTTCATTTACCTCTCTAGTGTACGTACAGATTTTAGGGATAAATCCATTTGAGGATAAAATATTTAAATAATTTTCGGTACTTAAAGACGTATTTAATTCTAATATGTCAATATTTATATCTCCAATCCATATACAATTATTTTCTATCACACCTGAGGTAAGTAAAATATTCAGTTCAGATAGAAAAATGTTTATATTCGATTTTGGGGAACGGTATGTGGCTAGTATCGTAATTCGTTTATTATTTGCTTTTAGATTTATTTTTAAGCAACTGGCCTCAGAGAACAATGGTTGTTGTTCAACAGATATACTGTTAAGATTATTATTTATATAGATAAGAACTCCATCATTTTGGTTAAAGTTATTTTTACTTTTAAAATTCGAAAAACCTGTTATATCTTGTGGGACAAACCCCGTGCTGTTCCAAGTTTCACTAAATATTATAATATCTAAGCTACTAATTGAGTCATTTATCAGACACCAGACTTCATCTATATTATGATTATGAGACCTAATATTCATGTGCAAAAGATTTAGATGGTTATTGTTAATGCTTGTTATATACTCATTCAAATCAGTGTTAATTATATTCATTAGGGTGCCACTTATTTATTGTTATCGAAATTTTTTTTCTAAATATTAAAAAGCGCACCCCCTTATATTTTTTCTATGAGGTTTAATAACCTATATACAAAATTTGAACGAAATTTAACCATTTAAACACGTGGCGACATACACTTGAAAATAAGTTGCAATCGACGGTATTTCATAAAATATAATACTAGAACCAATGTATATTTTATTTATTTTCTGTTAAACATTTTTATGTTTTAAATGTTTCCATTGAATATCGATACTTTTTTGTGTATATACAAGTAATGAATATAATAGTATTTTCAAAAAATAGAGATATTATCTTATATGTAATCGAAATAAATCACCAGAAGTCATGTAATATATCAAACAAACATAGTTAATTATATATTAGATAAACGTATAGTAATTATATCATTTTCTCTTATCTTTGATAATCGTATTTATAAATTTTTATCGACATTAGGAACATTTCATTAGTTTCCATTTTTTTCCAAACATTTGATGTTAAGAGTAGACTTAAGATGTTGAAGTTATAAAATAGTGGAATATTATTTTAAAAGCAAATTAATTGAAAAATATTTTTAGTTAGTTTTTCAGTACATATTTTAACTTGTTTTAATTTTAGTTGAGCATTGTATGTTCATATCATTAAAATGTCTCATCGTGAAAAATTGTTTATTATTGGTTATATGAAACATCAAATAACTGGTTGCAAGTTACCATCAAGGGGAGATTGTTTAAAAGTTTTATTTTATAATATGAGAATAACTAAATTAAACTTAAACGAAAGTGCTTCACTAGTTGTGGAAGAGTGTCTGATTTTTTGGAAAAAAGCTAGAATTCCAACTCGAGAACTACATCGATGCAAAGATCAAGTGAAAAAACTATACGATAATTGGAAACAACTTTTAAAAAATAAAAATAAAACGAGTGAAACATTAAAACAAAAAGAGCAATTGTTTGCAGAAACACTAAATGATCTTTTTGATATTGCTCATCAAGATGCTCTTAATATGATAAACATAGAAGAAGATAAATTATTTTTAATGAGACAGAGAGAAAAGGGCCGACCTGGTTCAATGTTAGGTAATATACGTTTTCGTATATTTTTAGAATAAATTATAATATAGGTATTTTTCGTAGTACGCGCAGTTAGTTTACTTTATCGTGGTCGTTGAACTTACCTATAGGCTATAATAAAATGTAGTTCATTAAGAATAAAGATAAAGAATATGTGACAACCATATATAATATTTATGACCATTGATTATAAAATAAATTATATGACCGATAGCCTACAGTTGTTGAAAATTGAGAAATTGGCAAACCACGACAATATTAACGTTTTTCTAAAGTATTTAATATGATGTGTTTGTATATTATCTTATAAGTTTAAAATTCCTAAAAAAGTGATATTAAATGATTTTTTTATCACAGTATCTCATTTTTGAAAAATGTATACATATGATTTGAAAAAATGGTTTCAAGTATTTTGCCTATTTTAAAATTTATTAAAAATAAAATGATTAAAATTCTGACCTGCAGATGTAGATTGATTCTGATTCGAATTGAATTTGTAGGGAATTGCATTTGGTTTCAGTTTATTGTTTTTATAATTTAAAAAACAGTCTAGAGAAAAATGTTCCTGGCATACATAGCGGTTATACAACTGATTTTCGTCTAGTGACAATAAACTTAAATTTCCTGTAGAATATTATTTAATATATTTCAAACACATTTATCAACTAATTAAAATATAATTTTTATTTTACCGGAATTAATAATCCAAGTTTCACGTCTTTCGTCTTTGGGTATTCGAAACATAGATAAATTAGGGAATTTTGCAGTTGTCTTAGAACAATTAAAGTACAGACATTTAGTGCCCGGCATTTTCCAAATGTAGACAATTCAATTAATTATACCAAAAAATATATTTATTACAGTTCTTAAAAATTGTAGTTAGAAGTTAGAAAAAAAGTTGAAATACTTCTAAATTAAATTGTAATTCACTGCTCAAATAACTCAATTTGTGTTACACTTACGATATAATAATATAATATTATTAACTAGATAGTGGCACTAGGTACGTCTCGTTTTATATAGTTTTCACATCGAGTATTGCAATAAATACGATAAGATTATAATATTATGAAAAATTGAAACCTGAAAGTTTAAAACTGGTATCCAAATAACGAAAATTATGGCATTCAAAATGCACATAGTTTATTATTGGTTATTTGGTCACACTACTCTGCGGCGGTTCCTACCCACCTCTTTACTCCTTACCATCCTATGATGGGGCTAACACCTCGCCTACCAGCGAACGCCGAAAGCGCTCCATAGCGGCTGCCAGCAATTAACGGTTGCCGATTTTTTTCCTAGCGTGGCGTATCTGTATATTATAAAATCAATTCTAGTATAAATAATAATTGAGGAATAATATAGGTACTTATTTAATCTCATGTTTGAGACGATAACATTATCGTCCGGGCACAAAACATAAATGTATATTGCACTTGGTACAATATACTTTTGTTTTGAATTTGCAAGATCCATATTTACATCTTGTACTATTTTGTTTGTCATCAAATGTAGGCATATGACCTAGACCATCAGTTATAGTTTCAACATATGGATGAGAATCAACAAATCTTGGTTTAGTTTTGGCTCGTTTTGCATCAGATTCTGGAATTGGTGAAGGGGAATTACTTGTCCAACCTCATTTCCTAGTTGGTGTTGGATATTGTTGTTTTTTACCTATAGTTATCAAAGTATTTACTAATCGTTCTTTGAATTCAAGTAGGTCAGCTATATCTTTGCTTTAGATTTTATGGTGTAGTGCATCTCATTTATACTCCAACCAACTATTAACGGAGGCCATATCAAATGAATGGGCCATTAATCTAAGTGTCCATTTGCGAGACTTTATAAATATTCTATAACAACTTATAAGTTGGTCGTGTATGTCTACACCTCCCATTGACTTATTGTACAAGCCAATAATTTCCGATCTCTCGATATACACAACTTCTTTATTTTTTTTGTCCCAACGTTTAATTATTTCAGGATTACCAGAAGTAGTGAAATTTGAACCAACAACAACTCTGTTATCATACCATTTTATAAGGCCAACTAGCTGCCGGTGAAACGCCTTTCGGGATCAAAAGTATAAACATGATAAATTTTATTTACACGGACACCGCCGAAAGCGTTAGGTTTAACTACTCGATTTAACGTATATGGGTTGTGTCTAGAAGTCGGCTCATTAGAGTGACGAAAATAGGAGCCGTTGTAAAACTACTATCGGTATCAAAAATGATACATTATCAATGTATTTACATTATATATACCAAGCGTTCGGCTCGAGAAGCTCCGCTCCTCGGCCAGGACACCGATGAAAGTAGGATACGGTTTTTCTTTGAAAACACACATTTATACAATGAACGTATAGAGGAAAATCTAGAGGTCGGTTATTAGAGTGATGTAAAGAGTAATTCTGGTCAGTCGGGACGGAAAAAAAACTATTTTGAGATATTTTTTATCTTTTTTATATTTTAGTTATTGAGAACGCTGCCGTAAGTAGGATACAGTTTTTTTAACGTCTAGATCGAACGCGTGTAGGATAAGTCTAGAGGTTGGTGTATTGGAGTGACGTATAGAATAATTCTGGTCAGTCGGTTCGGAAACAAAAGCTATTTAGTTATTTATTCGGCCAAGACATCGTCGAAAGTAGCATACAGGTTAGGTTTAACGACTCGATTTCACGTATATGGGTTATGTCTAGAAGTTAATATTGAATATTGAAAACTTACTTATAAATACTAAATACCTAAAGGTCTTACACATCATGACGCCGCGAAAAGCGTTAGGTTTAACGTATATGGGTTGTGTCTAGAAGTCGGTTTATTAGAGTGAGGAAAATAGGAGCCGTTGTAAAACTACTATCGGTATCAAAAATGATATATTATCAATGTATTTACATTATATATACCAAGCGTTCGGCTCGAGGAGCTCCGCTCCTCGGCCAGGACACCGACGAAAGTAAGATACGGTTTTTCTTTGAAAACACACATTTATACAATGAACATATAGAGGATAAATCTAGAGGTCGGTTATTAGAGTGATGTAAAGAGTAATTCTGGTCAGTCGGGACGGAAAAAAAACTATTTTGAGATATTTGTTATCTTTTTTATATTTTAGTTATTGAGAACGCCGCCGTAAGTAGGATACAGTTTTTTTAACGTCTAGATCGAACACGTGTAGGATAAGTCTAGAGGTTGGTGTATTGGAGTGACGTATAGAATAATTCTGGTCAGTCTGTTCGGAAACAAAAGCTATTTAGTTATTTATTCGGCCAAGACATCGTCGAAAGTAGCATACAGGTTAGGTTTAACGTCTCGATTTCACGTATATGGGTTATGTCTAGAAGTTAATATTGAATATTGAAAACTTACTTATAAATACTAAATACCTAAAGGTCTTACACATCATAGCCAATGTATTTCACCACTATCAAAAATGGTTTATATTCTACATGTGTGGATAATTGTTATGAAAATTTCTACGACTAAACTTTAAGACACTAATACTGCAATAAGTTAGTGAACACAATTCCTGCAAAAAATTTTGTTTAAACATTATTATAGTTGAAAAAGATCAACTTTATATTTTTATGATAATAATAAAATAAAATGCAAAGAAATGTTCAAATAGAAAGTGTAAATAAAACAGTGTTTTAAAAATGATGAATGTGCCTAAATTAATAAAATTCTTTGTAAAGCTCAGTTGATGTAATGAACATTATTTTTACTCACCGTAAGAAAATTTGAGTGCTCCACAATAAATATAAATAAATAAATTTGTATAAATTGACTGTAATTACAGTACCAAACAGTAAATGCAAACAGATTTGATTAGATTTATTCATGTGAGTTGGATAAGGGCAATGGAAGTAACTATCAACTTAATTATTATTATATATTATTTTTATATAAAATCAAGCAAAGAGATGCAAGTTGAATCAAAATTATGAACTAACATGTTAACCATTTTTTGAACAGCTACTTAGGTCTGGTCAAAATATATGATACCCAATTTTGCTAAGAGAAAATCATTTTTATTGTAAATGTATATTACCATAGACAAAAGCCGATAAGGTACGGGTCAATTGAGTATTTACTATAGCATTTTCACATAATAGTTCTAACTACAATTTACAATTAGTGTTTTCTAAAGAATCATAATTCAGGGCTCTGAAGTTATGCACTTAAAAATTCCAAAATATGCGCTATAAATAGCACGAAAAAATGAAAAATAAGAATTTAACTTGAAAAAATTTAACAAAATCTAAAAAAAAAAATATGCACTAAAAATCTCTTAATATTTTGTATTTAACATAATAATTATATGTAGTCGAGTAATGAATAATAATTGTTATGAAAATTTCTACAACTAAACCAAGCTTACTTAAAAAAAACTTTAAGACACTAATAATGCAATAAGTTAGTGAACTATTGTTTAAACATTATTATAGTTGAACAAATATCAACTTTATATATTTTGATAATAAAATAAAATGAAACAAAAGGTTCATACAGAAAGTGTTAATAAAACAGTGTTTTAAAAATGAAGGTGAACATATAATGAACATTTTTTTTACTAATAAATTACTATAGATTGAATCAAAATTATGAACTAACATTTCATACATTTTTTGAATAGCTACATAAGTCTGGTCAAAATATATGATACCCATTTTCCCAAGAGAAAATCATTTTTATTGTAAATGTATATATTACCATAGACAAAAGCCAATAAGGCACGGGTCAATTGAGTATTTACTATAGCATTTTCACATAATAGTTCTAACTACAATTTACAATTGAAAATAGCAATCAGTATTTATTAAAAGGTTTATACAAAAAAAAAAAGTATACATTTACTATATACGGTTTTTTTTATAACAACAACCCTAACATTGTTAGTATTGTGGAAATTAGTTTTTTTAGACGTGGAAAGCTCTTATTGTGACTACTCGATAACGTATTGTAGTTGAATACAGCAGTTAATAAGTACAATCAGATTCTGAATCTAAAAAAAAAAAAAAAACATTTTGTATAAATAATTCAACAATATAGGTATACCGTATACTTTTTTTGTGTTGAATAAGACACGACGTATGACATGTTATTATTGAGTATTAAAAAAATAATAATACTATCGAAAAACATATTATGTGTATGAACATTTTTGGTGACACAAACTGAGGGCAAATTATATTAATGAGATAAAGTATCCAATGTAATGGTAAGTAGATTCTTTAATGGTAAGTAGTTTATAATTCTATGGTACCTAAAAGTATTCTATTTAATAAAACAGTGTAAATATTCAATTTTACATAATATAATAGGTACAGCAGAAACGTTTTTCTTAAAAACTTTTTATCCATTGAAAAAAATAAAAACTATTTTGTATAACATATATAATTAAATAATATAGGTATACTTTTACTTTGTGTCGAATCAGACATGTTATTAGTGAGTAATAGGGTGGCCCTTAAAAATTAAAGTCAATTTTTTTTTCGGGACGCCCCCGTATTATGTTCCATACAATAAAAAAATAAATTAGTAATAGTTTGAACACGATTTAGAAATTTTTTCCCGAGGCGCAGAGGGGTTGAAATTTGCGCGAGGGGAATTTTTGTACTTAAATCATACTTTTTGTAATATCTACTTAATTTTAATACGTATGATAAAAATGGATAGAACATTATTTATTACATATAAAATTATCTAAATAAAGTCATATATTGTATTTAATCGTATTATTACTATTTTCGTGGGTAAATATTATATTATAGTTATAATTATTTTTTTCTTAAAATAATGATTTTATAAATATAATTTGTTTTATTTCCAGGATTTTTAATGATTTTAAATTGTAACTCGCATAATTAGGCATGTATTGTTGTATTTTTAAAGAAAAAATAACACTTGGTACAATATAAATTTAAAAACTATACAATTGGTTTTGATAATGTTTGCTTTTTACAATCTGGAAATTGACGCTTGTAATCTGCGACAACTTGTAACACATATTGTTTTTGTTGCTCATTTTTCGTTAGTAGGTTATTATAATCCTCCATTAATTTTACACTTCTTTCGGCTGTATCATTCACGACTTTTAAATTTTTTGCAATATGTAACCCTTTGTTGTAATTTTCATTTTTTTTTCCACATTGAAGGATCCAAACACATAAAATCTGTTGAAATATTGAATTTATTGAAAAAATGTTGTGATTCAATACTTATAAATTGTTCTAGTCCATTTTCTGTGTAGTTCTTTATAATTTTAGGATTCATTGGAAATTTTTTTAATGTGTCATCTGTGTAATTATTTAACTGGATAGCTTCCACCATTTTTTTCTTAGTATACGTCGATACTTTGTCGTTGAAAAATGACAGTGCTGCAGTTTGTGGTGCCAAATACCACAAGTGATTACAAAATTTATTTAAAGTAATACGGCTTATATCTTTATCAATATTTTCATATTCTAAAAGATCTTTTAAAAATTGGAAATCATTGTGAGGTGCTTCGACGGGATTTGAACAGCGGATCCATGCTTTAATATACAAATGTATTAGGAATACACAAATTTCACGAAGTCCAGTTTCCTCTTTCTTTTTAAGATTGAACTCATTTCGAAATAAAAATATTTTAATACAGTAGATAGCCTTCGCCATCCATCTAGCATGATGAAATGCTCCCGGAACACGAAAAGATATACCTCTTGGAGGTATACCACCAAGAAAGATTACTGTGAGCTCTAAGAGTTCTCGGTAATCTTCTCTTGGATGATGTTCTTTCAAACTTTCCATTGCAAATTTCAACGTGTCCTCTCCTTTTTCATTTAGTTTTTCACAAATTATGTTATCATTAACACCAGTGGCAAAGTTTAATTTATTTATTTGGGACCACGTTTGCTGAAATCGTTTGAAAAGAGAAACATTTGGGCCTGTTGATGTCTCCATTTTTAAATCAAAAATACTTTTTAAAATTATTTCATAGATATGATGTCTACATGGTAAGTATAAAATATCTCTCCCTATCAATTGCTCTAATATAATACAGGCTCCTTGATGTCGTCCTGTATTTGAAGCTGTTGTATCACAAGATAGTGCTTGAACTTTATCAGTGAGATTCCATTCTTTTAATATTTGATATATAGCATGAGCTTGATTATGCCCACTTCCCGAAGTTATTTTTGGAACGCCAAGAAGTTTTTCAGTTTCTGAACAAGTAATAACAATTGGTAATCTATCTACGATTTCCTTACTTGTCAACGCGGGTAGTAATTTCCCATCCCAGTGAACAGTTAATCCATCAAAATTTTTATTTTCAAACTCATTTTTGAGATTTGAGGCATATTCTTCACGCAATCGCTCTCGGCAACGATTAATTGAGGTTCGATTAATAATTAATTCACTTATATTATGATTAAGTGCTTCGGAAACTGCTATTATGATGTGCACAGCATCCCTGTCACTTACTTTACATCGGTCCAAAGTTGCAACTAATTTCGTTGTTATTATATTTCTTCGGCCTCTTTGCACTTGATTACTAGAATGACTACTGGATTGACCGCTGGGTTCATTATAATTAAGAGCGAAGTCAATATCCATTGGTTCACCAAAGTGTTGAGAGTCTTCATCGCTACTTGACGATGAACATTGAAATTCAACCATCTCAGCTATAAATTTAAAATTTATTTAAAATCATGTATATTACCTACCTACGTAATAAATATTTATGAATATATTTTTATTTAATAATAATAATGCCAAAAAGGCAAATATCACAGTATAATATAATTTATAACTTAAAATGGGTAATATATGAAAATAATTTAATACCTATGTAAAATATTGAAAATCAGTGTTGTAAATTATTTAAATGTAATATTTATATACTTTTTATATTATATTAAATGCAATTAACTATTTACGTATATTTAAAATTATATTTGAAATACATTTTCATTGTACCTACTACCTATTCATAACAATGGTGACAATGTATTATTTATATACATAAAGGTAAATATTAAATACATACTTTGCATTGCTTGATAAACTTCACATCGATTCTTTCTTGTTTCTTCTTGTTGTTTTCTTAATACAATTTTTTTCTCTTTTTCATACGTTAAATTATCTCGACCGATTAAACAACCTAAACGTCCTTTTTGTCTTTGGTTTAATAAAAATTGTCTGTCTCCTTCAATAGAGATCATATTCAAAGCTTCTGCATGCGCAATATCAAAAATATCATCGAATTTGTCAATGAATGCTTTTTCTTTTTTTTTCTGTAAATCTGTTTTTCGGTTACTCGATTTTTGTAAAGCTTTCCATTCACCATATAAAGCCTCTACTTTTTCTATACCACGTTGGAATTTTCGTGTAGGAATTCTTGCTTTTTCCCAAAATACCTCAATTTCTTTTAGTACCAAGTTAGAACTAGATCGTAAATCTAATTTTACCTTTCGTAAGTTATAAAATAATACTTTAAGAACCTGTCCATTTGACGGTAACTTAGCACCAACTATTTGACTTTCTACATGATCGATTAAAAATATTTTGTCACAATTTCTTGTATCCATATTTAATTTTATAATAAATAATAAATATACAAAATAACTTTTCACTAAAGCGCACAGAAAACACGAATAACACTGACTGAACGTTATTATTCCAATATTTCTTGAGAATACAGATAATGAAAAAGTCGTACATTTAGATAATATTGTGTTTATCTGATAGTAGATAATATACTTTATCTAATATTAAATTGAACATAATGTGGAAAATATGATTTTAATAGTTGCAATCATAGCGTGTAAACCATACTAAATATACCGGAAAAATCAATATTTTATAAAATACATTTAAAAATTATATAATGCAATTTATTCACATAAATACTAATTCAATGAAAAAATCTCTTATGTAACTTTATTTAGATAATTTTATATGTTACAAATAATATTCTATCCATTTTTAACGTAAGTAATAAAATTTAGTAGATATTACAGAGAATTATGAAAAAAGTACAAAAATACCCACATCAAGTAAATTTCAACCCCTCTGCGCCTCAGGGAAGAATTTTATGATCGTGTTCAAACTATAACTAATTTGTTTTTTTACTATATGGAACAAAATACGGGGGCGTCCCTTTAAAAATTTTGAAAAAAAATATTGACCTATACACATAAGGGCCACCCTAGTGAGTGATATATATAATATAATTAAATAATATAGGTACACTTTTACTTTGTGTCGAATCAGACATGTTATTAGTGAGTAAGTATTCATCAAAAATAATAATACTATCAAAAAACACAAACCGAGAGGAAATTGTTTTATATTAATTATTATTTTATATTAAGAGATAAAAGTATACAATTTAATAGTAAGTAGGTATTGTTTATGACACCCAAAATTGCAAATGTATATCACATTTTCAACTTATCATCAAATAACCAAATTAAAATGTTAATTAATATATGACTGGTATTTAAGAAATAATATAATGGCGTTGGACTATTTGTAAATTTATTTCACCGCAATCAAAATCAGTGGTTAGTTCAGCAAAAATAATATAATTATTTATTATAACGCTTTGATGATTCGTAGACGGTTATAGTAGGTATATTTTTTAAATTTTCACTTACCATTGTAAAAGTATTTTGATTAGTTTAAAATCGACAAACACGGATAATTAACTATTTGCATATTTACTACCATGATAATATGTAAGAGTGTGTTTTAAGAGAAATTCAACAGTCATAATTCATGCAATTACAATTTTATCCTAGAATTAGGTACTGTTACATACATTTTGTGTTTTGATATAATCTGTACCACTCGAATTATAGGTACCTACGGAGTCGAATTAGAGTATTTTCTATTTAATAAAACAGTATAAATATTCAATTTCCTTTAGTTACTCACATACACAGTGTGTTTGTAGCATATAATAGGTCCAGCAGAAATGTCCGATGTGTAGGTACCCGATATCATTGGTCAAATCTTCACACCAAAAGACAAAAGCCGACCCATAAATTATTATTTTGAACTAAATGGTTTATATATACAGAAGAAAATAATTAAGACGATATCTGATTTAATATATAAATTATATAAAAGAAATAGAAAGAGTCAAATAATAATATGTTTTCATAATATTTAGTATTTCCTGGATCATCTCTAACACAAACTGTAAATAATCGATGATTGAATAAATAAATTGAATACAGTGTTTTAAAAGTCGGCGTTAATAATACACAGATAGGAACTACCTAACGAACACGAATATTAACAGAACCTAGAAAGTATTTGTATTTATTTTTTGCAAAAGCCTAACACGCTCATGACCAATTCTGTCATTAGTAACAAAGTAACATTTCAATTTTAATTCAATACTTACTTAGTAAATCATTCATTATGAGTAATAATAACCGGTGGACAGCAAGAAACTACAAAACGATCAATATATATATATATGACACATGGTATAACGAACAAAAAACTACAAAAAAAGTATAATACGCTTATATGAGTACACTTTGTATAAAAGATACACGGTCAAACCTAATGCGTTTAAATCATATAATATATTATTATATAGGATACTAACTATATAGGATTACAAACTAAATAGTAGTTTAAAACATTTTTATTAAGAAAAAAACATAGCAAAAACGTACAAAACACGATAAAACTCGAGTAGTACACATATAATATAATAACAATATATATAATAACAATATAGTGGTACGAACAAAAAACTACAAAAACGCGTAAATTTTTTCGCGTAAATTTGCGTAAACATATAATAAAACACGAATACACGATAAAAACTCGAG
This sequence comes from Therioaphis trifolii, assembly GCA_027580255.1. NCBI lineage: Eukaryota > Metazoa > Arthropoda > Insecta > Hemiptera > Aphididae > Therioaphis > Therioaphis trifolii. The sequence continues at coordinate 265,524 of JALBXZ010000034.1, forward strand.
GAGTAGAGTAAGTTATTAGTTTATATATTAAAAAAAGTAATACGAATATACGATATAAGACAAAAGCAACGTTATCACGATACACGGGGCCGCGTTATCATCAGACGACATAGAGTAGTGCGAATTGGCGGGAAACGATCACGGGGCACGTTTTTTTTGCAAACGAAAAACGAAAAATCGACCTTTTTTGGGCGCGCGAACGCGTAAAACGACGTCCGGGGACGGGGACAGAATATTTCAAAAAAGAACGGAATTTTATAGTATGAGAAAAAGGAAAAAACGGCGTTTAAAAAATAGGGGTAAATTGAGGTTATGTTTACCAACACGTTTTATAGTATAAGACTAGCTGCCGGTGAAACGCCTTTCGGGATCAAAAGTATAAACATGATAAATTTTATTTACACGGACACCGCCGAAAGCGTTAGGTTTAACGTATATGGGTTGTGTCTAGAAGTCGGTGTATCAGAGTGAGGAAAATAGGAGCCGTTGTAAAACTACTATCGATATCAAAAATGATACATTATCAATGTATTTACATTATATATACCAAGCGTTCGGCTCGAGGAGCTCCGCTCCTCGGCCAGGACACCGACGAAAGTAGGATACGGTTTTTCTTTGAAAACACACATTTATACAATGAACGTATAGAGGATAAATCTAGAGGTCGGTTATTAGAGTGATGTAAAGAGTAATTCTGGTCAGTCGGGACGGAAAAAAAACTATTTTGAGATATTTTTTATCTTTTTTATATTTTAGTTATTGAGAACGCCACCGTAAGTAGGATACAGTTTTTTTAACGTCTAGATCGAACGCGTGTAGGATAAGTCTAGAGGTTGGTGTATTGGAGTGACGTATAGAATAATTACAGAACCTCAGTGGCCGGTGTGAAACGCCTTTCGGGATCAAAAGTATAAACATGATAAATTTTATTTACACGGACACCGCCGAAAGCGTTAGGTTTAACTACTCGATTTAACGTATATGGGTTGTGTCTAGAAGTCGGATCATTGAAGTGACGAAAATAGGAGCCGTTGTAAGACTACTATCAATTTTTTTTTTACCAGGACACTGCGAAAAGCGGGAGAGTCATTCCAAATGTTTGGTTCGAGGAGCTCCGCTTTATTTTCAATTTTTTGTTACCGGGACGCCGCGAAAAGCGTTAGGTTTAACGTATATGGGTTGTGTCTAGAAGTCGGTTTATTAGAGTGAGGAAAATAGGAGCCGTTGTAAAACTACTATCGGTATCAAAAATGATACATTATCAATGTATTTACATTATATATACCAAGCGTTCGGCTCGAGGAGCTCCGCTCCTCGGCCAGGACACCGACGAAAGTAGGATACGGTTTTTCTTTGAAAACACACATTTATACAATTAACGTCTATAGGATAAATCTAGAGGTCGGTTATTAGAGTGATGTAAAGAGTAATTCTGGTCAGTGGGGACGGAAAAAAAACCATTTTGAGATATTTTTTATCTTTTTTATATTTTAGTTATTGAGAACTCCGCCGTGAGTAGGATACAGTTTTTTTAACGTCTAGTGGCCGGTGTGAAACGCCTTTCGGGATCAAAAGTATAAACATGATAAATTTTATTTACACGGACACCGCAGAAAGCGTTAGGATTAACTACTCGATTTAACGTATATGGGTTGTGTCTAGAAGTTAATATTGAATATTGAAAACTTACTTATAAATTCTAAATACCTAAAGGTCTTACACATCATAGCCAATGTATTTCACCACTATCAAAAATGTTTATATTCTACATGGGTGGATAATTGTTATGAAGTCTTAAAACTTTAAGACACTAATACTGCAATAAGTTAGTGAACACAATTCCTGCGAAAAATTTTGTTTAAACATTATTATAGTTGAAAAAGATCAACTTTATATTTTTATGATAATAATAAAATAAAATGCAAAGAAATGTTCAAATAGAAAGTATAAATAAAACAGTGTTTTAAAAATGATGAATGTGCCTAAATTAATAAAATTCTTTGTAAAGCTCAGTTGATGTAATGAACATTATTTTTACTCACCGTAAGAAAATTTGAGTGCTCCACAATAAACATAAATAAATAAATTTGTATAAATTGACTGTAATTACAGTACCAAACAGTAAATGCAAACAGATTTGATTAGATTTATTCATGTGAGTTGGATAAGGGCAATGGAAGTAACTATCAACTTAATTATTATTATATATTATTTTTATATAAAATCAAGCAAAGAGATGCAAGTTGAATCAAAATTATGAACTAACATGTTAACCATTTTTTGAACAGCTACTTAGGTCTGGTCAAAATATATTATACCCAATTTTGCTAAGAGAAAATCATTTTTATTGTAAATGTATATTACCATAGACAAAAGCCGATAAGGTACGGGTCAGTTGAGTATTTACTATAGCATTTTCACATAATAGTTCTAACTACAATTTACAATTAGTGTTTTCTAAAGAATCATAATTCAGGGCTCTGAAGTTATGCACTTAAAAATTCCAAAATATGCGCTATAAATGGCACGAAAAAATGAAAAATAAGTATTTAACTTGGAAAAATTTAACAAAATCTAAAAAAAAAAATATGCACTAAAAATCTCTTAATATTTTGTATTTAACATAATAATTGTATGTAGTCGAGTAATGAATAATAATTGTTATGAAAATTTCTACAACAAACCAAGCTTACTTAAAAAAAACTTTAAGACACTAATAATGCAATAAGTTAGTGAACTATTGTTTAAACATTATTATAGTTGAAAAAATATCAACTTTATATATTTTGATAATAAAATAAAATGAAACAAAAGGTTCATACAGAAAGTGTTAATAAAACAGTGTTTTAAAAATGAAGGTGAACATATAATGAACATTTTTTTCACTAATAAATTATTATAGATTGAATCAAAATTATGAACTAACATTTCATACATTTTTTGAATAGCTACATAAGTCTGGTCAAAATATATGATACCCATTTTCCCAAGAGAAAATCATTTTTATTGTAAATGTATATATTACCATAGACAAAAGCCAATAAGGCACGGGTCAATTGAGTATTTACTATAGCATTTTCACATAATAGTTCTAACTACAATTTACAATTGAAAATAGCAATCAGTATTTATTAAAAGGTTTATACAAAAAAAAAGAAGTATACATTTACATATACGGTTTTTTTTATAACAATAACCCTAACATTGTTAGTATTGTGGAAATTAGTTTTTTTAGACGTGGAAAGCTCTTATTGTGACTACTCGATAACGTATTGTAGTTGAATACAGCAGTTAGATCAGATTCTGAAAAAAATTATGTATGTACAATTAATATAATTTTTTAACGTATTGTGGGTATAATTTTTGTAAGGCGACCATAGTATTAATGAGTTGAAATCACAACAAACAGGTACCTATAATAAATAAAAAACATATACAATAAATAAAAAAACATTTTGTATAAATAATTCAACAATATAGGTATACCGTATACTTTTTTTGTGTTGAATAAGACACGACGTATGACATGTTATTATTGAGTATTAAAAAAATAATAATACTATCGAAAAACATATTTTGTGTATGAACATTTTTGGTGACACAAACTGAGGGCAAATTATATTAATGAGATAAAGTATCCAATGTAATGGTAAGTAGATTCTTCAATGGTAAGTAGTTTATAATTCTATGGTACCTAAAAGTATTCTATTTAATAAAACAGTGTAAATATTCAATTTTACATAATATAATAGGTACAGCAGAAACGTTTTTCTTAATAACTTTTTATCCATTGAAAAAAATAAAAACTATTTTGTATAACATATATATATAATATAATTAAATAATATAGGTATACTTTTACTTTCGTGTCGAATCAGACATGTTATTAGTGAGTAAGTATTCATCAAAAATAATAATACTATCAAAAAACACAAACCGAGAGGAAATTGTTTTATATTAATTATTATTTTATATTAAGAGATAAAAGTATACAATTTAATAGTAAGTAGGTATTGTTTATGACACCCAAAATTGCAAATGTATTTCACATTTTCAACTTATCATCAAATAACCAAATTAAAATGTTAATTAATATATGACTGGTATTTAAGAAATAATATAATGACGTTGGACTATTTGTAAATTTATTTCACCACAATCAAAATCAGTGGTTAGTTCAGCTAAAATAATATAATTATTTATTATAACGCTTTGATGATTCGTAGACGGTTATAGAAGGTATATTTTTTAAATTTTCACTTACCATTGTAAAAGTATTTTGATTAGTTTAAAATCGACAAACACAGATAATTAACTATTTGCATATTTACTACCATGATAATATGTAAGAGTGTATTTTAAGAGAAATTCAACAGTCATAATTCATGCAATTACAATTTTATCCTAGAATTAGGTACTGTTACATACATTTTGTTTTTATATAATCTGTACCACTCGAATTATAGGTACCTACAGAGTCGAATTAGAGTATTTTCTATTTAATAAAACAGTATAAATATTCAATTTCCTTTACTTACTCATACACAGTGTGTTTGTAGCATATAATAGGTCCAGCAGAAATGTCCGATGTGTAGGTACCCGATATCATTGGTCAAATCTTCACGCCAAAAGACAAAAGCCGACCTATAAATTATTATTTTGAACTAAATGATTTATATACAGAAGAAAATAATTAAGACGATATCTGATTTAATATATAAAAGAAATAGAAAGAGTCAAATAATAATATGTTTTCATAATATTTTGTATTTCCTGGATCATATCTAACACAAACTGTAAATAATCGATAATTGAATAAATAAATTGAATACAGTGTTTTAAAAGTCGGTGTTAATAATACACAGATAGGAACTACCTACCGAACACGAATATTAACAGAACCTAGAAAGTATTTGTATTTATTTTTTGCAAAAGCCTAACACTCTCATGACCAATTCTGTCATTATAGTAACAAAGTAACTTATTCAATACTTACTAAGTAAATCATTCATTATGAGTAATAATAACCGGTGGACAGCAAGAAACTACAAAACGATCAATATATATATATATATATATATATATATGACATGGTATAACGAACAAAAAACTAAAAAAAAAAAAATATATTACGCGTAAATTAGCGTAAAACGTATAATAAAACACGAATACACGATAAAAACTCGAGTAGTAGAGTGAATTATTAGTTTTTAATATATAATATACGACAAAAGTAATACGAATATACGATATTAAATTATTAATATATTATTTACTTTGTATAAAATATACACGGTCAAACGTAATGCGTTTTAATCATATAATATATTATTATATAGGATACTAACTATATAGGATTACAAACTAAATAGTAGTTTAAAACATTTTTATTAAGAAAACATAGCAAAAACGTACAAAACACGATAAAACTCGAGTAGTACACATATAATATAATAACAATACATAGTGGTACGAACAAAAAACTACAAAAACGCGTAAATTTTTTCGCGTAAATTTGCGTAAACATATAATAAAACACGAATACACGATAGAAACTCGAGTAGTAGAGTGAATTATTAGTTTTTAATATATAATTATTACGACAAAAGTAGTAATATAAGACAAAAGCAACGTTATCACGATACACGGGGCCGCGTTATCAACAGACGACATAGAGTAGTGCGAATTGGCGGGAAACGATCACGGGGCACGTTTCTTTTTTCATTTTAGGAAAAATGAAAAATCGACCTTTTTTGGGCGCGCGAACGCGTAAAACGACGTCCGGGGACGGGGACAGAATATTTCGAGTGAGAACGGAATTTTCGGAAAAGGGAAAAAGGAAAAAACGGCGTTTAAAAAATAGTAGTACATTGAGGTTATGTTCGTTTTTTCTTTTGGTTCACGTTTTATTATATAGGACTAGCTGCCGGTGAAACGCCTTTCGGGATCAAAAGTATAAACATGATAAATTTTATTTACACGGACACCGCCGAAAGCGTTAGGTTTAACTACTCGATTTAACGTATATGGGTTGTGTCTAGAAGTCGGCTCATTAGAGTGACGAAAATAGGAGCCGTTGTAAAACTACTATCGGTATCAAAAATGATACACTATCAATGTATTTACATAATATATACCAAGCGTTCGGCTCGAGGAGCTCCGCTCCTCGGCCAGGACACCGACGAAAGTAGGATACGGGTTTTCTTTGAAAACACACATTTATACAATGAACGTATAGAGGATAAATCTAGAGGTCGGTTATTAGAGTGATGTAAAGAGTAATTCTGGTCAGTGGGGACGAAAAAAAAACTATTTTGAGATATTTTTTATCTTTTTTATATTTTAGTTATTGAGAACGCCGCCGTAAGTAGGATACAGTTTTTTTAACGTCTAGATCGAACGCGTGTAGGATAAGTCTAGAGGTTGGTGTATTGGAGTGACGTATAGAATAATTACAGAACCTCAGTGGCCGGTGTGAAACGCCTTTCGGGATCAAAAGTATAAACATGATAAATTTTATTTACACGGACACCGCCGAAAGCGTTAGGTTTAACTACTCGATTTAACGTATATGGGTTGTGTCTAGAAGTCGGCTCATTAGAGTCACGAAAATAGGAGTCGTTGTAAAACTACTATCAATTTTTTTTTTACCAGGACACTGCGAAAAGCGGGAGAGTCATTCCAAATGTTTGGCTCGAGGAGCTCCGCTTTATTATCAATTTTTTTTACCGGGACGCCGCGAAAAGCGTTAGGTTTAACGTATATGGGTTGTGTCTAGAAGTCGGTTTATTAGAGTGAGGAAAATAGGAGCCGTTGTAAAACTACTATCGGTATCAAAAATGATACATTATCAATGTATTTACATTATATATACCAAGCGTTCGGCTCGAGGAGCTCCGCTCCTCGGTCAGGACACCGACGAAAGTAGGATACGGTTTTTCTTTGAAAACACACATTTATACAATGAACGTATAGAGGATAAATCTAGAGGTCGGTTAATAGAGTGATGGTCGGTGTGAAACAATTTTCGGGATCAAAAGTATAAACACGATAAATTTTATTTACACGGACACCGCCGAAAGCGTTAGGTTTAACGTCTCGATTTCACGTATATGGGTTGTGTCTAGAAGTCGGCTTATTAGAGTGACGAAAATAGGAGCCGTTGTAAAACTACTATCAATTTTTTTTTTACCAGGACACTGCGAAAAGCGAGAGAGTCATTCTAAATGTTTGGCTCGAGGAGCTCCGCTTTATTATCAATTTTTTTTACCGGGACGCCGCGAAAAGCGTTAGGTTTAACGTATATGGGTTGTGTCTAGAAGTCGGTTTATTAGAGTGAGGAAAATAGGAGCCGTTGTAAAACTACTATCGGTATCAAAAATGATACATTATCAATGTATTTACATTATATATACCAAGCGTTCGGCTCGAGGAGCTCCGCTCCTCGGCCAGGACACCGACGAAAGTAGGATACGGTTTTTCTTTGAAAACACACATTTATACAATGAACGTATAGAGGATAAATCTAGAGGTCGGTTATTAGAGTGATGTAAAGAGTAATTCTGGTCAGTGGGGACGGAAAAAAAACTATTTTGAGATATTTTTTATCTTTTTTATATTTTAGTTATTGAGAACGCCGCCGGGGGTTGGATACAGTTTTTTTAACGTCTAGATCGAACGCGTGTAGGATAAGTCTAGAGGTTGGTGTATTGGAGTGACGTATAGAATAATTCTGGTCAGTCGGTTCGGAAACAAAAGCTATTTAGTTATTTATTCGGGCAAGACATCGTCGAAAGTAGCATACAGGTTAGGTTTAACGTCTCGATTTCACGTATATGGGTTATGTCTAGAAGTTAATATTGAATATTGAAAACTTACTTATATAAATACTAAATACCTAAAGGACTTACACATCATAGCCAATGTATTTCACCACTATCAAAAATGGTTTATATTCTACATGGGTGGATAATTGTTATGAAAATTTCTACGACTAAACTTTAAGACACTAATACTGCAATAAGTTAGTGAACACAATTCCTGCAAAAAATTTTGTTCAAACATTATTATAGTTGAAAAAGATCAACTTTATATTTTTATGATAATAATAAAATAAAATGCAAAGAAATGTTCTAATAGAAAGTGTAAATTAAACAGTGTTTTAAAAATGATGAATGTGCCTAAATTAATAAAATTCTTTGTAAAGCTCAGTTGATGTAATGAACATTATTTTTACTCACCGTAAGAAAATTTGAGTGCTCCAAAATAAACATAAATAAATAAATTTGTATAAATTGACTGTAATTACAGTACCAAACAGTAAATGCAAACAGATTTGATTAGATTTATTCATGTGAGTTGGATAAGGGCAATGGAAGTAACTATCAACTTAATTATTATTATATATTATTTTTATATAAAATCAAGCAAAGAGATGCAAGTTGAATCAAAATTATGAACTAACATGTTAACCATTTTTTGAACAGCTACTTAGGTCTGGTCAAAATATATTATACCCAATTTTGCTAAGAGAAAATCATTTTTATTGTAAATGTATATTACCATAGACAAAAGCCGATAAGGTACGGGTCAATTGAGTATTGACTATAGCATTTTCATATAATAGTTCTAACTACAATTTACAATTAGTGTTTTCTAAAGAATCATAATTCAGGGCTCTGAAGTTATGCACTTAAAAATTCCAAAATATGCGCTATAAATGGCACGAAAAAATGAAAAATAAGAATTTAACTTGAAAAAATTTAACAAAATCTAAAAAAAAAATTACGCACTAAAAATCTCTTAATATTTTGTATTTTACATAATAATTATATGTAGTCGAGTAATGAATAATAATTGTTATGAAAATTTCTACAACTAAACCAAGCTTACTTAAAAAAAACTTTAAGACACTAATAATGCAATAAGTTAGTGAACTATTGTTTAAACATTATTATAGTTGAAAAAATATCAACTTTATATATTTTGATAATAAAATAAAATGAAACAAAAGGTTCATACAGAAAGTGTTAATAAAACAGTGTTTTAAAAATGAAGGTGAACATATAATGAACATTTTTTTTACTAATAAATTACTATAGATAGAATCAAAATTATGAACTAACATTTCTTACATTTTTTGAATAGCTACATAAGTCTGGTCAAAATATATGATACCCATTTTCCCAAGAGAAAATCATTTTTATTGTAAATGTATATATTACCATAGACAAAAGCCAATAAGGCACGGGTCAATTGAGTATTTACTATAGCATTTTCACATAATAGTTCTAACTACAATTTACAATTGAAAATAGCAATCAGTATTTATTAAAAGGTTTATACAAAAAAAAAAAAGTATACATTTACATATACGGTTTTTTTTATAACAATAACCCTAACATTGTTAGTATTGTGGAAATTAGTTTTTTTAGACGTGGAAAGCTCTTATTGTGACTACTCGATAACGAATTGTAGTTGAATACAGCAGTTAATAAGTACAATCAGATTCTGAAAAAAAATTATGTATGTACAATTAATATAATTTTTTTTAACGTTTTGTGGGTATAATTTTTGTAAGGCGACCATAGTATTAATGAGTTGAAATCACAACAAACAGGTACCTATAATAATGAAACGCTTTAAGTTAAACGAAGGGAAAAAAAGGTATTTAAATATCATAGATGTGATAGAGTCATTGTGTGTGGAAATGTGAAATAAAAAAATTCTGTATGTTATTGCATCATAACATTAACTTTATGTACTTTAAAACATAAAATTAATTAAAGGCGAATGATATTGCAAAGCTGTCTCATAGCCAGCTATAAAAAGTGTGATAATTGCTGAAAAGGTAATTTATTGAAAGTATTCTAATTCAGTTCTAGCACAGAACCAACAATCTGAAAAATGCATTCGGATATACCATAAAAAAAAAAAAAAAAACATTTTGTATACATAATTCAACAATATAGGTATACCGTATACTTTTTTTGTGTTGAATAAGACACGACGTATGACATGTTATTATTGAGTATTAAAAAATAATAAAACTATCGAAAAACATATTATGTGTATGAACATTTTTGGTGACACAAACTGAGGGCAAATTATATTAATGAGATAAAGTATTCTTTAATGGTAAGTAGTTTATAATTCTATGGTACCTAAAAGTATTCTATTTAATAAAACAGTGTAAATATTCAATTTTACATAATATAATAGGTACAGCAGAAACGTTTTTCTTAAAAACTTTTTATCCATTGAAAAAAATAAAAACTATTTTGTATAATATTAATAAAATGATATAGGTATACTTTTACTTTGTGTCGAATCAGACATGTTATTAGTGAGTAAGTATTCATCAAAAATAATAATACTATCAAAAAACACAAACCGAGAGGAAATTGTTTTATATTAATTATTATTTTATATTAAGAGATAAAAGTATACAATTTAATAGTAAGTAGGTATTGTTTATGACACCCAAAATTGCAAATGTATTTCACATTTTCAACTTATCATCAAATAACCAAATTAAAATGTTAATTAATATATGACTGGTATTTAAGAAATAATATAATGGCATTGGACTATTTGTAAATTTATTTCACCACAATCAAAATCAGTGGTTAGTTGAGCTAAAATAATATAATTATTTATTACAACGCTTTGATTCGTAGACGGTTATAGTAGGTATATTTTTGTAAATTTTCACTTACCATTGTAAAAGTATTTTGATTAGTTTAAAATCGACAAACACGGATAATTAACTATTTGCATATTTACTACCATGATAATATGTAAGAGTGTGTTTTAAGAGAAATTCAACAGTCATAATTCATGCAATTACAATTTTATCCTAGAATTAGGTACTGTTACATACATTTTGTGTTTTGATATAATCTGTACCACTCGAATTATAGGTACCTACGGAGTCGAATTAGAGTATTTTCTATTTAATAAAACAGTCTAAATATTCAATTTCCTTTAGTTACTCATACACAGTGTGTTTGTAGCATATAATAGGTCCAGCAGAAATGTCCGATGTGTAGGTACCCGATATCATTGGTCAATGGTCTTCACACCAAAAGACAAAAGCCGACCTATAAATTATTATTTTGAACTAAATGGTTTATATATACAGAAGAAAATAATTAAGACGATATCTGATTTAATATATAAATTATATAAAAGAAATAGAAAGAGTCAAATAATAATATGTTTTCATAATATTTAGTATTTCCTGGATCATCTCTAACACAAACTGTAAATAATCGATGATTGAATAAATAAATTGAATACAGTGTTTTAAAAGTCGGCGTTAATAATACACAGATAGGAACTACCTAACGAACACGAATATTAACAGAACCTAGAAAGTATTTGTATTTATTTTTTGCAAAAGCCTAACACGCTCATGACCAATTCTGTCATTAGTAACAAAGTAACATTTCAATTTTAATTCAATACTTACTTAGTAAATCATTCATTATGAGTAATAATAACCGGTGGACAGCAAGAAACTACAAAACGATCAATATATATATATATGACACATGGTATAACGAACAAAAAACTACAAAAAAAGTATAATACGCTTATATGAGTACACTTTGTATAAAAGATACACGGTCAAACCTAATGCGTTTAAATCATATAATATATTATTATATAGGATACTAACTATATAGGATTACAAACTAAATAGTAGTTTAAAACATTTTTATTAAGAAAAAAACATAGCAAAAACGTACAAAACACGATAAAACTCGAGTAGTACACATATAATATAATAACAATATATATAATAACAATATAGTGGTACGAACAAAAAACTACAAAAACGCGTAAATTTTTTCGCGTAAATTTGCGTAAACATATAATAAAACACGAATACACGATAAAAACTTGAGGAGTAGAGTAAGTTATTAGTTTATATATTAAAAAAAGTAATACGAATATACGATATAAGACAAAAGCAACGTGTTATCACGATACACGGGGCCGCGTTATCAACAGACGACATAGAGTAGTGCGAATTGGCGGGAAACGATCACGGGGCAATTTCTTTTTCAAAAGGAAAAATGAAAAATGGACCTTTTTTGGGCGCGCGAACGCGTAAAACGACGTCCGGAGACGGAGACAGAATATTTTAAAAGAGAACGGAATTTTATAGTATGAGAAAAAGGAAAAAACGGCCTTTAAAAAATAGTGTCAAATTGAGGTTATGTTTACCAACACGTTTTATAGTATAAGACTAGCTGCCGGTGAAACGCCTTTCGGGATCAAAAGTATAAACATGATAAATTTTATTTACACGGACACCGCCGAAAGCGTTAGGTTTAACTACTCGATTTAACGTATATGGGTTGTGTCTAGAAGTCGGCTCATTAGAGTGACGAAAATAGGAACCGTTGTAAAACTACTATCAATTTTTTTTTTACCAGGACACTGCGAAAAGCGGGAGAGTCATTCCAAATGTTTGGCTCGAGGAGCTCCGCTTTATTATCAATTTTTTTTACCGGGACGCCGCGAAAAGCGTTAGGTTTAACGTATATGGGTTGTGTCTAGAAGTCGGTTTATTAGAGTGAGGAAAATAGGAGCCGTTGTAAAACTACTATCGGTATCAAAAATGATACATTATCAATGTATTTACATTATATATACCAAGCGACCAAGGACACCGACGAAAGTAGGATACGGTTTTTCTTTGAAAACACACATTTATACAATGAACGTATAGAGGATAAATCTAGAGGTCGGTTATTAGAGTGATGTAAAGAGTAATTCTGGTCAGTCGGGACGGGAAAAAAACTATTTTGAGATATTTTTTCTCTTTTTTATATTTTAGTTATTGAGAACGCCGCCGTAAGTAGGATACAGTTTTTTTAACGTCTTGATCGAACGCGTGTAGGATAAGTCTAGAGGTTGGTGTATTGGAGCGACGTATAGAATAATTACAGAACCTCAGTGGCCGGTGTGAAACGCCTTTCGGGATCAAAAGTATAAACATGATAAATTTTATTTACACGGACACCGCCGAAAGCGTTAGGTTTAACTACTCGATTTAACGTATATGGGAAACAAAAGCTATTTAGTTATTTATTCGGCCAAGACATCGTCGAAAGTAGCATACAGGTTAGGTTTAACGTCTCGATTTCACGTATATGTGTTATGTCTAGAAGTTAATATTGAATATTGAAAACTTACTTATAAATACTAAATACCTAAAGGTCTTACACATCATAGCCAAAGTATTTCACCACTATCAAAAATGGTTTATATTCTACATGGGTGGATAATTGTTATGAAAATTTCTACGACTAAACTTTAAGACACTAATACTGCAATAAGTTAGTGAACACAATTCCTGCAAAAAATTTTGTTTAAACATTATTATAGTTGAAAAAGATCAACTTTATATTTTTATGATAATAAAATGAAATGCAAAGAAATGTTCAAATAGAAAGTATAAATAAAACAGTGTTTTAAAAATGATGAATGTGCCTAAATTAATAAAATTCTTTGTAAAGCTCAGTTGATGTAATGAACATTATTTATACTCACCGTAAGAAAATTTAAGTGCTCCACAATAAACAAATAAATAAATTTGTATAAATTGACTGTAATTACAGTACCAAACAGTAAATGCAAACAGATTCGATTAGATTTATTCATGTGAGTTGGATAAGGGCAATGGAAGTAACTATCAACTTAATTATTATTATATATTATTTTTATATAAAATCAAGCAAAGAGATGCAAGTTGAATCAAAATTATGAACTAACATTTCATACATTTTTTGAATAGCTACATAAGTCTGGTCAAAATATATGATACCCATTTTCCCAAGAGAAAATCATTTTTATTGTAAATGTATATATTACCATAGACAAAAGCCAATAAGGCACGGGTCAATTGAGTATTTACTATAGCATTTTCACATAATAGTTCTAACTACAATTTACAATTGAAAATAGCAATCAGTATTTATTAAAAGGTTTATACAAAAAAAAAAAAGTATACATTTACATATACGGTTTTTTTTATAACAATAACCCTAACATTGTTAGTATTGTGGAAATTAGTTTTTTTAGACGTGGAAAGCTCTTATTGTGACTACTCGATAACGTATTGTAGTTGAATACAGCAGTAAGTAATAAGTACAATCAGATTCTGAAAAAAAATTATGTATGTACAATTAATATAATTTTTTAACGTTTTGTGGGTATAATTTTTGTAAGGTGACCATAGTATTAATGAGTTGAAATCACAACAAACAGGTACCTATAATAATGAAACGCTTTAAGTTAAACGAAGGGAAAAAAAGGTATTTAAATATCATAGATGTGATAGAGTCGTTGTGTGTGGAAATGTGAAATAAAAAAAATTCTGTATGTTATTGCATCATAACTACTGCTATTATTAAAACAATAATTATAATATGTTCGACATTAGTTACGAATTCGCATTGTAATAAACCGACCTATTTTACATTTGCATATTTTACCTATCCATACACGTCCTTGGGTCTTCACCCGGATCTATCGAAAGAACTCCTTTTACTAAATATATATTTCAATATCCAACACGTGTATGCATTAGTTATAAATAACTATTTTAATTATAAACCACTAACATTTACTTTTAGTTTTTTCGATTTATTGATTAACATTTACTTTTTAATCTTTAAGATTTATTGCTTTGTTTTTGTTACATTTTCGGGTAACGACTATTCCACAAGGTTGCACAGTCGTTACTCACACCTACCATAAGACCTATACCAATCTTTTTTGTATAAATACGAGGTGTAGTGCTTGTGATAGATTAGATTAGGTTAACTAACAAGTCCGACCCTACTAGGAGATATAATCTGGTCGTAGCGCCGCGCCGCTACATCGTCGCCAGCTCTTATATCAAATCTCGAGTAGTATTAATCTCAGGCAATTAACTTTACCAATTGTCTTCAAATTTATGTTAATTTTAATAAACAAATATTCTTATAACTTTATTAAAAACAGTGTTATTCTTTTAACTTGACTAACACAACCTCCTGGTCCCGAATATACGTTCGTGATCCTCTGCAAGTTTCGTCAACGGTGTTTTGTTCCGACTATTGGCACACCAAGATAGTCGGGCACTACATAATTTGGTGTCAGGTGTGGGGTTTTGTCTAGGTGAAATATATTTTGGATAACATTTCTTTACGAAGTTAACCCAAAATAAGTAACCTACAAACCTATTACTGACGAACACCGGAGCACATCACGTTTCGCCAAACGGACCAGAAATTTCCAGATTGCAGTCAAGCCCAGCAGAGGTAGACGCAGTCATTTCCAAACCACCAGGATCTTCTTTTTTTCCAAAAAACTCAGACAACATGAATGCTTTGTAAGTTATTTTAATAATATTTTCTGTCAGTCTGGAAGCCTGGGAGGGTCCAATCAATTTTTTTTTTGAAACAAATAATAATTTTTGATAAATCCTAGTAAGTGAATACTAGATGAAATAAATTAATTTTTGATAAATCCTAGTAAGTGAATACTAGATGAAATAAATTAATTTTTGATAAATCCTAGTAAGTGAATACTAGATGAAATAAATAATTCTGATGAGCTAATATAAATATTTTTTTTGTTAATCCTAGTAAATGATTACTAGAAGTAGAGTAAATAAAAACGGAGATAAAGACGAAAATCAAGACTCGAATTTAGGAACATCAATAAGTACAAACAGTACAATTAACGATAACGAATTAACTGATCAAAACGAATCAAACAGTAGCACGAATAGCGATTTAAATTTGAATAAAACATTTGTCGAATCACCTGATAAAATGGCAGCTACCTTAAGTTTTGGGGAAGCACTAAAATTAATACCAAGTTTTTCTGGGGGACATGAGGGACTCCTATCGACTTTTGAAAACAAATGCGATTTTGTAATAAATCATATCGAAGATGATATTAAACCAATAATTCTGACAGCTATACTAGCACAATTAACCGACAAGGCACACGAAGCCGTAAGGTATCGAGAAATAACATCCTGGGAGGAACTTAGAACCCATTTACGTACCATTTTCGGTAAAACACATTCAGTTCAATTTTTACAAAAACAATTAAGTCAACTAAAACAATTTGATAGAGAAACGGTTCAAGATTTTGCAAATAGAGTAGAAAAAACTTATCACGAATTAACTAGCGCATTAACAATGGGGAAACCAGCCACAGAAGCTAAAATTATCGCCCAAACCATACACTCACAAGCGTTGAGTATTTTTATTTCGGGTATACATTATAGCATACGCTTAATTTTAAAAACTAGTAAAGTTACTACATTTGGGGAAGCCGTCTTTTTGGCACTAGAAGAAGAAAAATCTAATGAAAAAAACGAGTATAAAAATAATAAATTCAAAAATCGTGGGTTTAATAGAAATAATAATAACAACGGTAGCTATAACAATAATAACAATAATAAGAAAAATATAAAATGTCATCGATGTAATAGACTTGGACATTACAGTAACGAATGTAGGACTAGCGAGCATAAATTAAATCAAACGCGAAATATAAATGACAACACAAATCGAAATACGGGAAATCAAATAAGATTCTGTAATTACTGCAAAAAGAGTAATCATGTAATAAGCGAATGTAGAAAACGCATGTATAACGAGAAAAATAAAAACGAACAAGGGAGAACACCCAATAATGGAAATAATAATAATCGCAATAATTATAATAATAATGATAATAATAATAGATCAGTAGCCGAAATCGAAAATCACGTACGCACAATAACATACATGGAAAGGGAACACATTAAATGTACATCAGACAACTTTGAACCTTCCATAATAAAATTATTCGTAGACACGGGAGCCGATATGTCTTTAATAAAAATCTCCGCGTTGCGAAAACAGGTTATTGTAAATGAATCACAAAAACGCACCATTAGGGGTATAACAGCAAATCCGATTAACACCTACGGGACTGTAATTACACATATTAACATAGAAGGAAAGGAATTTTTAATTAAATTCGATGTTGTACCAGCAGATTTTCGTGTACCGGAATCAGGTATTATAGGCCGAGATTTTATCAAGGCTAACCGCATAGTCTTAGATTTTAGCCGGGACATGTTTATGATGCCAACGTGCAACGCCGAAAAAAATGAATCACTCGTAATTCCACCGCGTAGTAATTGCGTTCTGACTATCTCGACCGATGAATTAATCAATCACAAGGTCATAACAGTAAAAAACCAGGAATTAAACGAGAACGTAATAATCGCGAATTGTGTCAGCCCGGTAATAGATAATAAAATAATAAGCAACATTTTGAATATATCAGAAGAACCATTTTTTATAGAAGATTTAAAAACCAGTAACTTAGAATGGGAGCCATATCATGAGCAGGTTCTAACAATAAAAGATTTTCCGGATACTATAAATAATGATCGAATAAATAAACTTAAAGCGCTTATTAGCACCGAGCAATTAAATTCCGAAGTGAAGGAAAAACTAATTGATTTATGCACGGACTATTCAGACATATTTTTTTTAGACGGGGACAAACTGTCATCCACTAATATAGTAACACATTCAATTAACACACCGCGTTGTGTAAAACCAATTAATATACGCCCTTATAGATTACCCTGGGCATATCAGGAGGAAATAGAAAAACAAATAACTGAAATGAAAGATAGCCAAATAATACGCAACTCGACCTCTCCATTTAATTTTCCATTAGTGGTAGTTAAAAAGAAAAATTTAGACGCAAACGGAAAACCCAAATTACGAGTATGCGTAGACTTTAGGAAATTAAACGAAATTACTGAAAATGAAGCATATGGATTACCGAACTTAGTAGAAATATTAGATTCACTAGGTTCATCAAAATACTTTTCAACGTTAGACTTAGCTAGTGGATATCATCAAATAAAAATCGATGAACAAGACACGCATAAAACCGCATTTTCTAGTAAATCTGGACATTACGAATTTTTAAGAATGCCTTTCGGGCTTAGTTCTGCACCAGCCACGTTCACACGAGCGATGCGCGCAGTACTTACCGGACTAGAGGAATTTAGTACCGCATATCTTGACGATATCGTAGTACACGGGTCCAGTTTACGAGCACATTTAGAACGCTTAGAACGCGTATTTATTCGACTAAGGTTACACAGATTAAAACTTCAACCTAATAAATGCTCTTTTCTCAGAAAAGAGGTACTTTATTTAGGACACGTTATAAGCGAACAAGGTATATTACCAGATCCAAGTAAACTCGACTGTATAAAAAATTATCCACGACCTAAAAATGCTAAAGATATTAAATCTTTCTTAGGACTTTTGAACTATTACAGGCGTTTTGTAGACAATTTTGCGAAAATAGCCAAACCTTTAACTTATTTACTAAAGAAAGACGTTCCATTTAATTGGACGGATAAATGCGAAAACGCATATGAAGAATTAAAAAATAAACTTATAAGTCCACCTTTATTAACTTATCCAGATTGGGACAAGGGAGAATTTAATTTAATGACCGACGCAAGTCAATTTGCCATTGGCGCTATTTTATCCCAAGGAAAGGTGCCACTCGATAAACCTATAGCATATGCAAGTAGAACTTTAAACCAAGCCGAAACAAACTATAGCGTTATTCAAAAAGAACTCTTAGCCATAATTTGGGGAGTCAAACATTTTAGACCATATTTATACGGGAGACGTTTCACGATAATCACTGACCACCGTCCACTTACTTATTTATTCGGATTAAAGGACGCATCATCACAATTAATGCGATGGCGATTACAACTTTCCGAATATGATTATGAAATAATATATAGAGCGGGAACCCAACATTCTAACGCCGATTGTTTATCGCGTATACGTTTAGTGCAAGGGCAAACCGATTTAAAAGACATAAATTATAATAAATTTTTAGAACAAGAGAAGCACGTCGTAATTAATAATAATATAATCGAGAGTAAAAATAGTATAAAGACAACTATGTTAAACGAAAACTTGTTTCTACCATTACCAAGAAACGGGTTGTTAACGCATGGGCCAACACGTGAAATCTTGACCCATCGAAACATTACGATACCAAAATTCAAGGATGACGACGAATTTGTTACATACAAAATAGCTGAACAGATGATTATTCTTTTCCAGTTCGATAATAATTTAAGCGCCGAATCGATTTTTGAATTAATTACCGAAATGAAAACCTTATGCGAAAATAATTTAATAACAAGTTTTTCTACCATTCGATTAAATGGTGTCACTACGTTAACTAGTTTTGATCGAATAAGGAAAATGTTTAAATTCATATTCGCAGACACTGACATTAAAATAAATATTTACACGGAACAAGATTTTACAACCGCCGAGAGAAATAAATTAATCGCGGAATATCACGACACAGTATTAGGGGGACACTCAGGTGTGTCCAAAACATATAAGAGAATGAAACTCCATTACCAATGGAAAAATTTAAAAAAAGAGATCGCAGAATTTATTAAAACTTGCGAAATTTGTCAAAAGACTAAAACACATTATAAAACGAAACAACCTATGATGATAACAACAACAGCAAACAAACCTTTTGAAAGAATCTGTTTAGACATAGTAGGGCCATTGCCAAAAACATCACTAAATAATAGTTACATTCTCACAATGCAAGACGAACTAACGCGTTATGCGTTAGCCGTAGCATTACCCAGTACGGATGCCGAGACAGTAGCACAAGGGTTTGTAGAAACATTGGTATGCATTTTCGGTATACCAGACTCAATATTAACCGACTGTGGAACTAACTTTTTATCGGATCTCTTTAAACAAATGTGTAAGTTACTTAACATCGATAAAAATAAAACAACACCATGGCATCCACAAACCAATGGGTTTCTAGAACGATCGCACAAAACATTAAAAACATATTTACGCAGTTTTGTAGACAAAGATAACGAATGGGACAATTTAATACGGTACGCCATTTTTACTTATAACACGTCAGTTCATTCCTCCACACAGTTCACACCGTATGAACTGGTTTTCGGACGGAAACCAAATTTACCTGCTATTTTTAGTCGCGAGCCAGAACCACAATATAACTACGAGAATTATGTATTTGACCTTAAGAGAATCATGCAGGAATCTCGCAAAATAGCACGAGACAATCTAATAACTTCTAAAACAGTAAATAAAGAATATTACGATAAAACAAGTAAACCAATACAGGTACATGTAGGAGATAAAGTACTTATAAAAGAACAAAATAAAAAAAATACTCTATCCCGAAATTGGATAGGACCGTACGAAGTAACTCACGTACATAATAACGAAAATATTACTGTGAAAAAAGGACGTAAGGATTATCGAATCCATAAAAATAACATAAAAATATTCTACGAAGAATAAGTATATATAAAAAAAAAAAAAAAACTAACATAAAATTTATACTATTAACCCATTTACAAACTTATGATTTATTCAATTTATTTTAACTTAATTATTCTAGATTACCAATACAACGATATATAATTATCGACTTCGAGTTCATGACCCTGAGCAAAGGTAACACATTGTTAGTTTCCGGAGCCATGACCACCAGCAGTTCTTATTCTCCAATTATAAAATTAGAGGGAGAAATACTACTCCTTAATAGTGTAGAAAATAAGATCGAAATAGCTACAAATAACCAAATTAACGCAGCCGTTTTAAAAACAGCAAGAATTTTTAAAACTCAACCAACTAAACTTTACCCAATATTAGGACAAGTTTTTGACAGTCAAAACACTAAAAATCCTAACTTAACTTACGACACGATTAACAATTTTATTAACATAGAGACCTGGGATAACATCATAGTAGTATTCCAAGGTAGTTCTGACCAACAAATCATACGACAATTAAATATCAAAAATCCTATAATAAACCTAAGGGCATGGGATTTAAATCAAGACAATGATTTTTATTTACAAATATTAGACGATAAAACGGTATTAGCGGAATGTCCAATAGGACATTTTAGGAAAAACGGACGGTTACTAACTTTACAAGAGACACACAGCCTAGTATGCGATTTAAAACACGATGAAATAACGGACGCGCACAATCCATGTACAGACGTTATATGGACCAGATGTCTTTTCAATTACCTTATGCACGAAATAAAACCATAAAACTTATCTTTATTTTTTTTTCAACATTTTTCAGGCTTGTACTCACAATTACTTATTTACAACTCGTCACCGGTACTTATAGAATTACAGACGAAAAACTTAACCAAACAGCAGGACTATACTATGAGAACAGAGGTCTAGTCAACATAGTAACTTCGAAATGGGATTTAACTACTTATATCGACCTTACTAAATATACAATCCAATGGGATTTTATAGATGCTTATTTAATTAAAACCGAACAAGCATGTAGAAACATCAGTCACAATATTGACGCTAATTGCAATCACTTATTATTTTTGGT
The DNA here is from genome assembly GCA_027580255.1 of Therioaphis trifolii. Classification (NCBI taxonomy): domain Eukaryota; kingdom Metazoa; phylum Arthropoda; class Insecta; order Hemiptera; family Aphididae; genus Therioaphis; species Therioaphis trifolii. The sequence goes on from JALBXZ010000034.1 coordinate 287,021, forward strand.
AAACAGCATTGCCAGACAATGTAAACATAAACGAGACTTAATTTTCTCATCTATCGGATATGAACATCATGTAGCTAAGCGTAGTATATTAGGTACCATAAGCAAGGTTGCTCAAACTATTTACGGATTATGTGACTTAGATTGCATCAAGAAATTCGATTTTGGGATTTCAAGAATGTTAACAGGGGGTACAACCAATACGAAATTTGTCCCTGAACAACTTAAAGTAGTCAGACTCAAAGCTGATTACGAAGGCCGTGAATACTATGACATTAAACTGGTACTCAGTGAAGTAAAAAACGCAACTCTAGATCAACAGATCATAAACTTTGTTCAAAAACATTTTAACTACATGAGCTTACTATTAACAAAACATATTTCAGAATTAGACGTACTATTCAATATAATTGAAAGTGCTAAAATTGGAAAAATACATCCATACTTAATGAGTTTAACAGAATTATCAGGATTTTTCCAAGACATTAAAATATCTTTACCCGCAGGAACCGATTTACCTTACTCAATAAACGTAGCAACTATTTACGACTTAGTAAAACTCTCAGACTTGACAGTATATTATTCAAATAACAATATTGTATTTGTACTAAACATACCATTGATCTACCAGAACGATTTTATATTGTATCATCTTTTACCTAAACCTGTATGTAATCAAACCAATTGTATGTATATTAAACCTAGCCATAGATATTTAGCAGTAAGTAGAACAAAAGAACATTATACTACTTATAATGATTTTAATTATGCACAATGTAAGCATGCACGAGGTTTCCTTTTATGTCCTGAAATCCAATCTCTTCATCCACGGACACTAAGACCCACTTGCGAGGTACAACTATTACAAAATCCAAAAGACGTACCCGATACATGCAACGTCAAGGAAATCCAACTACACACAACCATTTTTCACAAACTAAACAGGCGAAACAAATGGTTATATGCAACAGACAGCGAAGCCATTTTTGTGACATGTGAAAATGATAAGGAATCAACAACTCATTTATTAGAAGGAGTAGGAATACTCACTTTAAATGAAACTTGTCGAGGATACGCATCCAGAGACGTCTTAGTACCAGGAAAAGTAGACTACGACGTAGAATACTTAGATTTTATACCTAACTCAAAAATAAAAGATTCTATTAACATAACACAATCCATTGACATAATATTAAACGACGAAGATATCATAAACAACCACATGGATGATTTGGACAATATTGCAAAAACACGAGAAGAACTTTATCAACTACTTAACAATAAGAAAACTATTTCAAAATTAGAAAAAGAGCAATCCCTGCATAGCTATGTGTTATATCTCATAACAGCTATTTTAATTTTTACATTTATAATAACTATTACCTTTTACCTTAATCAAATCATAGAGGACAAAAGAGTACATTCTAACTATAACAATGAACTACAACAACAAGAAATGCAAAATATTTGCCAAGCAGACGAAGCAATAACAATCAATGAGCCAACAGCACCACCAACAAAAGAAGAAGACGTGAAACAAAATATATCGGTTTATCCAGCACTTAAAATTCGATTTTGAGAGTAAGATGGGATCTTCCTTCTTTCAGGGGAGGCATGTAATAAACCGACCTATTTTACATTTGCATATTTTACCTATCCATACACGTCCTTGGGTCTTCACCCGGATCTATCGAAAGAACTCCTTTTACTAAATATATATTTCAATATCCAACACGTGTATGCATTAGTTATAAATAACTATTTTAATTATAAACCACTAACATTTACTTTTAGTTTTTTCGATTTATTGATTAACATTTACTTTTTAATCTTTAAGATTTATTGCTTTGTTTTTGTTACATTTTCGGGTAACGACTATTCCACAAGGTTGCACAGTCGTTACTCACACCTACCATAAGACCTATACCAATCTTTTTTGTATAAATACGAGGTGTAGTGCTTGTGATAGATTAGATTAGGTTAACTAACAAGTCCGACCCTACTAGGAGATATAATCTGGTCGTAGCGCCGCGCCGCTACATCGTCGCCAGCTCTTATATCAAATCTCGAGTAGTATTAATCTCAGGCAATTAACTTTACCAATTGTCTTCAAATTTATGTTAATTTTAATAAACAAATATTCTTATAACTTTATTAAAAACAGTGTTATTCTTTTAACTTGACTAACACAACCTCCTGGTCCCGAATATACGTTCGTGATCCTCTGCAAGTTTCGTCAACGGTGTTTTGTTCCGACTATTGGCACACCAAGATAGTCGGGCACTACAGCATGAAAGCGAATTCGCATCCAGAGAGAACCACGTGGAGGTTGTCGAACCTTCTCTCCGCCCCCCCTTCCAATATACGGAAGTAGATGCTACCATATGTGTCCATTTAGCCCTTCTCCAATCAGTAATATTCTATGAGACAATCAAAATAATATGTATGTATGTATGTAAGTATAGAGATAATCTAGTGGCCGGTGTAAAACTATTATCGTTTAGATAATAAGAAACGGTTAAGATAATAAAAAAATAATTGTGTGTATTAGTTTTATAAGGGGACCGTAGTATTTATTAAAGAGTTAAAATCACATTAAACTGGTACGTATAATAATGAAACGCTTTAAGATAAACGAATGGAAAAAAAGGTATTTAAATTTAAAATATTATAAATGTGATACAGTCATTGTGTGTGGAAATGTAAAATAAAAATTTCATTGGACGTATAGTGGCTAAGTCTAGAGGTCGGTATGATGAAAGACGTATAGAGCTCTCGATGTATAATATTAGATAAATTTCACATTAGATAAATTTCACATTGTATTTCAGACTATTTTGTAGAGCGGACTAACACCGTGGGTACCGTCTTTCCATCAAGAAAGACTAACGCCGTGCGCACCGCTGACATTGGTCAGCTAGCTAAATGGGTACCGTCTTTCGACTAACGCCATAACACATCGGGTACCGTCAACGCGTCTACGCCATAGACTGATTTAAAAGAAAGGGCTAAATTCACATATCATACCACCAGGAAGCCTAAAGCACTTCTCGGTATACGACGTTCTTGGTGACAAACCTGCCTTTGTCGTCTGCACACAGGCCGACTTTGATGGAACCCGAGTTTCTGACTCGTGAAAAAGCCACGTACAGCTGACCGTGTGTGAATACCGGACACGGTAGCAACAAACCGACTCGATCAAACGTTTGGCCCTGGGACTTGTTGATCGTCATGGCGAACGATAACCGCACGGGAAATTGAACGCGCCGCATGACAAAAGGTAGATCGTCTTCCTCGCTGGACGTGAGCGGTATGGCCGGAACGATTACCTCGTCTTGCGCATCGCCTGTACCAGACAACAACCTCGCTTTGAAGTTGTGTCGCCGCAACTGGGTGACCACCAACCTCGTACCGTTACAGAGTCGCCTCTTGGGATCGAGGTTCCGGAGTAACATTACGACGGCGCCGACTTTTAAGACCAATTTGTACGGTGGAAGACCGTCCGGTTCCAGACTGTTGAGAAACTCTGTCGGATAATTGGCCACTTCGTCAGGATCGTCGACCACCACGGTATCAATGGCGGTGTAGACCCTGGCGTCACCTACGACCCGCGCGTTCAGCACGTCGCGATTGACCTGTCTGCAATGTTCGTTCCTAGGACAAAGAATGATTCTCCGAGCAAAGTCGTCGACGTTAGCCAACGACATTCGCCGCGGATAAACGAAATTCACCAGATCCGGTACGTCACAAACCATTCCCGGAGGAATGGATACGGTGTCCGGAACACCGTCGACCTGTGGCAGTTCGCCGTTACCGAGTTTGAGTAGCCAGGCGGCAAAGTCCGCGTCGCCGTCGGCCCGCATGTTTCGCGTGAGACTGAATCGCTCCATGAGCCGCCACGTATGGGTGTACTTGATCGACGATCTGACAACGTCGCTTCTCGTTCCTCGGCGGACGACCGGCAATATCTGCCGGAAATCGCCTGCGAACAAAAAGGGTTTACCGCCGAACGGTAAGTCCGATCCCATAACGTCTCGTAGCAACCGATCGACTACGGAGAGTTGCATTCCCGGCGACATTGGCGCTTCGTCCCAGACTATGAGTGCCGCGTCCCGTATTCTCTGCGCGCGGTTAGACTGCATGGTGATGGACGACGCCGAATCGTCGGTCAGCGTCCCGAACGGCAATCCGAAAGTCGAGTGCACCGTCATTCCGCCGTCCATGAGCATCGCCGCGATTCCTGTAAAAGCCACGGACAACACCGACATACCTCTGTTGCGAAGAGACCATATCAGGCAACCGTACAGAGTCGTTTTTCCCGTCCCACCGGGTCCGTCTACGTAGAACAGTTTCGCGACGTCCCGGCGGTCTTCGACGGCCGACATTACGCGATCGAACACCGTTCGCTGTTCTCCGTTGAGCGAGTCCAACTGTCGAACCCAACGTACTGCAGCGTCCACACCGTCGAACACGCCTCGGTCCGGTTCGGCTTCGAGCAGCGTGACGTCCGGCAACGGCAGGCCGAAATCGGTTAACGTTTTTCCGCGAGCCTGTAATAGGTCTCCGATGGCGTCCAGACACGCCGCCCGGGCACGATCAGCGTCTCGGAAACGTTCGACGAAATCTTTCATCAGGTTCGCCTCGTTCGTTTCGTACAACGTTAGCGGATCTGCGGACTGACAAAAAGACAATATCGTTACGAAAAGATATCGTACCTGTCGCGGCGTGTCCTGCGTAGCCGATTCGGCCAGGCAATCGAGCCACACTCGGTCGTTTTCCAGGAGTCCGAGCGCAACGGCCGCGGCCGCGTAACTCTGATGCACGACACCGTCGACCGTTCTTACGTCACGGAAGGACTGTGGGCCTTTCCGGTGCAAAAGGAGCAACCGCAGGTGAAATCGATCGCGGTCCAAAGGGTTGACGACATACATCCGAGACAACGTATCGTTGGCGAGAATCCTCTGTCGCGGTCTCCACTGTCTTGCCTGCGCGTTCCAAGTGTAGTGCGCGGGTATTTCGTGGTACAGGTACTGTCGGGCGTTCTCGTCTACTCGGTTCAGCTCGAAGAAACCGGTGAGTTTAGTGCGACCGAGAGCTGCGTTCCGCACACGCTCTTCCAACTGGCCCGGTGCAAAGTACACGTCGTGACGACCTTCCAGATGAACCGGAAGTCTAATGACCGTGTGACTCCGTTTGTGCATTTCGTACGAAAACAGCCGCCAAACTCCTTCCGGTGGACTGACGTAACGCGAATTCAGGAAACTGATAATAATAGTAATAGAATTACAAAAGCGTATGTTATTTTAATTATTATTAATGTAGTATATTATAATTACCCTTGTATTTCGTTCGCGTCCCACACCGCCAATGTGGCCGCGTCGTGGCCTTTGTACACGTACTTGTACAAATACATTACGCTCTTCACCGTAGAGCACACCTCGACGTTAATGTGCGCGTCGTATTTGGCCAACAGGTACGGATTGTGCGGCACGACAAACTCGTTACCGACTTCGTGATTTCTGACGTTCACCGTGCGACCGTTGTCGGGTCTCAGGTACGTTGGATAACCGCCATCCGATCTGAACAGAGTCTCTTCGCTGTACTCTTTCGGAAACTTCTTGGAACAACTGCCGTCCACCATACACGGGCTGTTCGGGTTCAATGGTCCGCACGGGCCGTGAATCATGTGTGACGATACGGCCGTGTGTAACCGCCTCTCGGTCACAGGGTCTGGTAAATAGGCACAAACGACGTTGTCGATGTCGTCCGCGGTTTGAAACTTACAGTCTTCGCGTAAGACGATCACTATGTGCGCGTGCGGCAGACCGCGTTTCTGAAACTCAACGGTATAAACATACGCGTCTACATTACCGAATATCCTGTTCTTCGTTATGTCCCGCATGACCTCCGCGAGTTTAGCGTGAAACACCCTGGCCACCAGATCGGGTCGGTCGTTCGCCGTCGACCCGTGAGCGAGGTTTTGTTGGATTTCCGGCCACCTGGGATTGCACGTAAACGTTATAAACAGGTCCGGCTTACCGTACTTACGCACTATAGTCATCGCGTCGTGATAACACTGTTTCATGTAACGGGGACTGCCCACAAACGTGGACGGCAAAATAACTCTACGACCGGCGGCCTCGAGCTCCGGCGCGTTCAAATCGTGCTGTTGGTTAACGTGGTCCATAAGACCTTGATACGCGTCCGCGAACAGCTGGGCCTGGTTGTTGTCCACGTACCGCAAGTTATTCGCCTCCATACGAACGTACTGGTCGCACACGTATTGCTGAAACAGAAAACCACCGCCGTGTAAAAGACTAAATTCTGGGTGTCTAATATCGTTGTTTCCACGATATCTAATTGCTATACGGTAACACGCGAACTCTCGGATACTGTTCCGCGTGCGCACTTGGTTTCGACGGACGCCCTCTTGCTGCAAGTGGAATGTCCAACCTATCTCTCCGTATGGGAAAAACAGCGGGTACAACATTGGGTCCGCGTGGCACGATCCGGACGGTATGTTTTGCCTTTGATAACCCGGTCGATTCGGATTCGTGTCGTAGATAACCAGATCGACGTTTCTTGGCGGTCGACCGTCATCACCGACAAACACCACTGCTACTTCGTTTGCTGCCGGTGCGTTATACCTACGCCGGTCTCTGCTTGGATCGCTGACGAAATGCATGGCCACTCTTCTTGGTTCCCTCTCAGGGTCGGCTGCGGCGGATTCTCGTTCCGCCGTCCACACCTGACGCATGTTACTACAACGTAATAACAACAATGCACTCATGTTATATATTTTGTTTAGTATTTAATATTTATTGTGTATAATTACCGAAAAGCCTGTGCGTAAGGATTGATTTCACGTAACATGGCGTCCAGTGAGGCCATCAAGTTTTCCGACACTCTGTGCTGATTCGTCTGTTGTTCCATTCGAATACGGTTCGCCGTCTCCGATTCGACGAAATACAGTTCACAGTATTTCGGCTGCCTGTCATCGTTTCCGACAACATCGTTGGTGATCCTGTGATACACCTGTCCGTGTACGGAGAACACCCTTGGACCCGCGCCGGTCAACCGTCGTTGGTTTAGATCGGTGGAAAACGCAGCGAACGCCAGAGAATTGTTGTACCGACGGAATTCGTTCCGGAAATTCCTGCCATCCTGTGAATCATCTATCAACAAACCCATTAATAACTCTGGTGCAGGTTGCAAAACGCGATTACCGGTAACGGTCATTAAACCGTTATTACAACACGTAGCGAAGTGTCTGTCTCTAGCGATGGTGCGCTCACACATGAAGTGACGCGCGCTGCAGTGCGAGCATACATGATCCAACGCGCCTACGTCGTATCGTCGTGGTAACTCGTGTTGCACGCCAGCTGGTCGATCTACAATCAACACCTCACGTGCTGCAGGCGGACCGTCAATATCGAACTATAATTTAATTTAATTACAAATCATATTTAAATAAGCTTTTTTTTTTATTTTTCATGTGTTTTAGTTTTCACGTCAACTGACCTCATCGTCCACTTCTGACAATACTTCTATCATGTCCCCATCTATTTCACCCTAAACAATAAATAGAAATCATGATTTCTATAGTTGTTTGAAGTTTTAATAAAAATTGCGGTTAGTTTAGATATCCCATGAAAAAGTTAAAAAAAAAAAAAAATGAAATATTGTAATTCAAAGTCACTTATTTATAGGCACAAATTTAAAATTGCCCTTTCACATTGGAAAAATTGAATAAAACTATGTTTTTTTTTTATTACAAATATACCATAAACTGAGATATGGTTGCGGTTTTATAGATGAAGAGATAATATTGAAATGTGCCAAAAAAAATTAAAAGAAATAAAACAAAGCCTGGTATATTTTGTATATTTTACATCCAGATCCAGATTCTGTATCATATTGTATCTGAAAACCTGTATGAAAATTGTAAAACCAATATAGATGGTAGCCTTATACCCTTTAGTGTTAGAAAAATAGCGTATAATGTTATTTTTATTTATTATTGTTAGGTGTAACAATTAGGTACCTATGCAATCGGTGTTTGGGACAGAATTCATGTACCTACATAAAGTATAGGAAACAAAATTTGGGAAAAAATTTTTTGTACATGTATGTACAGTGAAATAAAAATACAGTGTTAAAATGTTTACTTGTTTTTTGTCTATATGGACATCAAAAAATGTGAACAATTTGATAATGTAAAAAGACTTAATAATACTTTATTACATTTTATGCTTTATAAGCGGCATGATAGAAAATACTTAGTTTGTTTCAAATTTTAAATAGGTACCTTGTAACATTCGAAATTGCAAGTATATAATAATATATAAAGGTACCTAGATAGTATAACATAGGCAAGTAATGAATTATCGGAAAAAAACATAAATCTATAATTGCTAAGCAATTAAAAAAGAGAGTAATTATGTAAACAACATAAATACACAGATAAACCCAACAGTGTCTGGAACATTGTAAAAAAAAAAAAGAATTTGAAATTGTAATTTTAAAATACAATGAAGTACCAATACGATATATAAATAACGTCATTTTTGAAATACCTATTGAGTTAAAATGAAAATAAGAGTATCTATATATAATAATAAAACAATGTAAATATTGAATTTTACATCAGTTACCTTAACACAGTGTGTATATATTTTAAGTTCAGCAAAAATGTTTAGGTATAACCGTTAATAATAAATAATAAATGTTTATAAGTAGGTACCCAAAATCATCGATAAATGTTTCACACCAAAAGACAAACCTAACCAAAAGACAAAAGGTGATCAAATACTTACTTAAAAATTATTAATCCAAACTGAAAGGTTTATACAGAAGAAAATAAAAAATTGACTTAAAGTTTTCCATTAAAAATATAGCTGATAGGAAATCTACCAAGATAAAAATGCTATCTGATTCCAGAGGAAAAATATAAATCTGTTAAACCATAAAAGGAACAGAAAGTGTAAAATAAAACAATTTTTTCATAATATGTAATTTTTTAAAGAGATTATTTGTATGTTTTCGGGATCATCTTTAGCAAATCTGTAAATAATCGATAATTTAATAATTAATTATTACATTTTTTCAATGTACTTCAATTTTAATAATTCAATTTTAAATAATTTGAGAATATTGTGTTAATACATTAAAATTGGTAAAAAATTAATTGCAGGATGAAACTACAAAATGATCAAATACACATAGGTACCTATTTTATATTGAGTACTCTAGAAATTAAAATTAAAAAAACTGACATTTGTAAAGCGTACTTGTATAAAAACAATATTTTTACACCGTTAAACATAACGTGTTCAGACAATATAAATACACAGATAAACCCAACAGTGTCTGGAACATTGTAAAAAAAAAAAATTGTATGTTTGTGTCTAGATTTGACATTTTAAAATACAATGAAGTACCAATACAATCGGTATAATATGAAATAGGTACTTATACTTTAGTACTTGACGTTCTTTTTGTTCTGTATACCAAGTGGCACGAATAAAAAAAATTCAAATATATATACTTAGTTTGTTTCAAAACTTAAATACCCTGTGACATTTGAAATTGGATTAAAAACCTAACAATACCTACAGTGCTATCATTATGCATGATATATATTATGTATTGTGTAATCAATATTATCATAATAATATGGTTTGCATTCTAAAAAAAAATATATATATATATAAAGAGTATAAAAAAAACCTGTAATTTTGTGATTAAATTAAACACATTTATTTATAAGTACTTCTTAGACACAAAATTTAAAAATGCAATTTAATACTTTTGTTATTATCAATAAAATATACACTGAGATATAGATAAAGTATAGATTTTGTTATTTTGTTTTAATAAATGCTGTTTTAATAAATACTGTAAGCCTGGTTTATTGTGTACATTTTATATAAAAATCACAGTGAAACGGTTAATATAATCGATGAAGTGTGAATAAAAGATACAACTTTAAGTCTGATCCATAATGATCTAAATTGGAGTGTTGAATATGAATGCAAAAGCATATCACAGTAGTAAACAAATTAAATTTTATGAATTTTATGAAAATGAATAAAACCGTGTTATTTTTTTACTATAATATATAATATTTATATATATATATATATATATATATATATATATATATATATACCTAGATAGTATAACATAGGCAAGTAATGAATTATCTCAAATTGCTAAGCAATTAAAAAAGAGAGTAATTATTATGTAAACAATATAAATACACAGATAAAACCAATAGTGTATGAAACACTGTAAAAAAAAAAAAGAAATGTATGTTTAAAATATAATGTAGTACCAATACAATCGATTGAATATGAAATAGGTACTTATACTCAAGTACTTGACATTTTAATTTTTCTGTATGCCAAGCGGCACGATGAAAAAAAATTCAAATATATATACTTAGTTTGTTTCAAAATTTAAATACCCTGTGACATTTGAAATTGGATTAAAAACCTAACAATACCTACAGTGCTATCATTATGCATGATATATATGTATTGTGCAATCAATATTATCACAATGTGGTGTGCATTCTAAAAAAATAAAATATATATATATATATATATATATATATATATATATATGAACCTAAACATTTGTAATAATAATAAAACTTTATAAAACCGTGACTGAATTGACAACATGCTGGAGATAAATATTTTGTACCATAAATTACCTGGGGTGGGACATCTGCCAATCGAACGTCTACGACCTCGATGTCATCGTCGTTGACATCTGCCACCTCCTCAGCAACAACTCGAGGCTCCTCAGTTGGCATTACCAAGTCCTCAATTCCTATTTCGACGACTTCCATTTCCACATCGTCCACATTCACTTCTTCTTCAATGACCTCCGGAAGTTCTACGACTATGTCGTTCTCGTGGGCATCAATAGCTGGCTGAAAATTGAATTAAAATAAAGATTTAATTACCGACGGCTTCGAAAAATTGTATATTATAAACAAAACGAAATAATGCACATAAAAGTATGACATTAATCGATAAAAATATTTACAGTGAAAATATTGCAGAAAACAATAATAAGAAAAAATGTACACAATGTAATGAATTAAATTTGTGAATTTACAATTCCTATCGTCGGGACCGCATGACGACTTAAACGACGCCTGTTGGCCGTAACTGAAAAATCGGCATCCGCGAAATGTCGAGAGCATAATGCCGAGGTGGGTCGTACGGATTCACGGAGAACGCCATATGTCTCCACGTACCTCAGCCAAAGTTCATGACGCTCGGGGTTCGCACGTGGAAATCTGAAAAATACCGTATCATACGAAATGTACAAAAAAGAGTTTTGATCGCGCGATTACTGTTGACATACCGGTGTACCGAGTATCCACCGTCGACCCGTCTACAAATCACACAAAGTTTAGGCATTATTTCAACAGAAAATCAAAAAATAAAAACGCAAGAAAAGCGATCAGTACCGAAGCGATCTGACCATTAACCTACAAGACCCGTATCTACGAAATTACGTGTAAAAACAGCAGATAAATAAATCACCGTCTGAAGTTCTGAACTTTGAGCCATAGAGCTCAGCGCGTTAAACAGAAATAATAGGCACGTCTTGCTATTTAAAATCAACAGTGCAGACACGTTTATGGGAGGAATCGGACGTACACGTTTTTTAATTTAATTTCAATTTACATTATAAATTTGAATTACATAATAGTTTAGTAAGATAAAATTATTAAATTTCATTATACTTTACGCGTTTCATTGTTTTTATACTCGGGCTCTGACGACGATAAAATTCATTATTTTCAAAGTGAATAACAATATTGTGTGGCAACACTGGCGACCAGACATTTAGACCAAAGAAACATCTTCTAACGAATAAAATTCAATTTTTTTTTGGTTATAAGTGTTCATAAGCGCGTGTCCGCCCGTGTGCGTGAGTATAATTTTTAATTTTTGTTAATTATATAAGATTTTTACCATTTATTTTGCACGTAATTCATTTATATTTTTTGTTTTCTTTCAGATAATGAACACATTCAATAACTGTCAGATTACGAATTTGTATGGGGGTGGACAACACCCCCATACAAAGTCGAGACGGCGCCAAAGAAGTAAGTAAATCGACTGCATTTTTTTATCCACACGATATTACACAACTGCGTAATAAGGTGTATCTAATCTTTTGTGAAATCACTTTTTCCAGAATGTTACACGTGCGGAAAGTGGGGGCACGTCGCTCGCCACTGCCCCCGTAAGTTTCAATGTTTTTTCATCTTTAAGCATTATTATTATTTTAAAACATATATATATATATATATACTTTTATTTAATCCAACCAGAAAAAAAACGTAAAAGTCCGGCGCCGCCACCACCACCACCACCACCACCTCCACAAAAAAACAATTCGGAGGACGAAACACTAATAAGTATGTACAAAATGTAATATATAATTATTTTAACTACCACAGAGACTGTTCTAACTTTTAAGTATTTATACCCATTTATTTTTTTGTTTCAGCGGATTTTCTAGAGAAAATAGATTTGTAAGTAGTGAGTAATGATAATCAATTTCAATTTTCTAATGCATACATTTATACATTTTTTACAGATGAACCATTAAGTTTTTTTTTTTTAATAAAAATAATTAAAAATAAATTTAATTTGTTTTTATTTCGTTCAACAAAAAAATAATATAATCATTTTATTTCTCCTTACATCCTAAATATGTCTAATAGAATTGAATTTGTTCATTAACATTATATACTTTAAAAAATAAAATCAAATGAAGGCTGTAGTAATTGCTGGTCGGATTGTAGTAGTTAAAAGGTTTACTGACTATGTGTGAAAATTGTTGAAAAGGCGAATAGGTAATTTATTGAAGGTAATCTGATGTAGGCAGCTATGGACGGTAAGTGTATAATAATAAAGAACCATCAATCTGGAAAAAGTGGTCGGTGTTCCATAAGAAAACTTTAACCATATAACTTTTTAACTTTTAAAATATCATAAAAGAAAAACAACTATTTTGTATAACATATAGTTGAATAATATTAATACTATCAAAAGACATAATATGTATGAACACAAACCGAGAGGAAATTATTTTATATATTGAGATTAAAGTATCCAAATCAAAAGTAAGTAGGTATTGTTTATGACACACAATATTAAATATTTCAAATGCATTTCACTTTTTAAACATATTCAATTTTTTTGTAACATCATTTTTTAATTTAATATTATGAAAATATTTAAAAGAAAGAAAGGGAATTATCCTGAAGTCAAACGACAATAATAATGTATCTAGAAACACTGGTGAAATGAGAGTATATCAACACTAACTATTATGAGTGAATAAATGTTAATATATGACTGGTATTTTTTATGGCATTGAACCATTTGTGTAAAAGTATTTCACCACAGTCAAAATCAGTGGTCAGTTCGGTTAAAATACGGAATAATTATTTATTATAACGCTTTGATTGGCCGACGGTTATAGTAGGTGTATATTTGAAATTTGTCTCTTACCATTGTAAAAGTATTTTGATTAGTTTAAAATCGACAAACACGGATAATTAACTATTTGCATATCTACTATCATTATAATATATATTCATGTAAAGAGAGTGTTTTTAAGAGAATTTCAACAGTCATAATTCATGCAAATACAATTGTACAATTATGAATTTTTTTTATAAAAAATAATGCATAAAAGTATCCAATTGTAATAGTAAGTAGGTATTACACATAATATTGCAAATGTATTTAACTTTTTAAACATATCTTTCTATTTTTTTTATGTAACATCATTTTTGTAATTCTATTTTATGTGAAAATAGAAAAAAGGAATGGGTATTATACTGAAGTCAAACAATAAGTATCTAGAAATGTTGGAGAAATGAGAGTATTTCAACACTATTATGTGTACATAATAAATGTGATAATATATGACTGGTATTTTTAAATAATATGATGGCATTGAACCATTTGTAAATGCATTTCACCACAGTCAAAATCAGTGGTTAGTTTGGTTAAAATAATGTAATTATTTATTGTAACGCTTTTGATTAGCAGACGGTTATAGTAGGCATATATTTAAAATTTGCCTCTTACCATTGTAAAAGTATTAGTTTAAAATCGACAAACACAGACAATTAACTATTTGCATATTTACTATCATTAAAATATATATTCATTTGTTTTTAATAGAATTTCAACAGTCATAATACATGCAAATACAATTGTACAATTAGGGGTACTGTCACATAAATTTCGTAGTATGGAAAATGTTTTGAAAATAGAAAGTGTCAAATAATAATACAATAATTTCATAATATAATTGTATTTGTAATTTTTTTATAGTATTTTCTGGATCAAAAGTGTAATAATCGAATATTTTTAATATAATAAATTGTAAAAGTCAATAATCCGTGAACACGGTGTTAATACATAGGTAGGAACTACCTATCTACCGAAATCAGTTGAACAAATATCAATAGAACATAGAATATCTGTTTTATTAAGAAAGAATTTGTATTTATTTTTTGCACCAGCCTAGTACTTTCAAAGTACATTTCAGTTTTCAGTACTTACCTAAATCATTTATTATCATGAATATGATAACCGGTGGGCAGCATGAAACTACATATATTAATACAAATGAGTACCTATTATTTCTCGAGTACTCTAGAGGTACAAAAAATCACAAAACACTTATATGAGTACACTTTGTATAAAAGACGTACACGGTAAATCATATAATATATTATTATATAGGATACTAACTATATAGGATTACAAACTAAATAGTAGTTTAAAACATTTTTATTAAGAAAACAACGTACAAAACACGATAAAACTCGAGTAGTACACATATAATATAATAACAATATATATATAATAACAATATAGTGGTACGAACAAAAAACTACAAAAACGCGTACATTTTTTCGCGTAAATTTGCGTAAACATATAATAAAACACGAATACACGATAAAAACTCGAGTAGTAGAGTGAATTATTAGTGTTTAATATATAATTATTACGACAAAAGTAATACGAATATACGATATAAGACAAAAGCACGGAGAATAACAGATAACACGGGGCCGCGTTATCAATAAAAGACAGAGAGTAGTGCGAATTGGCGGGAAACGATCACGTTTTTGCAAACGAAAAACGAAGAATAGACCTTTTTTGGGCGCGCGAACGCGTAAAACGACGTCCGGGGACGGGGACAGAATATTTCGAGTGAGAACGGAATTTTATAGTATGAGAAAAAGTAAAAAACGGCGTTTAAAAAATAGGGGTAAATTGAGGTTATGTTTACCTTACCGTTTTATAGTATAAGATATAAGACTAGCTGCCGGTGAAACGCCTTTCGGGATCAAAAGTATAAACAAGATAAATTTTATTTACACGGACACCGCCGAAAGCGTTAGGTTTAACTACTCGATTTAACGTATATGGGTTGTGTCTAGAAGTCGGCTCATTAGAGTGACGAAAATAGGAGCCGTTGTAAAACTACTATCAATTTTTTTTTTACCAGGACACTGCGAAAAGCGGGAGAGTCATTCCTTAATGTTTGGCTGAGGAGCTCCGCTTTATTATCAGTTTTTTTTAGCGGGACGCCGGGGAAAGCGTTAGGTTTAACCTATATGGGTTGTGTCTAGAAGTCGGTTTATTAGAGTGAGGAAAATAGGAGCCGTTGTAAAACTACTATCGGTATCAAAATAGATACATTATCAATGTATTTACATTATATATACCAAGCGTTCGGCTCGAGGAGCTCCGCTCCTCGGCCAGGACACCGACGAAAGTAGGATACGGTTTTTCTTTGAAAACACACATTTATACAATGAACGTATAGAGGATAAATCTAGAGGTCGGTTATTAGAGTGATGTAAAGAGTAATTCTGGTCAGTCGGGACGGAAAAAAAACTATTTTGAGATATTTTTTATCTTTTTTATATTTTAGTTATTGAGAACGCCGCCGTAAGTAGGATACAGTTTTTTTAACGTCTAGATGGCCGGTGTGAAACGCCTTTCGGGATCAAAAGTATAAACATGATACATTTTATTTACACGGACACCGCCGAAAGCGTTAGGTTTAACTACTCGATTTAACGTATATGGGTTGTGTCTAGAAGTCGGCTCATTAGAGTGACGAAAATAAGGAGCCGTTGTAAAACTACTATCGGTATCAAAAATGATACATTATCTATGTATTTACATTATATATACCAAGCGATCAGCTCGAGGAGCTCCGCTCCTCGGCCAGGACGCCGACGAAAGTAGGATACGGTTTTTCTTTGAAAACACACATTTATACAATGAACGTATAGAGGATAAATCTAGAGGTCGGTTATTAGAGTGATGTAAAGAGTAATTCTGGTCAGTCGGGACGGGAAAAAAACTATTTTGAGATATTTTTTATCTTTTTTATATTTTAGTCATTGAGAACGCCGCCGTAAGTAGGATACAGTTTTTTTAACGTCTAGATCGAACGCGTGTAGGATAAGTCTAGAGGTTGGTGTATTGTAGTGACGTATAGAATAATTAAAGAACCTCAGTGGCCGGTGTGAAACGCCTTTCGGGATCAAAAGTATAAACATGATAAATTTTACTTACACGGACACCGCCGAAAGCGTTAGGTTTAACTACTCGATTTAACGTATATGGGTTGTGTCTAGAAATCGGCTCATTAGAGTGACGAAAATAGGAGCCGTTGTAAAACTACTATCAATTTTTTTTTTTACCAGGACACTGCGAAAAGCGGGAGAGTCATTCTAAATGTTTGGCTTGAGGAGCTCCGCTTTATTATCAATTTTTTGTTACCGGGACGCCGCGAAAAGCGTTAGGTTTAACGTATATGGGTTGTGTCTAGAAGTCGGTTTATTAGAGTAAGGAAAATAGGAGCCATTGTAAAACTACTATCGGTATCACACATTTATACAATGAACGTATAGAGGATAAATCTAGAGGTCGGTTATTAGAGTGATGTAAAGAGTAATTCTGGTCAGTCGGGACGGAAAAAAAACTATTTTGAGATATTTTTTATCTTTTCTATATTTTAGTTATTGAGAACGCCGCCGTAAGTAGGATACAGTTTTTTTAACGTCTAGATCGAACGCGTGTAGGATAAGTCTAGAGGTTGGTGTATTGGAGTGACGTATAGAATAATTCTGGTCAGTCGGTTCGGAAACAAAAGATATTTAGTTATTTATTTTCGGCCAAGACATCGTCGAAAGTAGCATACAGGTTAGGTTTAACTACTCGATTTAACGTATATGGGTTGTGTCTAGAAGTCGGCTCATTAGAGTGACGAAAATAGGAGCCGTTGTAAAACTACTATCAATTTTTTTTTTACCAGGACACTGCGAAAAGCGGGAGAGTCATTCCAAATGTTTGGCTCGAGGAGCTCCGCTTTATTATCAATTTTTTTTACCGGGACGCCGCGAAAAGCGTTAGGTTTAACGTATATGGGTTGTGTCTAGAAGTCGGTTTATTAGAGTGAGGAAAATAGGAGCCGTTGTAAAACTACTATCGGTATCAAAAATGATACATTATCAATGTATTTACATTATATATACCAAGCGTTCGGCTCGAGGAGCTCCGCTCCTCGGCCAGGACACCGACGAAAGTAGGATACGGTTTTTTCTTTGAAAACACACATTTATACAATGAACGTATAGAGGATAAATCTAGAGGTCGGTTATTAGAGTGATGTAAAGAGTAATTCTGGTCAGTCGGGACGGAAAAAAAACTATTTTGAGATATTTTTTATCTTTTTTATATTTTAGTTATTGAGAACGCCGCCGTAAGTAGGATACAGTTTTTTTAACGTCTAGATCGAACGCGTGTAGGATAAGTCTAGAGGTTGGTGTATTGGAGTGACGTATAGAATAATTCTGGTCAGTCGGTTCGGAAACAAAAGCTATTTAGTTATTTATTCGGCCAAGACATCGTCGAAAGTAGCATACAGGTTAGGTTTAACGTCTCGATTTCACGTATATGGGTTATGTCTAGAAGTTAATATTGAATATTGAAAACTTACTTATAAATACTAAATACCTAAAGGTCTTACACATCATAGCCAATGTATTTCACCACTATCAAAAATGGTTTATATTCTACATGGGTGGATAATTGTTATGAAAATTTCTACGACTAAACTTTAAGACACTAATACTGCAATAAGTTAGTGAACACAATTCCTGCAAAAAATTTTGTTTAAACATTATTATAGTTGAAAAAGATCAACTTTATATTTTTATGATAATATAAAATAAAATGCAAAGAAATGTTCAAATAGAAAGTGTAAATAAAACAGTGTTTTAAAAATGATGAATGTGCCTAAATTAATAAAATTCTTTGTAAAGCTCAGTTGATGTAATGAACATTATTTTTACTCACCGTAAGAAAATTTGAGTGCTCCACAATAAACATAAATAAATAAATTTGTATAAATTGACTGTAATTACAGTACCAAACAGTAAATGCAAACAGATTTGATTAGATTTATTCATGTGAGTTGGATAAGGGCAATGGAAGTAACTATCAACTTAATTATTAATATATATTATTTTTATATAAAATCAAGCAAAGACATGCAAGTTGAATCAAAATTATGAACTAACATGTTAACCATTTTTTGAACAGCTACTTAGGTCTGGTCAAAATATATTATACTCAATTTTGCTAAGAGAAAATCATTTTTATTGTAAATGTATATTACCATAGACAAAAGCCGATAAGGTACGGGTCAATTGAGTATTTACTATAGCATTTTCACATAATAGTTCTAACTACAATTTACAATTAGTGTTTTCTAAAGAATCATAATTCAGGGCTCTGAAGTTATGCACTTAAAAATTCCAAAATATGCGCTATAAATGGCACGAAAAAATGAAAAATAAGTATTTAACTTGAAAAAATTTAACAAAATCTAAAAAAAAAAAAATATGCACTAAAAATCTCTTAATATTTTGTATTTAACATAATAATTGTATGTAGTCGAGTAATGAATAATAATTGTTATGACAATTTCTACAACTAAACCAAGCTTACTTAAAAAAAACTTTAAGACACTAATAATGCAATAAGTTAGTGAACTATTGTTTAAACATTATTATAGTTGAAAAAATATCAACTTTATATATTTTGATAATAAAATAAAATGAAACAAAAGGTTCATACAGAAAGTGTTAATAAAACAGTGTTTTAAAAATGAAGGTGAACATATAATGAACATTTTTTTTACTAATAAATTACTATAGATTGAATCAAAATTATGAACTAACATTTCATACCCATTTTCCCAAGAGAAAATCATTTTTATTGTAAATGTATATATTACCATAGACAAAAGCCAATAAGGCACGGGTCAATTGAGTATTTACTATAGCATTTTCACATAATAGTTCTAACTACAATTTACAATTGAAAATAGCAATCAGTATTTATTAAAAGGTTTATACAAAAAAAAAAAAGTATACATTTACATATACGGTTTTTTTTATAACAATAACCCTAACATTGTTAGTATTGTGGAAATTAGTTTTTTTAGACGTGGAAAGCTCTTATTGTGACTACTCGATAACGTATTGTAGTTGAATACAGCAGTTAATAAGTACAATCAGATTCTGAAAAAAAACTATGTATGTACAATTAATATAATTTTTTAACGTTTTGTGGGTATAATTTTTGTAAGGCGACCATA
Organism: Therioaphis trifolii; assembly: GCA_027580255.1. NCBI lineage: Eukaryota > Metazoa > Arthropoda > Insecta > Hemiptera > Aphididae > Therioaphis > Therioaphis trifolii. The sequence continues at coordinate 306,761 of JALBXZ010000034.1, forward strand.
GTATTAATGAGTTGAAATCACAACAAACAGGTACCTATAATAAATAAAAAACATATACAATAAATAAAAAAACATTTTGTATAAATAATTCAACAATATAGGTATACCGTATACTTTTTTTGTGTTGAATAAGACACGACATATGACATGTCATTATTGAGTATTAAAAAAATAATAATACTATCGAAAAACATATTATGTGTATGAACATTTTTGGTGACACAAACTGAGGGCAAATTATATTAATGAGATAAAGTATCCAATGTAATGGTAAGTAGATTCTTTAATGGTAAGTAGTTTATAATTCTATGGTACCTAGAAGTATTCTATTTAATAAAACAGTGTAAATATTCAATTTTACATAATATAATAGGTACAGCAGAAACGTTTTTCTTAAAAACTTTTTATCCATTGAAAAAAATAAAAACTATTTTGTATGACATATATATAATTAAATAATATAGGTATACTTTTACTTTGTGTCGAATCAGACATGTTATTAGTGAGTAAGTATTCATCAAAAATAATAATACTATCAAAAAACACAAACCGAGAGGAAATTGTTTTATATTAATTAGTATTTTATATTAAGAGATAAAAGTATACAATTTAATAGTAAGTAGGTATTGTTTATGACACCCAAAATTGCAAATGTATTTCACATTTTCAACTTATCATCAAATAACCAAATTAAAATGTTAATTAATATATGACTGTTATTTAAGAAATAATATAATGGCGTTGGACTATTTGTAAATTTATTTCACCACAATCAAAATCAGTGGTAAGTTCAGCTAAAATAATATAATTATTTATTATAACGCTTTGATGATTCGTAGATGGTTATAGTAGGTATATTTTTTAAAAATTTTCACTTACCATTGTAAAAGTATTTTGATTAGTTTAAAATCGACAAACACGGATAATTAACTATTTGCATATTTACTACCATGATAATATGTAAGAGTGTGTTTTAAGAGAAATTCAACAGTCATAATTCATGCAATTACAATTTTATCCTAGAATTAGGTACTGTTACATACATTTTGTGTTTTGATATAATCTGTACCACTCGAATTATAGGTACCTACGGAGTAGTTTTTTAACGTCTAGATCGAACGCGTGTAGGATAAGTCTAGAGGTTGGTGTATTGGAGTGACGTATAGAATAATTACAGAACCTCAGTGGCCGGTGTGAAACGCCTTTCGGGATCAAAAGAATAAACATGATAAATTTTATTTCCACGGACACAGCCGAAAGCGATAGGTTTAACTACTCGATTTAACGTATATGGGTTGTATCTAGAAGTCGGCTCATTAGAGTGACGAAAATAGGAGCCGTTGTAAAACTACTATCAATTTTTTTTTTACCAGGACACTGCGAAAAGCGGGAGAGTCATTCCAAATGTTTGGCTCGAGGAGCTCCGCTTTATTATCAATTTTTTTTACCGGGACGCCGCGAAAAGCGTTAGGTTTAACGTATATGGGTTGTGTCTAGAAGTCGGTTTATTAGAGTAAGGAAAATAGGAGCCGTTGTAAAACTACTATCGGTATCAAAATAGATACATTATCAATGTATTTACATTATATATACCAAGCGTTCGGCTCGAGGAGCTCCGCTCCTCGGCCAGGACACCGACGAAAGTAGGATACGGTTTTTCTTTGAAAACACACATTTATACAATGAACGTATAGAGGATAAATCTAGAGGTCGGTTATTAGAGTGATGTAAAGAGTAATTCTGGTCAGTCGGGACGGAAAAAAAAACTATTTTGAGATATTTTTTATCTTTTTTATATTTTAGTTATTGAGAACGCCGACGTAAGTAGGATACAGTTTTTTTAACGTCTAGATGGCCGGTGTGAAACGCCTTTCGGGATCAAAAGTATAAACATGATACATTTTATTTACACGGACACCGCCGAAAGCGTTAGGTTTAACTACTCGATTTAACGTATATGGGTTGTGTCTAGAAGTCGGCTCATTAGAGTGACGAAAATAAGGAGCCGTTGTAAAACTACTATCGGTATCAAAAATGATACATTATCTATGTATTTACATTATATATACCAAGCGTTCGGCTCGAGGAGCTCCGCTCCTCGGCCAGGACGCCGACGAAAGTAGGATACGGTTTTTCTTTGAAAACACACATTTATACAATGAACGTATAGAGGATAAATCTAGAGGTCGGTTATTAGAGTGATGTAAAGAGTAATTCTGGTCAGTCGGGACGGGAAAAAAACTATTTTGAGATATTTTTTATCTTTTTTATATTTTAGTCATTGAATCCGCCGCCGTAAGTAGGATACAGTTTTTTTAACGTCTAGATCGAACGCGTGTAGGATAAGTCTAGAGGTTGGTGTATTGTAGTGACGTATAGAATAATTAAAGAACCTCAGTGGCCGGTGTGAAACGCCTTTTGGGATCAAAAGTATAAACATGATAAATTTTACTTACACGGACACCGCCGAAAGCGTTAGGTTTAACTACTCGATTTAACGTATATGGGTTGTGTCTAGAAGTCGGCTCATTAGAGTGACGAAAATAGGAGCCGTTGTAAAACTACTATCAATTTTTTTTTTTACCAGGACACTGCGAAAAGCGGGAGAGTCATTCCAAATGTTTGGCTTGAGGAGCTCCGCTTTATTATCAATTTTTTGTTACCGGGACGCCGCGAAAAGCGTTAGGTTTAACGTATATGGGTTGTGTCTAGAAGTCGGTTTATTAGAGTAAGGAAAATAGGAGCCATTGTAAAACTACTATCGGTATCACACATTTATACAATGAACGTATAGAGGATAAATCTAGAGGTCGGTTATTAGAGTGATGTAAAGAGTAATTCTGGTCAGTCGGGACGGGAAAAAAACTATTTTGAGATATTTTTTATCTTTTTTATATTTTAGTTATTGACAATGCCGCCGTAAGTAGGATACAGTTTTTTTAACGTCTAGATGGCCGGTGTGAAACGCCTTTCGGGATCAAAAGAATAAACATGATAAATTTTATTTCCACGGACACAGCCGAAAGCGATAGGTTTAACTACTCGATTTAACGTATATGGGTTGTATCTAGAAGTCGGCTCATTAGAGTGACGAAAATAGGAGCCGTTGTAAAACTACTATCAATTTTTTTTTTACCAGGACACTGCGAAAAGCGGGAGAGTCATTCCAAATGTTTGGCTCGAGGAGCTCCGCTTTATTATCAATTTTTTTTACCGGGACGCCGCGAAAAGCGTTAGGTTTAACGTATATGGGTTGTGTCTAGAAGTCGGTTTATTAGAGTAAGGAAAATAGGAGCCGTTGTAAAACTACTATCGGTATCAAAATAGATACATTATCAATGTATTTACATTATATATACCAAGCGTTCGGCTCGAGGAGCTCCGCTCCTCGGCCAGGACACCGACGAAAGTAGGATACGGTTTTTCTTTGAAAACACACATTTATACAATGAACGTATAGAGGATAAATCTAGAGGTCGGTTATTAGAGTGATGTAAAGAGTAATTCTGGTCAGTCGGGACGGAAAAAAAACTATTTCGAGATATTTTTTATCTTTTTTATATTTTAGTTATTGAGAACGCCGACGTAAGTAGGATACAGTTTTTTTAACGTCTAGGTGGCCGGTGTGAAACGCCTTTCGGGATCAAAAGTATAAACATGATACATTTTATTTACACGGACACCGCCGAAAGCGTTAGGTTTAACTACTCGATTTAACGTATATGGGTTGTGTCTAGAAGTCGGCTCATTAGAGTGACGTAAATAGGAGCCGTTGTAAAACTACTATCAATTTTTTTTTTACCAGGACACTGCGAAAAGCGGGAGAGTCATTCCAAATGTTTGGCTCGAGGAGCTCCGCTTTATTATCAATTTTTTTTACCGGGACGCCGCGAAAAGCGTTAGGTTTATCGTATATGGGTTGTGTCTAGAAGTCGGTTTATTAGAGTGAGGAAAATAGGAGCCGTTGTAAAACTACTATCGGTATCAAAAATGATACATTATCAATGTATTTACACTATATATACCAAGCGTTCGGCTCGAGGAGCTCCGCTCTTCGGCCAGGACACCGACGAAAGTAGGATACGGTTTTTCTTTGAAAACACACATTTATACAATGAACGTATAGAGGATAAATCTAGAGGTCGGTTATTAGAGTGATGTAAAGAGTAATTCTGGTCAGTCGGGACGGAAAAAAAACTATTTTGAGATATTTTTTATCTTTTTTATATTTTAGTTATTGAGAACGCCGCCGTAAGTAGGATACAGTTTTTTTAACGTCTAGATGGCCGGTGTGAAACGCCTTTCGGGATCAAAAATATAAACATGATACATTTTATTTACACGGACACCGCCGAAAGCGTTAGGTTTAACTACTCGATTTAACGTATATGGGTTGTGTCTAGAAGTCGGCTTATTAGAGTTTTTTTACCAGGACACTGCGAAAAGCGGGAGAGTCATTCCAAATGTTTGGCTCGAGGAGCTCCGCTTTATTATCAATTTTTTTTACCGGGACGCCGCGAAAAGCGTTAGGTTTAACGTATATGGGTTGTGTCTAGAAGTCGGTTTATTAGAGTGAGGAAAATAGGAGCCATTGTAAAACTACTATCGGTATCACACATTTATACAATGAACGTATAGAGGATAAATCTAGAGGTCGGTTATTAGAGTGATGTAAAGAGTAATTCTGGTCAGTCGGGACGGGAAAAAAACTATTTTGAGATATTTTTTATCTTTTTTATATTTTAGTTATTGACAATGCCGCCGTAAGTAGGATACAGTTTTTTTAACGTCTAGATGGCCGGTGTGAAACGCCTTTCGGGATCAAAAGAATAAACATGATAAATTTTATTTCCACGGACACAGCCGAAAGCGATAGGTTTAACTACTCGATTTAACGTATATGGGTTGTATCTAGAAGTCGGCTCATTAGAGTGACGAAAATAGGAGCCGTTGTAAAACTACTATCAATTTTTTTTTTACCAGGACACTGCGAAAAGCGGGAGAGTCATTCCAAATGTTTGGCTCGAGGAGCTCCGCTTTATTATCAATTTTTTTTACCGGGACGCCGCGAAAAGCGTTAGGTTTAACGTATATGGGTTGTGTCTAGAAGTCGGTTTATTAGAGTAAGGAAAATAGGAGCCGTTGTAAAACTACTATCGGTATCAAAATAGATACATTATCAATGTATTTACATTATATATACCAAGCGTTCGGCTCGAGGAGCTCCGCTCCTCGGCCAGGACACCGACGAAAGTAGGATACGGTTTTTCTTTGAAAACACACATTTATACAATGAACGTATAGAGGATAAATCTAGAGGTCGGTTATTAGAGTGATGTAAAGAGTAATTCTGGTCAGTCGGGACGGAAAAAAAACTATTTTGAGATATTTTTTATCTTTTTTATATTTTAGTTATTGAGAACGCCGACGTAAGTAGGATACAGTTTTTTTAACGTCTAGATGGCCGGTGTGAAACGCCTTTCGGGATCAAAAGTATAAACATGATACATTTTATTTACACGGACACCGCCGAAAGCGTTAGGTTTAACTACTCGATTTAACGTATATGGGTTGTGTCTAGAAGTCGGCTCATTAGAGTGACGAAAATAAGGAGCCGTTGTAAAACTACTATCGGTATCAAAAATGATACATTATCTATGTATTTACATTATATATACCAAGCGTTCGGCTCGAGGAGCTCCGCTCCTCGGCCAGGACGCCGACGAAAGTAGGATACGGTTTTTCTTTGAAAACACACATTTATACAATGAACGTATAGAGGATAAATCTAGAGGTCGGTTATTAGAGTGATGTAAAGAGTAATTCTGGTCAGTCGGGACGGGAAAAAAACTATTTTGAGATATTTTTTATCTTTTTTATATTTTAGTCATTGAGAACGCCGCCGTAAGTAGGATACAGTTTTTTTAACGTCTAGATCGAACGCGTGTAGGATAAGTCTAGAGGTTGGTGTATTGTAGTGACGTATAGAATAATTAAAGAACCTCAGTGGCCGGTGTGAAACGCCTTTCGGGATCAAAAGTATAAACATGATAAATTTTACTTACACGGACACCGCCGAAAGCGTTAGGTTTAACTACTCGATTTAACGTATATGGGTTGTGTCTAGAAGTCGGCTCATTAGAGTGACGAAAATAGGAGCCGTTGTAAAACTACTATCAATTTTTTTTTTACCAGGACACTGCGAAAAGCGGGAGAGTCATTCCAAATGTTTGGCTTGAGGAGCTCCGCTTTATTATCAATTTTTTGTTACCGGGACGCCGCGAAAAGCGTTAGGTTTAACGTATATGGGTTGTGTCTAGAAGTCGGTTTATTAGAGTAAGGAAAATAGGAGCCATTGTAAAACTACTATCGGTATCACACATTTATACAATGAACGTATAGAGGATAAATCTAGAGGTCGGTTATTAGAGTGATGTAAAGAGTAATTCTGGTCAGTCGGGACGGAAAAAAAACTATTTTGAGATATTTTTTATCTTTTTTATATTTTAGTTATTGACAATGCCGCCGTAAGTAGGATACAGTTTTTTTAACGTCTAGATCGAACGCGTGTAGGATAAGTCTAGAGGTTGGTGTATTGGAGTGACGTATAGAATAATTACAGAACCTCAGTGGCCGGTGTGAAACGCCTTTCGGGATCAAAAGTATAAACATGATACATTTTATTTACACGGACACCGCCGAAAGCGTTAGGTTTAACTACTTGATTTAACGTATATGGGTTGTGTCTAGAAGTCGGCTTATTAGATTAGAGTGACGAAAATAGGAGCCGTTGTAAAACTACTATAAATTTTTTTTTTACCAGGACACTGCGAAAAGCGAGCGAGTCATTCCAAATGTTTGGCTCGAGGAGCTCCGCTTTATATTCAATTTTTTTTACCGGGACGCCGCGAAAAGCGTTAGGTTTAACGTATATGGGTTGTGTCTAGAAGTCGGTTTATTAGAGTGAGGAAAATAGGAGCCGTTGTAAAACTACTATCGGTATCAAAAATGATACATTATCAATGTATTTACATTATATATACCAAGCGACCAAGGACACCGACGAAAGTAGGATACGGTTTTTCTTTGAAAACACACATTTATACAATGAACGTATAGAGGATAAATCTAGAGGTCGGTTATTAGAGTGATGTAAAGAGTAATTCTGGTCAGTCGGGACGGAAAAAAAACCATTTTGAGATATTTTTTATCTTTTTTATATTTTAGTTATTGAGAACGCCGCCGTAAGTAGGATACAGTTTTTTTAACGTCTAGATCGAACGCGTGTAGGATAATTCTAGAGGTTGGTGTATTGGAGTGACGTATAGAATAATTCTGGTCAGTCGGTTCGGAAACAAAAGCTATTTAGTTATTTATTCGGCCAAGACATCGTCGAAAGTAGCATACAGGTTAGGTTTAACGTCTCGATTTCACGTATATGGGTTATGTCTAGAAGTTAATATTGAATATTGAAAACTTACATATAAATACCAAATACCTAAAGGTCTTACACATCATAGCCAATTTATTTCACCACTATCAAAAATGGTTTATATTCAAAATGGGTGGATAATTGTTATGAAAATTTCTACGACTAAACTTTAAGACACTAATACTGCAATAAGTTAGTGAACACAATTCCTGCAAAAAATTTTGTTTAAACATTATTATAGTTGAAAAAGATCAACTTTATATTTTTATATGATAATAAAATAAAATGCAAAGAAATGTTCAAATAGAAAGTGTAAATAAAACAGTGTTTTAAAAATGATGAATGTGCCTAAATCAATAAAATTCTTTGTAAAGCTCAGTTGATGTAATGAACATTATTTTTACTCACTGTAAGAAAATTTGAGTGCTCCACAATAAACATAAATAAATAAATTTGTATAAATTGACTGTAATTACAGTACCAAACAGTAAATGTAAACAGATTTGATTAGATTTATTCATGTGAGTTGGATAAGGGCAATGGAAGTAACTATCAACTTAATTATTAATATATATTATTTTTATATAAAATCAAGCAAAGACATGCAAGTTGAATCAAAATTATGAACTAACATGTTAACCATTTTTTGAACAGCTACTTAGGTCTGGTCAAAATATATTATACTCAATTTTGCTAAGAGAAAATCATTTTTATTGTAAATGTATATTACCATAGACAAAAGCCGATAAGGTACGGGTCAATTGAGTATTTACTATAGCATTTTCACATAATAGTTCTAACTACAATTTACAATTAGTGTTTTCTAAAGAATCATAATTCAGGGCTCTGAAGTTATGCACTTAAAAATTCCAAAATATGCGCTATAAATGGCACGAAAAAATGAAAAATAAGTATTTAAATTGAAAAAATTTAACAAAATCTAAAAAAAAAAAAATATGCACTAAAAATCTCTTAATATTTTGTATTTAACATAATAATTGTATGTAGTCGAGTAATGAATAATAATTGTTATGACAATTTCTACAACTAAACCAAGCTTACTTAAAAAAAACTATAAGACACTAATAATGCAATAAGTTAGTGAACTATTGTTTAAACATTATTATAGTTGAAAAAATATCAACATTATATATTTTGATAATAAAATAAAATGAAACAAAAGGTTCATACAGAAAGTGTTAATAAAACAGTGTTTTAAAAATGAAGGTGAACATATAATGAACATTTTTTTTATTAATAAATTACTATAGATTGAATCAAAATTATGAACTAACATTTCATACATTTTTTGAATAGCTACATAAGCCTGGTCAAAATATATGATACCCATTTTCCCAAGAGAAAATCATTTTTATTGTAAATGTATATTACCATAGACAAAAGCCAATAAGGCACGGGTCAATTGAGTATTTACTATAGCATTTTCACATAATAGTTCTAACTACAATTTACAATTGAAAATAGCAATCAGTATTTATTAAAAGGTTTATACAAAAAAAAAAAAGTATACATTTACATATACGGTTTTTTTTATAACAATAACCCTAACATTGTTAGTATTGTGGAAATTAGTTTTTTTAGACGTGGAAAGCTCTTATAGTGACTACTCGATAACGTATTGTAGTTGAATACAGCAGTTAATAAGTACAATCAGATTCTGAAAAAAAACTATGTATGTACAATTAATATAATTTTTTAACGTTTTGTGGGTATAATTTTTGTAAGGCGACCATAGTATTAATGAGTTGAAATCACAACAAACAGGTACCTATAATAAATAAAAAACATATACAATAAATAAAAAAACATTTTGTATAAATAATTCAACAATATAGGTATACCGTATACTTTTTTTGTGTTGAATAAGACACGACATATGACATGTTATTATTGAGTATTAAAAAAATAATAATACTATCGAAAAACATATTATGTGTATGAACATTTTTGGTGACACAAACTGAGGGCAAATTATATTAATGAGATAAAGTATCCAATGTAATGGTAAGTAGATTCTTTAATGGTAAGTAGTTTATAATTCTATGGTACCTAGAAGTATTCTATTTAATAAAACAGTGTAAATATTCAATTTTACATAATATAATAGGTACAGCAGAAACGTTTTTCTAAAAAACTTTTTATCCATTGAAAAAAATAAAAACTATTTTGTATAACAAATATATATATGATTAAATAATATAGGTATACTTTTACTTTGTGTCGAATCAGACATGTTATTAGTGAGTAAGTATTCATCAAAAATAATAATACTATCAAAAAACACAAACCGAGAGGAAATTGTTTTATATTAATTATTATTTTATATTAAGAGATAAAAGTATACAATTTAATAGTAAGTAGGTATTGTTTATGACACCCAAAATTGCAAATGTATTTCACATTTTCAACTTATCATCAAATAACCAAATTAAAATGTTAATTAATATATGACTGGTATTTAAGAAATAATATAATGGCGTTGGACTATTTGTAAATTTATTTCACCACAATCAAAATCAGTGGTTAGTTCAGCTAAAATAATATAATTATTTATTATAACGCTTTGATTCGTAGATGGTTATAGTAGGCATATATTTCTAAAATTTTCAGTTACCATTGTAAAAGTATTTTGATTAGTTTAAAATCGACAAACACGGATAATTAACTATTTGCATATTTACTACCATGATAATATGTAAGAGTGTGTTTTAAGAGAAATTCAACAGTCATAATTCATGCAATTACAATTTTATCCTAGAATTAGGTACTGTTACATACATTTTGTGTTTTGATATAATCTGTACCACTCGAATTATAGGTACCTATGGAGTCGAATTAGAGTATTTTCTATTTAATAAAACAGTATAAATATTCAATTTCCTTTAGTTACTCATACACAGTGTGTTTGTAGCATATAATAGGTCCAGCAGAAATGTCCGATGTGTAGGTACCCGATATCATTGGTCAATGGTCTTCACACCAAAAGACAAAAGCCGACCTATAAATTATTATTTTGCACTAAATGGCTTATATATACAGAAGAAAATAATTAAGACGATATCTGATTTAATATATATAAATTATATAAAAGAAATAGAAAGAGTCAAATAATATGTTTTCATTATATTTAGTATTTCCTGGATCATCTCTAACACAAACTGTAAATAATCGATAATCGAATAAATAAATTGAATACAGTGTTTTAAAAGTCGGTGTTAATAATACACAGATAGGAACTACCTACCGAACACGAATATTAACAGAACCTAGAAAGTATTTGTATTTATTTTTTGCAAAAGCCTAACACTCTCATGACCAATTCTGTCATTAGTAACAAAGTAACATTTCAATATTAATTCAATACTTACATAGTAAATCATTCATTATGAGTAATAATAACCGGTGGACAGCAAGAAACTACAAAACGATCAATATATATATATATATGACATGGTATAACGAACAAAAAACTACAAAAAAAAAATATATTACGCGTAAATTAGCGTAAAACGTATAATAAAACACGAATACACGATAAAAACTCGAGTAGTAGAGTGAATTATTAGTTTTTAATATATAATATACGACAAAAGTAATACGAATATACGATATTAAATTATTAATATATTATTTACTATTATTTCTCGAGTACTCTAGAGGTACAAAAAATCACAAAACACTTATATGAGTACACTTTGTATAAAAGACGTACACGGTCAAACGTAATGCGTTTAAATCATATAATATATTGTTATATAGGATACTAACTATATAGGATTACAAACTAAATAGTAGTTTAAAACATTTTTATTAAGAAAACATAGCAAAAACGTACAAAACACGATAAAACTCGAGTAGTACACATATAATATAACAAAATAAATAATAACAAAAAACTACAAAAACGCGTAAATTTGCGTAAACATATAATAAAACACGAATACACGATAAAAACTCGAGTAGTAGAGTGAATTATTAGTTTTTAATATATTAAAAAAAGTAATACGAATATACGATATAAGACAAAAGCAACGTTATCACGATACACGGGGCCGCGTTATCAACAGACGACATAGAGTATATACGAATTGGCGGGAAACGATCACAGGGCACGTTTTTTTTGCAAACGAAAAACGAAAAATCGACCTTTTTTGGGCGCGCGAACGCGTAAAACGACGTCCGGAGACGGGGACAGAATATTTCGAGTGAGAACGCAATTATATAGTATGAGAAAAAGGAAAATACGGCCTTTATAAAATAGTAGTAAATTTGAGGTTATGTTTACCTTCCGATTTTATATTATAAGACTAGCTGCCGGTGAAACGCCTTTCGGGATCAAAAGTATAAACATGATAAATTTTATTTACACGGACACCGCCGAAAGCGTTAGGTTTAACGTATATGGGTTGTGTCTAGAAGTCGGTTTATTAGAGTGAGGAAAATAGGAGCCGTTGTAAAACTACTATCGGTATCAAAAATGATACATTATCAATGTATTTACATTATATATACCACGCGTTCGGCTCGAGGAGCTCCGCTCCTCGGCCAGGACACCGACGAAAGTAGGATACGGTTTTACTTTGAAAACACACATTTATACAATGAACGTATAGAGGATAAATCTAGAGGTCGGTTATTAGAGTGATGTAAAGAGTAATTCTGGTCAGTGGGGACGGAAAAAAAACTATTTTGATATATTTTTTATCTTTTTTATATTTTAGTTATTGAGAACACCGCCGTAAGTAGGATACAGTTTTTTTAACGTATAGATCGAACGCGTGTAGGATAAGTCTAGAGGTTGGTGTATTGGAGTGACGTATAGAATAATTAAAGAACCTCAGTGGCCGGTGTGAAACACCTTTCGGGATTAAAAGTATAAACATAATTAATTTTATTTACACGGACACCGCCGAAAGCGTTAGGTTTAACTACTCGATTTAACGTATATGGGTTGTGTCTAGAAGTCGGCTCATTAGAGTGACGAAAATAGGAGCCGTTGTAAAACTACTATCAATTTTTTTTTTACCAGGACACTGCGAAAAGCGGGAGAGTCATTCCAAATGTTTGGCTCGAGGAGCTCCGCTTTATTATCAATTTTTTTTACCGGGACGCCGCGAAAAGCGTTAGGTTTAACGTATATGGGTTGTGTCTAGAAGTCAGTTTATTAGAGTGAGGAAAATAGGAGCCGTTGTAAAACTACTATCGGTATCAAAAATGATACATTATCAATGTATTTACATTATATATACCAAGCGTTCGGCTCGAGGAGCTCCGCTCCTCGGCCAAGACACCGATGAAAGTAGGATACGGTTTTTCTTTGAAAACACACATTTATACAATGAACGTATAGAGGACAAATCTAGAGGTCGGTTATTAGAGTGATGTAAAGAGTAATTCTGGTCAGTCGGGACGGAAAAAAAACTATTTTGAGATATTTATTATCTTTTTTATATTTTAGTTATTGAGAACGCCGCCGTAAGTAGGATACAGTTTTTTTAACGTCTAGATCGAACGCGTGTGGGATAAGTCTAGAGGTTGGTGTATTGGAGTGACGTATAGAATAATTCTGGTCAGTCGGTTCGGAAACAAAAGCTATTTAGTTATTTATTCGGCCAAGACATCGTCGAAAGTAGCATACAGGTTTGGTTTAACGTCTCGATTTCACGTATATGGGTTATGTCTAGAAGTTAATATTGAATATTGAAAACTTACTTATAAATACTAAATACCTAAAGGTCTTACACATCATGACGCCGCGAAAAGCGTTAGGTTTAACGTATATGGGTTGTGTCTAGAAGTCGGTTTATTAGAGTGAGGAAAATAGGAGCCGTTGTAAAACTACTATCGGTATCAAAAATGATACATTATCAATGTATTTACATTATATATACCAAGCGTTCGGCTCGAGGAGCTCCGCTCCTCGGCCAGGACACCGACGAAAGTAGGATACGGTTTTTGTTTGAAAACACACATTTATACAATGAAAGTATAGAGGATAAATCTAGAGGTCGGTTATTAGAGTGATGGCCGGTATGAAACGCCTTTCGGGACCAAAAGTATAAACATGATAAATTTTATTTACACGGACACCGCCGAAAGCGTTAGGTTTAACTACTCGATTTAACGTATATGGGTTGTGTCTAGAAGTCGGCTTATTAGAGTGACGAAAATAGGAGCCGTTGTAAAACTACTATCAATTTTTTTTTTACCAGGACACTGCGAAAAGCGGGAGAGTCATTCCAAATGTTTGGCTCGAGGAGCTCCGCTTTATTATCAATTTTTTTTACCGGGACGCCGCGCAAAGCGTTAGGTTTAACGTATATGGGTTGTGTCTAGAAGTCGGTTTATTAGAGTGAGGAAAATAGGAGCCGTTGTAAAACTACTATCGGTATCAAAAATGATACATTATCAATGTATTTACATTATATATACCAAGCGTTTGGCTCGAGGAGCTCCGCTCCTCGGCCAGGACACCGACGAAAGTAGGATACGGTTTTTCTTTGAAAACACACATTTATACAATGAACGTATAGAGGATAAATCCAGAGGTCAGTTATTAGAGTGATGTAAAGAGTAATTCTGGTCAGTCGGGACGGAAAAAAATCTATTTTGAGATATTTTTTATCTTTTTTTATATTTTAGTTATTGAGAACGCCGCCGTAAGTAGGATACAGTTTTTTTAACGTCTAGATCGAACGCGTGTAGGATAAGTCTAGAGGTTGATGTATTGGAGTGACGTATAGAATAATTGTGGTCAGTCGGTTCGGAACCAAAAGCTATTTAGTTATTTATTCGGCCAAGACATCGTCGAAAGTAGCATACAGGTTAGGTTTAACGTCTCGATTTCACGTATATGGGTTATGTCTAGAAGTTAATATTGAATATTGAAAACTTACTTATAAATACTAAATACCTAAAGGTCTTACACATCATAGCCAATGTATTTCACCACGACTATCAAAAATGGTTTATATTCTACATGAGTGGATAATTGTTATGAAAATTTATACGACTAAACTTTAAGACACTAATACTGCAATAATTAGTAAACACAATTCCTGCAAAAAATTTTGTTTAAACACTATTATAGTTGAAAAAGATCAACTTTATATTTTTATGATCATAATAAAATAAAATGCAAAGAAATGTTCAAATAGAAAGTGTAAATAAAACAGTGTTTTAAAAATGATGAATGTGCCTAAATTAATAAAATTCTTTGTAAAGCTCAGTTGATGTAATGAACATTATTTTTACTCACCGTAAGAAAATTTGAGTGCTCCACAATAAACATAAATAAATAAATTTGTATAAATTGACTGTAATTACAGTACCAAACAGTAAATGCAAACAGATTTGATTAGATTTATTCATTTGAGTTGGATAAGGGCAATGGAAGTAACTATCAACTTAATTATTATTATATATTATTTTTATATAAAATCAAGCAAAGAGATGCAAGTTGAATCAAAATTATGAACTAACATGTTAACCATTTTTTGAACAGCTACTTAGGTCTGGTCAAAATATATTATACCCAATTTTGCTAAGAGAAAATCATTTTTATTGTAAATGTATATTACCATAGACAAAAGCCGATAAGGTACGGGTCAATTGAGTATTTACTATAGCATTTTCACATAATAGTTCTAACTACAATTTACAATTAGTGTTTTCTAAAGAATCATAATTCAGGGCTCTGAAGTTATGCACTTAAAAATTCCAAAATATGCGCTATAAATGGCACGAAAAAATGAAAAATAAGTATTTAACTTGAAAAAATTTAACAAAATCTAAAAAAAAAAAATATGCACTAAAAATCTCTTAATATTTTGTATTTAACATAATAATTGTATGTAGTCGAGTAATGAATAATAATTGTTATGAAAATTTCTACAACTAAACCAAGCTTACTTAAAAAAAACTTTAAGACACTAATAATGCAATAAGTTAGTGAACTATTGTTTAAACATTATTATAGTTGAAAAAATATCAACTTTATATATTTTGATAATAAAATAAAATGAAACAAAAGGTTCATACAGAAAGTGTTAATAAAACAGTGTTTTAAAAATGAAGGTGAACATATAATGAACATTTTTTTTACTAATAAATTACTATAGATTGAATCAAAATTATGAACTAACATTTCATACATTTTTTGAATAGCTACATAAGTCTGTTCAAAATACATGATACCCATTTTCCCAAGAGAAAATCATTTTTATTGTAAATGTATATATTATCATAGACAAAAGCCAATAAGGCACGGGTCAATTGAGTATTTACCATAGCATTTTCACATAATAGTTCTAACTACAATTTACAATTGAAAATAGCAATCAGTATTTATTAAAAGGTTTATACAAAAAGAAAAAAGTATACATTTACATATACGGTTTTTTTTATAACAATAACCCTAACATTGTTAGTATTGTGGAAATTAGTTTTTTTAGACGTGGAAAGCTCTTATTGTGACTACTCGATTACGTATTGTAGTTGAATACAGCAGTAAGTAATAAGTACAATCAGATTCTGAAAAAAAATTATGTATGTACAATTAATATAATTTTTTAACGTTTTGTGGGTATAATTTTTGTTAGGGGACCATAGTATTAATGAGTTGAAATCACAACAAACAGGTACCTATAATAATGAAACGCTTTAAGTTAAACGAAGGGAAAAAAAGGTATTTAAATATCATAGATGTGATAGAGTCGTTGTGTGTGGAAATGTGAAATAAAAAAAATTCTGTATGTTATTGCATCATAACTACTGCTATTATTAAAACAATAAATATAATATGTTCGACATTAGTTACGAATTCGCATGAAAGCGAATTCGCATCCAGAGAGAACCACGTGGAGGTTGTCGAACCTTCTCTCCGCCCCCCCTTCCAATATACGGAAGTAGATGCTACCATATGTGTCCATTTAGCCCTTCTCCAATCAGTAATATTCCATGAGACAATCAAAATAATATGTATGTATGTATGTAAATATAGAGATAATCTAGTGGCCGGTGTAAAACTATTATCGTTTAGATAATAAGAAACGGTTAAGATAATAAAAAAATAATTGTGTGTATTAGTTTTATAAGGGGACCGTAGTATTTATTAAAGAGTTAAAATCACATTAAACTGGTACGTATAATAATGAAACGCTTTAAGATAAACGAATGGAAAAAAAGGTATTTAAATTTAAAATATTCTAAATGTGATACAGTCATTGTGTGTGGAAATGTAAAATAAAAATTTCATTGGACGTATAGTGGCTAAGTCTAGAGGTCGGTATGATGAAAGACGTATAGAGCTCTTGATGTATAATATTAGATAAATTTCACATTAGATAAATTTCACATTGTATTTCAGACTATTTTGTAGAGCGGACTAACACCGTGGGTACCGTCTTTCCATCAAGAAAGACTAACGCCGTGCGCACCGCTGACATTGGTCAGCTAGCTAAATGGGTACCGTCTTTCGACTAACGCCATAACACATCGGGTACCGTCAACGCGTCTACGCCATAGACTGATTTAAAAGAAAGGGCTAAATTCACATATCATACCACCAGGAAGCCTAAAGCACTTCTCTGTATACGACGTTCTTGGTGACGAACCTGCCTTTGTCGTCTGCACACAGGCCAACTTTGATGGAACCCGAGTTTCTGACTCGTGAAAAAGCCACGTACAGCTGACCGTGTGTGAATACTGGACACGGTAGCAACAAACCGACTCGATCAAACGTTTGGCCCTGGGACTTGTTGATCGTCATGGCGAACGATAACCGCACGGGAAATTGAACGCGCCGCATGACAAAAGGTAGATCGTCTTCCTCGCTGGACGTGAGCGGTATGGCCGGAACGATTACCTCGTCTTGCGCATCACCTGTACCAGACAACAACCTCGCTTTGAAGTTGTGTCGCCGCAACTGGGTGACCACCAACCTCGTACCGTTACAGAGTCGCCTCTTGGGATCGAGGTTCCGGAGTAACATTACGACGGCGCCGACTTTTAAGACCAATTTGTACGGTGGAAGACCGTCCGGTTCCAGACTGTTGAGAAACTCTGTCGGATAATTGGCCACTTCGTCAGGATCGTCGACCACCACGGTATCAATGGCGGTGTAGACCCTGGCGTCACCTACGACCCGCGCGTTCAGCACGTCGCGATTGACCTGTCTGCAATGTTCGTTCCTAGGACAAAGAATGATTCTCCGAGCAAAGTCGTCGACGTTAGCCAACGACATTCGCCGCGGATAAACGAAATTCACCAGATCCGGTACGTTACAAACCATTCCCGGAGGAATGGATACGGTGTCCGGAACACCGTCGACCTGTGGCAGTTCGCCGTTACCGAGTTTGAGTAGCCAGGCGGCAAAGTCCGCGTCGCCGTCGGCCCGCATGTTTCGCGTGAGACTGAATCGCTCCATGAGCCGCCACGTACGGGTGTACTTGATCGACGATCTGACAACGTCGCTTCTCGTTCCTCGGCGGACGACCGGCAATATCTGCCGGAAATCGCCTGCGAACAAAAAGGGTTTACCGCCGAACGGTAAGTCCGATCCCATAACGTCTCGTAGCAACCGATCGACAACGGAGAGTTGCATTCCCGGCGACATTGGCGCTTCGTCCCAGACTATGAGTGCCGCGTCCCGTATTCTCTGCGCGCGGTTAGACTGCATGGTGATGGACGACGCCGAATCGTCGGTCAGCGTCCCGAACGGCAATCCGAAAGTCGAGTGCACCGTCATTCCGCCGTCCATGAGCATCGCCGCGATTCCACCAGACCAGAACCACCAGATCGGGTCGGTCGTTCGCCGTCGACCCGTGAGCGAGGTTTTGTTGGATTTCCGGCCACCTGGGATTGCACGTAAACGTTATAAACAGGTCCGGCTTACCGTACTTACGCACTATAGTCATCGCGTCGTGATAACACTGTTTCATGTAACGGGGACTGCCCACAAACGTGGACGGCAAAATAACTCTACGACCGGCGGCCTCGAGCTCCGGCGCGTTCAAATCGTGCTGTTGGTTAACGTGGTCCATAAGACCTTGATACGCGTCCGCGAACAGCTGGGCCTGGTTGTTGTCCACGTACCGCAAGTTATTCGCCTCCATACGAACGTACTGGTCGCACACGTATTGCTGAAACAGAAAACCACCGCCGTGTAAAAGACTAAATTCTGGGTGTCTAATATCGTTGTTTCCACGATATCTAATTGCTATACGGTAACACGCGAACTCTCGGATACTGTTCCGCGTGCGCACTTGGTTTCGACGGACGCCCTCTTGCTGCAAGTGGAATGTCCAACCTATCTCTCCGTATGGGAAAAACAGCGGGTACAACATTGGGTCCGCGTGGCACGATCCGGACGGTATGTTTTGCCTTTGATAATCCGGTCGATTCGGATTCGTGTCGTAGATAACCAGATCGACGTTTCTTGGCGGTCGACCGTCATCACCGACAAACACCACTGCTACTTCGTTTGCTGCCGGTGCGTTATACCTACGCCGGTCTCTGCTTGGATCGCTGACGAAATGCATGGCCACTCTTCTTGGTTCCCTCTCAGGGTCGGCTGCGGCGGATTCTCGTTCCGCCGTCCACACCTGACGCATGTTACTACAACGTAATAACAACAATGCACTCATGTTATATATTTTGTTTAGTATTTAATATTTATTGTGTATAATTACCGAAAAGCCTGTGCGTAAGGATTGATTTCACGTAACATGGCGTCCAGTGAGGCCATCAAGTTTTCCGACACTCTGTGCTGATTCGTCTGTTGTTCCATTCGAATACGGTTCGCCGTCTCCGATTCGACGAAATACAGTTCACAGTATTTCGGCTGCCTGTCATCGTTTCCGACAACATCGTTGGTGATCCTGTGATACACCTGTCCGTGTACGGAGAACACCCTTGGACCCGCGCCGGTCAACCGTCGTTGGTTTAGATCGGTGGAAAACGCAGCGAACGCCAGAGAATTGTTGTACCGACGGAATTCGTTCCGGAAATTCCTGCCATCCTGTGAATCATCTATCAACAAACCCATTAATAACTCTGGTGCAGGTTGCAAAACGCGATTACCGGTAACGGTCATTAAACCGTTATTACAACACGTAGCGAAGTGTCTGTCTCTAGCGATGGTGCGCTCATACATGAAGTGACGCGCGCTGCAGTGCGAGCATACATGATCCAACGCGCCTACATCGTATCGTCGTGGTAACTCGTGTTGCACGCCAGCTGGTCGATCTACAATCAACACCTCACGTGCTGCAGGCGGACCGTCAATATCGAACTATAATTTAATTTAATTACAAATCATATTTAAATAAGCTTTTTTTTTTATTTTTCATGTGTTTTAGTTTTCACGTCAACTGACCTCATCGTCCACTTCTGACAATACTTCTATCATGTCCCCATCTATTTCACCCTAAACAATAAATAGAAATCATGATTTCTATAGTTGTTTGAAGTTTTAATAAAAATTGCGGTTAGTTTAGATATCCCATGAAAAAGTTTAAAAAAAAAAAAAATGAAATATTGTAATTCAAAGTCACTTATTTATAGGCACAAATTTAAAATTGCCCTTTCACATTGGAAAAATTGAATAAAACTATGTTTTTTTTTTATTACAAATATACCATAAACTGAGATATGGTTGCGGTTTTATAGATGAAGAGATAATATTGAAATGTGCCAAAAAAAATTAAAAGAAATAAAACAAAGCCTGGTATATTTTGTATATTTTACATCCAGATCCAGATTCTGTATCATATTGTATCTGAAAACCTGTATGAAAATTGTAAAACCAATATAGATGGTAGCCTTATACCCTTTAGTGTTAGAAAAATAGCGTATAATGTTATTTTTATTTATTATTGTTAGGTGTAACAATTAGGTACCTATGCAATCGGTGTTTGGGACAGAATTCATGTACCTACATAAAGTATAGGAAACAAAATTTGGGAAAAAATTTTTTGTACATGTATGTACAGTGAAATAAAAATACAGTGTTAAAATTTTTACTTGTTTTTTGTCTATATGGACATCAAAAAATGTGAACAATTTGATAATGTAAAAAGACTTAATAATACTTTATTACATTTTATGCTTTATAAGCGGCATGATAGAAAATACTTAGTTTGTTTCAAATTTTAAATAGGTACCTTGTAACATTCGAAATTGCAAGTATATAATAATATATAAAGGTACCTAGATAGTATAACATAGGCAAGTAATGAATTATCGGAAATAAACATAAATCTATAATTGCTAAGCAATTAAAAAAGAGAGTAATTATGTAAACAACATAAATACACAGATAAACCCAACAGTGTCTGGAACATTGTAAAAAAAAAAAGAATTTGAAATTGTAATTTTAAAATACAATGAAGTACCAATACGATATATAAATAACGTCATTTTTGAAATACCTATTGAGTTAAAATGAAAATAAGAGTATCTATATAATAATAAAACAATGTAAATATTGACTTTTACATCAGTTACCTTAACACAGTGTGTATATATTTTAAGTTCAGCAAAAATGTTTAGGTATAACCGTTAATAATAAATAATAAATGTTTATAAGTAGGTACCCAAAATCATCGATAAATGTTTCACACCAAAAGACAAACCTAACCAAAAGACAAAAGGTGATCAAATACTTACTTAAAAATTATTAATCCAAACTGAAAGGTTTATACAGAAGAAAATAAAAAATTGACTTAAAGTTTTCCATTAAAAATATAGCTGATAGGAAATCTACCAAGATAAAAATGCTATCTGATTCCAGAGGAAAAATATAAATCTGTTAAACCATAAAAGGAACAGAAAGTGTAAAATAAAACAATTTTTTCATAATATGTAATTTTTTAAAGAGATTATTAGTATGTTTTCGGGATCATCTTTAGCAAATCTGTAAATAATCGATAATTTAATAATTAATTATTACATCTTTTTCAATGTACTTCAATTTTAATAATTCAATTTTAAATAATTTGAGAATATTGTGTTAATACATTAAAATTGGTAAAAAATTAATTGCAGGATGAAACTACAAAATGATCAAATACACATAGGTACCTATTTTATATTGAGTACTCTAGAAATTAAAATTAAAAAAACTGACATTTGTAAAGCGTACTTGTATAAAAAAAATATTTTTACACCTGTTAAACATAACGTGTTCAGACAATATAAATACACAGATAAACCCAACAGTGTCTGGAACATTGTAAAAAAAAAAAAATTGTATGTTTGTGTCTAGATTTGACATTTTAAAATACAATGAAGTACCAATACAATCGGTATAATATGAAATAGGTACTTATACTTTAGTACTTGACGTTCTTTTTGTTCTGTATACCAAGTGGCACGAATAAAAAAAATTCAAATATATATACTTAGTTTGTTTCAAAACTTAAATACCCTGTGACATTTGAAATTGGATTAAAAACCTAACAATACCTACAGTGCTATCATTATGTATGATATATATTATGTATTGTGTAATCAATATTATCATAATAATATGGTTTGCATTCTAAAAAAAAATATATATATATAAAGAGTATAAAAAAAACCTGAAATTTTGTGATTAAATTAAACACATTTATTTATAAGTACTTCTTAGACACAAAATTTAAAAATGCAATTTAATACTTTTGTTATTATCAATAAAATATACACTGAGATATAGATAAAGTATAGATTTTGTTATTTTGTTTTAATAAATGCTGTTTTAATAAATACTGTAAGCCTGGTTTATTGTGTACATTTTATATAAAAATCACAGTGAAACGGTTAATATAATCGATGAAGTGTGAATAAAAGATACAACTTTAAGTCTGATCCATAATGATCTAAATTGGAGTGTTGAATATGAATGCAAAAGCATATCACAGTAGTAAACAAATTAAATTTTATGAATTTTATGAAAATGAATAAAACCGTGTTATTTTTTTACTATAATATATAATATATATATATATATATATATATATATACCTAGATAGTATAACATAGGCAAGTAATGAATTATCTCAAATTGCTAAGCAATTAAAAAAGAGAGTAATTATTATGTAAACAATATAAATACACAGATTAAACCAATAGTGTATGAAACACTGTAAAAAAAAAAAAGAAATGTATGTTTAAAATATAATGTAGTACCAATACAATCGATTGAATATGAAATAGGTACTTATACTCAAGTACTTGACATTTTAATTTTTCTGTATGCCAAGCGGCACGATAAAAAAAAATTCAAATATATATACTTAGTTTGTTTCAAAATTTAAATACCCTGTGACATTTGAAATTGGATTAAAAACCTAACAATACCTACAGTGCTATCATTATGCATGATATATGTATTGTGTAATCAATATTATCACAATGTGGTGTGCATTCTAAAAAAATAATATATATATATATATATATATATATATATATATATATATATATATATATATATATATATATATATATATATATATATGAACCTAAACATTTGTAATAATAATAAAACTTTATAAAACCGCGACTGAATTGACAACATGCTAGAGATAAATATTTTTTACCATAAATTACCTGGGGTGGGACATCTGCCAATCGAACGTCTACGACCTCGATGTCATCGTCGTTGACATCTGCCACCTCCTCAGCAACAACTCGAGGCTCCTCAGTTGGCATTACCAAGTCCTCAAATCCTATTTCGACGACTTCCATTTCCACATCGTCCACATTCACTTCTTCTTCAATGACCTCCGGAAGTTCTACGACTATGTCGTTCTCGGGGGCATCAATAGCTGGCTGAAAATTGAATTAAAATAAAGATTTAATTACCGACGGCTTCGAAAAATTGTATATTATAAACAAAACGAAATAATGCACATAAAAGTATGATATTAATTGATAAAAATATTTACAGTGAAAATATTGCAGAAAACAATAATAAGAAAAAATATACACAATGTAATGAATTAAATTTGTGAATTTACAATTCCTATCGTCGGGACCGCATGACGACTTAAACGATGCCTGTTGGCCGTAACTGAAAAATCGGCATCCGCGAAATGTCGAGAGCATAATGCCGAGGTGGGTCGTACGGATTCACGGAGAACGCCATATGTCTCCACGTACCTCAGCCAAAGTTCATGACGCTCGGGGTTCGCACGTGGAAATCTGAAAAATACCGTATCATACGAAATGTACAAAAAAGAGTTTTGATCGCGCGATTACTGTTGACATACCGGTGTGCCGAGTATCCACCGTCGACCCGTCTACAAATCACACAAAGTTTAGGCATTATTTGAACAGAAAATCAAAAAATAAAAACGCAAGAAAAGCGATCAGTACCGAAGCGATCTGACCATTAACCTACAAGACCCGTATCTACGAAATTACGTGTAAAAACAGCAGATAAATAAATCACCGTCTGAAGTTCTGAACTTTGAGCCATAGAGCTCAGCGCGTTAAACAGAAATAATAGGCACGTCTTGCTATTTAAAATCAACAGTGCAGACACGTTTATGGGAGGAATCGGACGTACACGTTTTTTAACTTTTAATTTCAATTTACATTATAAATTTGAATTACTTAATAGTTTAGTAAGATAAAATTATTAAATTTCATTATACTTTACGCGTTTCATTGTTTTTATACTCGGGCTCTGACGACGATAAAATTCATTATTTTCAAAGTGAATAACAATATTGTGTGGCAACACTGGCGACCAGACATTTAGACCAAAGAAACATCTTCTAACGAATAAAATTCAATTTTTTTTTGGTTATAAGTGTTCATAAGCGCGTGTCCGCCCGTGTGCGTGAGTATAATTTTTAATTTTTGTTAATTATATAAGATTTTTACCATTTATTTTGCACGTAATTCATTTATATTTTTTGTTTTCTTTCAGATAATGAACACATTCAATAACTGTCAGATTACGAATTTGTATGGGGGTGGACAACACCCCCATACAAAGTCGAGACGGCGCCAAAGAAGTAAGTAAATCGACTGCATTTTTTTATCCACACGATATTACACAACTGCGTAATAAGGTGTATCTAATCTTTTGTGAATTCACTTTTTCCAGAATGTTACACGTGCGGAAAGTGGGGGCACGTCGCTCGCCACTGCCCCCGTAAGTTTCAATGTTTTTTCATCTTTAAGCATTATTATTATTTTAAAACATATATATATATATATATATATATACTTTTATTTAATCCAACCAGAAAAAAAACGTAAAAGTCCGGCGCCGCCACCACCACCACCACCACCACCTCCACAAAAAAACAATTCGGAGGACGAAACACTAATAAGTATGTACAAAATGTAATATATAATTATTTTAACTACCACAGAGACTGTTCTAACTTTTAAGTATTTATACCCATTTATTTTTTTGTTTCAGCGGATTTTCAAGAGAAAATAGATTTGTAAGTAGTGAGTAATGATAATCAATTTCAATTTTCTAATGCATACATTTATAAATTTTTTACAGATGAATCATTAAGTTTTTTTTTTTCAATAAAAATAATTAAAAATAAATTTAATTTGTTTTTATTTTGTTCAACAAAAAAATAATATAATCATTTTATTTCTCCTTACATCCTAAATATGTCTAATAGAATTGAATTTGTTCATTAACATTATATACTTTAAAAAATAAAATCAAATGAAGGCTGTAGTAATTGCTGGTCGGATTGTAGTAGTTAAAAGGTTTACTGACTATGTGTGAAAATTGTTGAAAAGGCGAATAGGTAATTTATTGAAGGTAATCTGATGTAGGCAGCTATGGACGGTAAGTGTATAATAATAAAGAACCATCAATCTGGAAAAAGTGGTCGGTGTTCCATAAGAAAACTTTAACCATATAACTTTTTAACTTTTAAAATATCATAAAAGAAAAACAACTATTTTGTATAACATATAGTTGAATAATATTAATACTATCAAAAGACATAATATGTATGAACACAAACCGAGAGGAAATTATTTTATATATTGAGATTAAAGTATCCAAATCAAAAGTAAGTAGGTATTGTTTATGACACACAATATTAAATATTTCAAATGCATTTCACTTTTTAAACATATTCAATTTTTTTGTAACATCATTTTTTAATTTAATATTATGAAAATATTTAAAAGAAAGAAAGGGAATTATCCTGAAGTCAAACGACAATAATAATGTATCTAGAAACACTGGTGAAATGAGAGTATATCAACACTAACTATTATGAGTGAATAAATGTTAATATATGACTGGTATTTTTTATGGCATTGAACCATTTGTGTAAAAGTATTTCACCACAGTCAAAATCAGTGGTCAGTTCGGTTAAAATACGGAATAATTATTTATTATAACGCTTTGATTGGCCGACGGTTATAGTAGGTGTATATTTGAAATTTGTCTCTTACCATTGTAAAAGTATTTTGATTAGTTTAAAATCGACAAACACGGATAATTAACTATTTGCATATCTACTATCATTATAATATATATTCATGTAAAGAGAGTGTTTTTAAGAGAATTTCAACAGTCATAATTCATGCAAATACAATTGTACAATTATGAATTTTTTTTATAAAAAATAATGCATAAAAGTATCCAATTGTAATAGTAAGTAGGTATTACACATAATATTGCAAATGTATTTAACTTTTTAAACATATCTTTCTATCTTTTTTATGTAACATCATTTTTGTAATTCTATTTTATGTGAAAATAGAAAAAAGGAATGGGTATTATAGTGAAGTCAAACAATAAGTATCTAGAAATGTTGGAGAAATGAGAGTATTTCAACACTATTATGTGTACATAATAAATGTGATAATATATGACTGGTATTTTTAAATAATATGATGGCATTGAACCATTTGTAAATGCATTTCACCACAGTCAAAATCAGTGGTTAGTTTGGTTAAAATAATGTAATTATTTATTGTAACGCTTTGATTAGCAGACGGTTATAGTAGGCACATATTTAAAATTTGCCTCTTACCATTGTAAAAGTATTAGTTTAAAATCGACAAACACAGACAATTAACTATTTGCATATTTACTATCATTAAAATATATATTCATTTGTTTTTAATAGAATTTCAACAGTCATAATACATGCAAATACAATTGTACAATTAGGGGTACTGTCACATAAATTTCGTAGTATGGAAAATGTTTTGAAAATAGAAAGTGTCAAATAATAATACAATAATTTCATAATATAATTGTATTTGTAATTTTTTTATAGTATTTTCTGGATCAAAAGTGTAATAATCGAATATTTTTAATATAATAAATTGTAAAAGTCAATAATCCGTGAACACGGTGTTAATACATAGGTAGGAACTACCTATCTACCGAAATCAGTTGAACAAATATCAATAGAACATAGAATATCTGTTTTATTAAGAAAGAATTTGTATTTATTTTTTGCACCAGCCTAGTACTTTCAAAGTACATTTCAGTTTTCAGTACTTACCTAAATCATTTATTATCATGAATATGATAACCGGTGGGCAGCATGAAACTACATATATTAATACAAATGAGTACCTATTATTTCTCGAGTACTCTAGAGGTACAAAAAATCACAAAACACTTATATGAGTACACTTTGTATAAAAGACGTACACGGTAAATCATATAATATATTATTATATAGGATACTAACTATATAGGATTACAAACTAAATAGTAGTTTCAAACATTTTTATTAAGAAAACAACGTACAAAACACGATAAAACTCGAGTAGTACACATATAATATAATAACAATATATATAATAACAATATAGTGGTACGAACAAAAAACTACAAAAACGCGTAAATTTTTTCGCGTAAATTTGCGTAAACATATAATAAAACACGAATACACGATAAAAACTCGAGTAGTAGAGTGAATTATTAGTTTTTAATATATAATTATTACGACAAAAGTAATACGAATATATACGATATAAGACAAAAGCACGGAGAATAACAGATAACACGGGGCCGCGTTATCAATAAAAGACAGAGAGTAGTGCGAATGGGCGGGAAACGATCATGGGGCAATTTCTTTTTTAAAAGGAAAAATGAAAAATCGACCTTTTTTGGGCGCGCGAACGCGTAAAACGACGTCCGGAGACGGGGACAGAATATTTTAAAAAAGAACGGAATTTTATAGTATGAGAAAAAGGAAAAAACGGCGTTTATAAAATAGTGGTAGATTGAGGTTATGTTCGTTTTTTCTTTACGTTCACGTTTTATATTATAAGACTAGCTGCCGGTGAAACGCCTTTCGGGATCAAAAGTATAAACATGATAAATTTTATTTACACGGACACCGCCGAAAGCGTTAGGTTTAACGTATATGGGTTGTGTCTAGAAGTCGGCTCATTAGAGTGACGAAAATAGGAGCCGTTGTAAAACTACTATCAATTTTTTTTTTTACCAGGACACTGCGAAAAGCGGGAGAGTCATTCCAAATGTTTGGCTCGAGGAGCTCCGCTTTATTATCAATTTTTTTTACCGGGACGCCGCGAAAAGCGTTAGGTTTAACGTATATGGGTTGTGTCTAGAAGTCGGTTTATTAGAGTGAGGAAAATAGGAGCCCTTGTAAAACTACTATCGGTATCAAAAATGATACATTATCAATGTATTTACATTATATATACCAAGCGATCGGCTCGAGGAGCTCCGCTCCTCGGCCAGGACACCGACGAAAGTAGGATACGGTTTTTCTTTGAAAACACACATTTATTCGATGAACGTATAGAGGATAAATCTAGAGGTCGGTTTTTAGAGTGATTGCCGGTGTGAAACGCCTTTCGGGATCAAAAGTATAAACATGATAAATTTTATTTACACGGACGCCGCCGAAAGCGTTAGGTTTAACTACTCGATTTAACGTATATGGGTTGTGTCTAGAAGTCAGCTCATTAGAGTGACGAAAATAGGAGCCGTTGTAAAATTACTATCAATTTTTTTTTTACCAGGACACTGCGAAAAGCGGGAGAGTCATTCCAAATGTTTGGCTCGAGGAGCTCCGCTTTATTATCAATTTTTTTTACCGGGACGCCGCGCAAAGCGTTAGGTTTAACGTATATGGGTTGTGTCTAGAAGTCGGTTTAATAGAGTGAGGAAAATAGGAGCCCTTGTAAAACTACTATCGGTATCAAAAATGATACATTATCAATGTATTTACATTATATATACCAAGCGATCGGCTCGAGGAGCTCCGCTCCTCGGCCAGGACACCGACGAAAGTAGGATACGGTTTTTCTTTGAAAACACACATTTATACGATGAACGTATAGAGGATAAATCTAGAGGTCGGTTTTTAGAGTGATGGCCGGTGTGAAACGCCTTTCGGGATCAAAAGTATAAACATGATAAATTTTATTTACACGGACGCCGCCGAAAGCGTTAGGTTTAACTACTTGATTTAACGTATATGGGTTGTGTCTAGAAGTCAGCTCATTAGAGTGACGAAAATAGGAGCCGTTGTAAAATTACGATCAATTTTTTTTTTACCAGGACACTGCGAAAAGCGGGAGAGTCATTCCAAATGTTTGGCTCGAGGAGCTCCGCTTTATTATCAATTTTTTTTACCGGGACGCCGCGCAAAGCGTTAGGTTTAACGTATATGGGTTGTGTCTAGAAGTCGGTTTATTAGAGTGAGGAAAATAGGAGCCGTTGTAAAACTACTATCGGTATCAAAAATGATACATTATCAATGTATTTACATTATATTTACCAAGCGTTCGGCTCGAGGAGCTCCGCTCCTCGGCCAGGACACCGACGAAAGTAGGATACAGGTTAGGTGTAACGTCTCGATTTCACATATATGGGTTGTGTCTAGAAGTCGGCTCAAAAGGGTGACGAAAATAGGAGCCGTTGTAAAACTACTCTCAATTTTTTTTTTACCAGGACACTGCGAAAAGCGGGAGAGTCATTCTAAATGTTTGGCTCGAGGAGCTCCGCTTTATTATCAATTTTTTTTACCGGGACGCCGCGAAAAGCGTTAGGTTTAACGTATATGGGTTGTGTCTAGAAGTCGGTTTATTAGAGTGAGGAAAATAGGAGCCGTTGTAAAACTACTATCGGTATCAAAAATGATACATTATCAATGTATTTACATTATATATACCAAGCGTTCGGCTCGAGGAGCTCCGCTCCTCGGCCAAGATACCAACGAAAGTAGGATACGGTTTTTCTTTGAAAACACACATTTATACAACGAACGTATAGAGGATAAATCTAGAGGTCGGTTATTAGAGTGATGTAAAGAGTAATTCTGGTCAGTCGGTTCGGAAACAAAAGCTATTTAGTTATTTATTCGGCCAAGACATCGTCGAAAGTAGCATACAGGTTAGGTTTAACGTCTCGATTTCACGTATATGGGTTATGTCTAGAAGTTGATATTGAATTTTGAAAACTTACTTATAAATACTAAATACCTAAAGGTCTTACACATCATAGCCAATGTATTTCACCACTATCAAAAATGGTTTATATTCTACATGGGTGGATAATTGTTATGAAAATTTCTACGACTAAACTTTAAGACACTAATACTGCAATAAGTTAGTGAACACAATTCCTGCAAAAAATTTTGTTTAAACATTATTATAGTTGAAAAAGATCAACTTTATATTTTTATGATAATAAAATAAAATGCAAAGAAATGTTCAAATAGAAAGTGTAAATAAAACAGTGTTTTTAAAATGATGAATGTGCCTAAATTAATAAAATTCTTTGTAAAGCTCAGTTGATGTAATGAACATTATCTTTACTCACCGTAAGAAAATTTGAGTGCTCCACAATAAACATGAATAAATAAATTTGTATAAATTGACTGTAATTACAGTACCAAACAGTAAATGCAAACAGATTTGATTAGATTTATTCATGTGAGTTGGATAAGGGCAATGGAAGTAACTATCAAATTAATTATTATTATATTATTTTTATATAAAATCAATCAAAGAGATTCAAGTTGAATCAAAATTATGAACTAACATGTTAACCATTTTTTGAACAGCTACTTAGGTCTGGTCAAAATATATTCTACCCAATTTTGCTAAGAGAAAATCATTTTTATTGTAAATGTATATTACCATAGACAAAAGCCGATAAGGTACGGGTCAGTTGAGTATTTACTATAGCATTTTCACATAATAGTTCTAACTACAATTTACAATTAGTGGTTTCTATAGAATCATAATGCAGGGCTCTGAAGTTATGCACTTAAAAATTCCAAAATATACGCTATAAATGGCACGAAAAAATGAAAAATAAGAATTTAACTTGAAAAAATTTAACAAAATCTAAAAAAAAAAAATATACACTAAAAATCTCTTAATATTTTGTATTTAACATAATAATTATATGTAGTCGAGTAATGAATAATAATTGTTATGAAAATTTCTACAAATAAACCAAGCTTACTTAAAAAAAACTTTAAGACACTAATAATGCAATAAGTTAGTGAACTATTGTTTAAACATTATTATAGTTGAAAAAAATATCAACTTTATATATTTTGATAATAAAATAAAATGAAACAAAAGGTTCATACAGAAAGTGTTAATAAAACAGTGTTTTAAAAATGAAGGTGAACATGTAATGAACATTTTTTTTACTAATAAATTACTATAGATTGAATCAAAATTATGAACTATCATTTCATACATTTTTTGAATAGCTACATAAGTCTGGTCAAAATATATGATACCCATTTTCCCAAGAGAAAATCATTTTTATTGTAAATGTATATATGTATTGAGTATTATGTATATTGAGTATTTACTATAGCATTTTCACATAATAGTTCTAACTACAATCTACAATCTGAAAAATGCATTCGGATATACCATAAAAAAAAAAAAAAAAAAAAAAACATTTTGTATAAATAATTCAACAATATAGGTATACCGTATACTTTTTTTGTGTTGAATAAGACACGATGTATGACATGTTATTAGTGAGTATAAAAAAAATAATAATAGTATTGAAAAACATATTATGTGTATGAACATTTTTGGTGACACAAACTGAGGGCAAATTATATTAATGAGATAAAGTATCCAATGTTATGGTAAGTAGATTCTTTAATGGTAAGTAGTTTATAATTCTATGGTACCTAAAAGTATTCTATTTAATAAAACAGTGTAAATATTCAATTTTACATAATATAATAGGTACAGCAGAAACGTTTTTCTTAAAAACTTTTTATCCATTGAAAAAAATAAAAACTATTTTGTATAACATAAATATATATAGGTATACTTTTACTTTGTGTCGAATCAGACATGTTATTAGTGAGTAAGTATTCATCAAAAATAATAATACTATCAAAAAACACAAACCGAGAGGAAATTGTTTTATATTAATTATTATTTTATATTAAGAGATAAAAGTATACAATTTAATAGTAAGTAGGTATTGTTTATGACACCCAAAATTGCAAATGTATTTCACATTTTCAACTTATCATCAAATAACCAAATTAAAATGTTGTTTAATATATGACTGGTATTTAAGAAATAATATAATGGCGTTGGACTATTTGTAAATTTATTTCACCACAATCAAAATCAGTGGTTAGTTCAGCTAAAATAATATAATTATTTATTATAACGCTTTGATTCGTAGTAGACGGTTATAGTAGGTATATTTTTTAAATTATCACTTACCATTGTAAAAGTATTTTGATTAGTTTAAAATCGACAAACACGGATAATTAACTATTTGCATATTTACTACCTTGATAATATGTAAGAGTGTATTTTAAGAGAAATTCAACAGTCATAATTCATGCAATTACAATTTTATCCTAGAATTAGGTAATGTTACATACATTTTGTGTTTTGATATAATCTGTACCACCCGAATTATAGGTACCTACGGAGTCGAATTAGAGTATTTTCTATTTAATAAAAACAGTATAAATATTCAATTTCCTTTAGTTACTCATACACAGTGTGTTTGTAGCATATAATAGGTCCAGCAGTAATGTCCGATGTGTAGGTACCCGATATCATTGGTCAAATCTTCACGCCAAAAGACAAAAGCCGACCTATAAATTATTATTTTGAACTAAATGGTTTATATACAGAAGAAAATAATTAAGACGATAAATGATTTAATATATAAATTATATAAAAGAAATAGAAAGAGTCAAATAATAATATGTTTTCATAATATTTAGTATTTCCTGGATCATCTCTAACACAAACTGTAAATAATCGATAATTGAACAAATAAATTGAATACAGTGTTTTAAAAGTCGGCGTTAATAATACACAGATAGGAACTACCTACCGAACACGAATATTAACAGAACCTAGAAAGTATTTGTATTTATTTTTTGCAATAGCCTAACACTCTCATGACCAATTCTGTCATTAGTAACAAAGTAACTTATTCAATACTTACTTAGTAAATCATTCATTATGAGTAATAATAACCGGTGGACAGCAAGAAACTACAAAACGATCAATATATATATATGACATGGTATAACGAACAAAAAACTAAAAAAAAAAAATATATTACGCGTAAATTAGCGTAAAACGTATAATAAAACACGAATACACGATAAAAACTCGAGTAGTAGAGTGAATTATTAGTTTTTAATATATAATATACGACAAAAGTAATACGAATATACGATATTAAATAATTAAAATATTATTTACTATTATTTCTCGAGTACTCTAGAGGTACAAAAAATCACAAAACACTTATATGAGTACACTTTGTATAAAAGATACACGGTCAAACCTAATGCGTTTAAATCATATAATATAACTATATAGGATTACAAACTAAATAGTAGTCAATCAGTAGTAAAAACGTTGCAATTTAAAACATTTTTATTAAGAAAACATAGCAAAAACGTACAAAACACGATAAAACTCGAGTAGTACTCATATAATATAACAAAATAAATAATAACAAAAAACTACAAAAACGCGTAAATTTTTTTCGCGTAAATTTGCGTAAACATATAATAAAACACGAATACACGATAAAAACTCGAGTAGTAGAGTGAATTATTAGTTTTTAATATATAATTATTACGACAAAAGTAATATAAGACAAAAGCAACGTTATCACGATACACGGGGCCGCGTTATCAACAGACGACATAGAGTAGTGCGAATTGGCGGGAAACGATCACGGAGCACGTTTCTTTTTCAAAAGGAAAAATGAAAAATCGACCTTTTTTGGGCGCGCGAACGTGTAAAACGACGTCCGGAGACGGAGAGAGAATATTTTAAAAGAGAACGGAATTTTATAGTATGAGAAAAAGTAAAAAACGGCGTTTAAAAAATAGTGTACTTTTTTGAGGTTATGTTTACCTTCCGATTTTATATTATAAGACTAGCTGCCGGTGAAACGCCTTTCGGGATCAAAAGTATAAACATAGCTCTAGCTGCCGGTGAAATACAGATGAATTATCTTTTGATTGTGAAGTATTTAAATGCGAGATTCGTTAAAAAACCAAGTTTCTATGGAGAAATTAAAAAAAAAATTCCATACGATAATGTAAGAAAAACACTTGGTTTATGAGTTACTGGTGGTGGCAGATAGACTGAGGTGCTATAATGTAATCAATTTTATATTGATAATACCGTATCGGATTCGTGGGAGATGCCGCCTATGGCTAGCAGACACTCATCACTCTAATAATTTAAAAGTTTGAAATTTGTGTACGTTAGAAAATGCAATATTTTATGTAGATGTTAATAATAAGTTCTTTTAAATATGACTAAATCTCATCACCTGGGCTAATATTCGTTTGCCATAAAAAATGTATTTACCAAAATATGCAAAAATATGCATTTAATGTTTATAAGATACACACAAAAATACAATTACAAAAAAAAAATTTATTTATTGAACTCAGTGATTTATAACTGTGAATAATAAATTAAATAATGAATAATATAATTGAGTTTAAAAATAAGAAACTATTTATTTAGCTGCCGGTGAAACGCCTTTCGGGATCAAAAGTATAAACATGATAAATTTTATTTACACGGACACCGCCGGAAGCGTTAGGTTTAACGTATATGAGTTGTGTCTAGAAGTCGGTTTATTAGAGTGAGGAAAATAGGAGCCGTTGTAAAACTACTATCGGTATCAAAAATGATACATTATCAATGTATTTACATTATATATATCAAGCGTTCGGCTCGAGGAGCTCCGCTCCTCGGCCAGGACACCGACGAAAGTAGGATACAGTTTTTCTTTGAAAACACACATTTATACAATGAACGTATAGAGGATAAATCTAGAGGTCGGTTATTAGAGTGATGTAAAGAGTAAATCTGGTCAGTCGGGACGGAAAAAAAACTATTTTGAGATATTTTTTATCTTTTTTATATTTTAGTTATTGAGAACGCCGCCGTAAGTAGGATACAGTTTTTTTAACGTCTAGATGGCCGGTGTGAAACGCCTTTCGGGATCAAAAGTATAAACATGATAAATTTTATTTACACGGACACCGCCGAAAGCGTTAGGTTTAACTACTCGATTTAACGTATATGGGTTGTGTCTAGAAGTCGACTCATTAGAGTGACGAAAATAGGAGCCGTTGTAAACTACTATCAATTTTTTTTTTACCAGGACACTGCGAAAAGCGGGAGAGTCATTCCAAATGTTTGGCTCGAGGAGCTCCGCTTTATTATCAATTTTTTTTACCGGGACGCCGCGAAAAGCGTTAGGTTTAACGTATATGGGTTGTGTCTAGAAGTCGGCTCATTAGAGTGACGAAAATAGGAGCCGTTGTAAAACTACTATCGGTATCAAAAATGATACATTATCAATGTATTTACATTATATATACCAAGCGTTCGGCTCGAGGAGCTCCGCTCCTCGGCCAGGACACCGACGAAAGTAGGATACGGTTTTTCTTTGAAAACACACATTTATACAATGAACGTATAGAGGATAAATCTAGAGGTCGGTTATTAGAGTGATGTAAAGAGTAAATCTGGTCAGTCGGGACGGAAAAAAAACTATTTTGAGATATTTTTTATCTTTTTTATATTTTAGTTATTGAGAACGCCGCCGTAAGTAGGATACAGTTTTTTTAACGTCTAGATGGCCGGTGTGAAACGCCTTTCGGGATCAAAAGTATAAACATGATAAATTTTATTTACACGGACACCGCCGAAAGCGTTAGGTTTAACTACTCGATTTAACGTATATGGGTTGTGTCTAGAAGTCGACTCATTAGAGTGACGAAAATAGGAGCCGTTGTAAACTACTATCAATTTTTTTTTTACCAGGACACTGCGAAAAGCGGGAGAGTCATTCCAAATGTTTGGCTCGAGGAGCTCCGCTTTATTATCAATTTTTTTTACCGGGACGCCGCGAAAAGCGTTAGGTTTAACGTATATGGGTTGTGTCTAGAAGTCGGCTCATTAGAGTGACGAAAATAGGAGCCGTTGTAAAACTACTATCGGTATCAAAAATGATACATTATCAATGTATTTACATTATATATACCAAGCGTTCGGCTCGAGGAGCTCCGCTCCTCGGCCAGGACACCGACGAAAGTAGGATACGGTTTTTCTTTGAAAACACACATTTATACAATGAACGTATAGAGGATAAATCTAGAGGTCGGTTATTAGAGTGATGTAAAGGATAATTCTGGTCAGTGGGGACGGAAAAAAAAATATTTTGAGATATTTTTTATCTTTTTTATATTTTAGTTATTGAGAACGCCGCCGTAAGTAGGTTAGGTTAGGTTAAACAATTTTGTTTAAACATTATTATAGTTGAAAAAGATCAACTTTATATTTTTATGATAATAATAATAAAATAAAATGCAAAGAAATGTTCAAATAGAAAGTGTAAATAAAACAGTGTTTTAAAAATGATGAATGTGCCTAAATTAATAAAATTCTTTGTAAAGCTCAGTTGATGTAATGAACATTATTTTTACTCACCGTAAGAAAATTTGAGTGCTCCACAATAAACATAAATAAATAAATTTGTATAAATTGACTGTAATTACAGTACCAAACAGTAAATGCAAACAGATTTGATTAGATTTATTCATTTGAGTTGGATAAGGGCAATGGAAGTAACTATCAACTTAATTATTATTATATATTATTTTTATATAAAATCAAGCAAAGAGATGCAAGTTGAATCAAAATTATGAACTAACATGTTAACCATTTTTTGAACAGCTACTTAGGTCTGGTCAAAATATATTATACCCAATTTTGCTAAGAGAAAATCATTTTTATTGTAAATGTATATTACCATAGACAAAAGCCGATAAGGTACGGGTCAATTGAGTATTTACTATAGCATTTTCACATAATAGTTCTAACTACAATTTACAATTAGTGTTTTCTAAAGAATCATAATTCAGGGCTCTGAAGTTATGCACTTAAAAATTCCAAAATATGCGCTATAAATGGCACGAAAAAATGAAAAATAAGTATTTAACTTGAAAAAATTTAACAAAATCTAAAAAAAAAAAATATGCACTAAAAATCTCTTAATATTTTGTATTTAACATAATAATTGTATGTAGTCGAGTAATGAATAATAATTGTTATGAAAATTTCTACAACTAAACCAAGCTTACCTAAAAAAAACTTTAAGACACTAATAATGCAATAAGTTAGTGAACTATTGTTTAAACATTATTATAGTTGAAAAAATATCAACTTTATATATTTTGATAATAAAATAAAATGAAACAAAAGGTTCATACAGAAAGTGTTAATAAAACAGTGTTTTAAAAATGAAGGTGAACATATAATGAACATTTTTTTTACTAATAAATTACTATAGATTGAATCAAAATTATGAACTAACATTTCATACATTTTTTGAATAGCTACATAAGTCTGTTCAAAATACATGATACCCATTTTCCCAAGAGAAAATCATTTTTATTGTAAATGTATATATTATCATAGACAAAAGCCAATAAGGCACGGGTCAATTGAGTATTTACCATAGCATTTTCACATAATAGTTCTAACTACAATTTACAATTGAAAATAGCAATCAGTATTTATTAAAAGGTTTATACAAAAAGAAAAAAGTATACATTTACATATACGGTTTTTTTTATAACAATAACCCTAACATTGTTAGTATTGTGGAAATTAGTTTTTTTAGACGTGGAAAGCTCTTATTGTGACTACTCGATTACGTATTGTAGTTGAATACAGCAGTAAGTAATAAGTACAATCAGATTCTGAAGAAAAATTATGTATGTACAATTAATATAATTTTTTAACGTTTTGTGGGTATAATTTTTGTAAGGGGACCATAGTATTAATGAGTTGAAATCACAACAAACAGGTACCTATAATAATGAAACGCTTTAAGTTAAACGAAGGGAAAAAAAGGTATTTAAATATCATAGATGTGATAGAGTCGTTGTGTGTGGAAATGTGAAATAAAAAAAATTCTGTATGTTATTGCATCATAACTACTGCTATTATTAAAACAATAATTATAATATGTTCGACATTAGTTACGAATTCGCATGAAAGCGAATTCGCATCCAGAGAGAACCACGTGGAGGTTGTCGAACCTTCTCTCCGCCCCCCTTCCAATATACGGAAGTAGATGCTACCATATGTGTCCATTTAGCCCTTCTCCAATCAGTAATATTCCATGAGACAATCAAAATAATATGTATGTATGTATGTAAGTATAGAGATAATCTAGTGGCCGGTGTAAAACTATTATCGTTTAGATAATAAGAAACGGTTAAGATAATAAAAAAATAATTGTGTGTATTAGTTTTATAAGGGGACCGTAGTATTTATTAAAGAGTTAAAATCACATTAAACTGGTACGTATAATAATGAATCGCTTTAAGATAAACGAATGGAAAAAAAGGTATTTAAATTTAAAATATTATAAATGTGATACAGTCATTGTGTGTGGAAATGTAAAATAAAAATTTCATTGGACGTATAGTGGCTAAGTCTAGAGGTCGGTATTATGAAAGACGTATAGAGCTCTCGATGTATAATATTAGATAAATTTCACAGCCAATGTATTTCACCAAAGTCAAAATTGGTTGATATCATCTACATGGGTAGATAATTGTTATGAAAATGTATTTTTTTTAAAGCTACCTTTTTTTTTCTTTTTTTTAGCGTTAATAACATATATTATGGGTATTATTATATTTTAGGTATTTTTTTATAATCATTTGACAAAAGTATTATATACATATATATTTTATGAAAGCAACACCGGGGACATTTTAATCAGGTAGAATTGTATTTCAGACTATTTAGTAGAGCGGACTAACACCGTGGGTCCCGTCTTTCCATCAAGGAAGACTAACACCGTGGGTCCCGTCTTTCCATCAAGGAAGACTAACGCCGTGCGCCCCGCTGACATTGGTCAGCTAGCTAAATGGGTCCCGTCTTTCGACTAACGCCATAACACATCGGGTCCCGTCAACGCGTCTACGCCATAGACTGATTTAAAAGAAAGGGCTAAATTCACATATCATACCACCAAGAAGCCTAAAGCACTTCTCGGTATACGACGTTCTTGGTGACGAACCTGCCTTTGTCGTCTGCACACAGGCCAACTTTGATGGAACCCGAGTTTCTGACTCGTGAAAAAACCACGTACAGCTGACCGTGTGTGAATACCGGACACGGTAGCAACAAACCGACTCGATCAAACGTTTGGCCCTGGGACTTGTTGATCGTCATGGCGAACGATAACCGCACGGGAAATTGAACGCGCCGCATGACAAAAGGTAGATCGTCTTCCCCGCTGGACGTGAGCGGTATGGCCGGAACGATTACCTCGTCTTGCGCATCGCCTGTACCAGACAACAACCTCGCTTTGAAGTTGTGTCGCCGCAACTGGGTGACCACCAACCTCGTACCGTTACAGAGTCGCCTCTTGGGATCGAGGTTCCGGAGCAACATTACGACGGCGCCGACTTTTAAGACCAACTTGTACGGTGGAAGACCGTCCGGTTCCAGACTGTTGAGAAACTCTGTCGGATAATTGGCCACTTCGTCAGGATCGTCGACCACCACGGTATCAATGGCGGTGTAGACCCTGGCGTCACCTACGACCCGCGCGTTCAGCACGTCGCGATTGACCTGTCTGCAATGTTCGTTCCTAGGACAAAGAATGATTCTCCGAGCAAAGTCGTCGACGTTAGCCAACGACATTCGCCGCGGATAAACGAAATTCACCAGATCCGGTACGTTACAAACCATTTCCGGAGGAATGGATACGGTGTCCGGAACACCGTCGACCTGTGGCAGTTCGCCGTTACCGAGTTTGAGTAGCCAGGCGGCAAAGTCAGCGTCGCCGTCGGCCCGCATGTTTCGCGTGAGACTGAATCGCTCCATAAGCCGCCATGTATGGGTGTACTTAATCGACGATCTGACAACGTCGCTCCTCGTTCCTCGGCGGACGACCGGCAATATCTGCCGGAAATCACCTGCGAACAAAAAGGGTTTACCGCCGAACGGTAAGTCCGATCCCATAATGTCTCGTAGCAACCGATCGACTACGGAGAGTTGCATTCCCGGCGACATTGGCGCTTCGTCCCAGACTATGAGTGCCGCGTCCCGTATTCTCTGCGCGCGGTTAGACTGCATGGTGATGGACGACGCCGAATCGTCGGTCAGCGTCCCGAACGGCAATCCGAAAGTCGAGTGCACCGTCATTCCGCCGTCCATGAGCATCGCCGCGATTCCTGTAAAAGCCACGGACAACACCGACATACCTCTGTTGCGAAGAGACCATATCAGGCAACCATACAGCGTCGTTTTTCCCGTACCGCCCGGTCCGTCGACGTAGAAAAGTTTCGGGACGTTCCGGCGGTCGTCGACGGCCGACATTACACGATCGAACGCCGTTCGCTGTTCTCCGTTGAGTGAGTCCAATTGTCGAACCCAACGTACTGCAGCATCCACACCGTCGAACACGCCATGGTCCGGTTCGGTTTCGAGCAGCGTGACATCCGGCAGCGGCAGGCCGAAATCGGTTAACGTTTTTCCGCGAGCCTGTAATAGATCTCCGATGGCGTCCAGACACGCCGCCCGGGCGCGATCAGCGTCTCGGAAACGTTCAACGAAATCTTTCATCAGGTTCGCCTCGTTCATTTCGTACAACGTTAGCGGATCTGCGGGCTGACAAAAAACAATATCGTTACGAAAAGATATCGTACCTGTCGCGGCGTGTCCTGCGTAGCCGATTCGGCCAGGCAATCGAGCCACACTCGGTCGTTTTCCAGGAGTCCGAGCGCAACGGCCGCGGCCGCGTAACTCTGATGCACGACACCGTCGACCGTTCTTACGTCACGGAAGGACTGTGGGCCTTTCCGGTGCAAAAGGAGCAGCCGCAGGTGAAATCGATCGCGGTCCAAAGGGTTGACGACATACATCCGAGACAACGTATCGTTGGCGAGAATCCTCTGTCGCGGTCTCCACTGTCTTGCCTGCGCGTTCCAAGTGTAGTGCGTGGGTATTTCGTGGTACAGGTACTGTCGGGCGTTCTCGTCTACTCGGTTCAGCTCGAAGAAACCGGTGAGTTTAGTGCGACCGAGAGCTGCGTTCCGCACACGCTCTTCCAACTGGCCCGGTGCAAAGTACACGTCGTGACGACCTTCCAGATGAACCGGAAGTCTAATGACCGTGTGACTCCGTTTGTGCATTTCGTACGAAAACAGCCGCCAAACTCCTTCCGGCGGACTGACGTAACGCGAATTCAGGAAACTGATAATAATAGTAATAGATTTACAAAAGCGTATGTAATTTGTAATTATTATTAATATAGTATTATAAATACCCTTGTATTTCGTTCGCGTCCCACACCGCCAATGTGGCCGCGTCGTGGCCTTTGTACACGTACTTGTACAAATACATTACGCTCTTCACCGTAGAGCACACCTCGACGTTAATGTGCGCGTCGTATTTGGCCAACAGGTACGGATTGTGCGGCACGACAAACTCGTTACCGACTTCGTGATTTCTGACGTTCACCGTGCGACCGTTGTCGGGTCTCAGGTACGTGGGATAACCGCCATCCGATCTGAACAGAGTCTCTTCGCTGTACTCTTTCGGAAACTTCTTGGAACAACTGCCGTCCACCATACACGGGCTGTTCGGGTTCAATGGTCCGCACGGGCCGTGAATCATGTGTGACGATACGGCCGTGTGTAACCGCCTCTCGGTTGCAGGATCTGGTAAATAGGCACGAACAACGTTGTCGATGTCGTCCGCAGTTTGAAACTTACAGTCTTCCCGTAAGACGACCACTATGTGTGCGTGCGGCAGACCGCGTTTCTGAAACTCAACGGTATAAACATACGCAAAAACGCAAAATAATACAAAACATACGCAAAACATACATACCTATCTCTCCGTATGGGAAAAACAGCGGGTACAACATTGGGTCCGCGTGGCACGATCCGGACGGTATGTTTTGCCTTTGATAACCCGGTCGATTCGGATTCGTGTCGTAGATAACCAGATCGACGTTTCTTGGCGGTCGACCGTCATCACCGACAAACACCACTGCTACTTCGTTTGCTGCCGGCGCGTTATACCTACGCCGGTCTCTGCTTGGATCGCTGACGAAATGCATGGCCACTCTTCTTGGTTCCCTCTCAGGGTCGGCTGCGGCGGATTCTCGTTCCGCCGTCCACACCTGACGCATGTTACTACAACGTAATAACAACAATGCACTCATGTTATATATTTTGTTTAATATTTAATATTTATTGTATATAAAATTACCGAAAAGCCTGTGCGTAAGGATTGATTTCACGTAACATGGCGTCCAGTGAAGCCATCAAGTTTTCCGACACTCTGTGCTGATTCGTCTGTTGTTCCATTCGAATACGGTTCGCTGTCTCCGATTCGACGAAATACAATTCACAGTATTTCGGCTGCCTGTCATCGTTTCCGACAACATCGTTGGTGATCCTGTGATACACCTGTCCGTGTATGGAGAACACCCTTGGACCCGCGCCGGTCAACCGTCGTTGGTTTAGATCGGTGGAAAACGCAGCGAACGCCAGAGAATTGTTGTAACGACGGAATTCGTTCCGGAAATTCCTGCCATCCTGTGAATCATCTATCAACAAACCCATTAATAACTCTGGTGCAGGTTGCAAAACGCGATTACCGGTAACGGTCATTAAACCGTTATTACAACACGTAGCGAAGTGTCTGTCTGTAGCGGTGGTGCGCTCACACATGAA
Source organism: Therioaphis trifolii (assembly GCA_027580255.1). Lineage (NCBI taxonomy): Eukaryota > Metazoa > Arthropoda > Insecta > Hemiptera > Aphididae > Therioaphis > Therioaphis trifolii. The sequence continues at coordinate 349,460 of JALBXZ010000034.1, forward strand.
GTGACGCGCGCTGCAGTGCGAGCATACATGATCCAACGCGCCTACGTCGTATCGTCGTGGTAACTCGTGTTGCACACCTGCTGGTCGATCTACAATCAACACCTCACGTGCTGCAGGCCGACCGTCAATATCAAACTATAATTTAATTTAATTACAAATCATATTTAAATAAGCTTTTTTTTTTATTTTTCATGTGTTTTAGTTTTCACGTCAACTGACCTCATCGTCCACTTCTGACAATACTTCTATCATGTCCCCATCTATTTCACCCTAAACAATAAATAGAAATCATGATTTCTATAGTTGTATATTTTACATCCAGATCCAGATTCTGTATCATATTGTATCTGAAAACCTGTATGAAAATTGTAAAACCAATATAGATGGTAGCCTTATACCCTTTAGTGTTAGAAAAATAGCGTATAATGTTATTTTTATTTATTATTGTTAGGTGTAACAATTAGGTACCTATGCAATCGGTGTTTGGGACAGAATTCATGTACCTACATAAAGTATAGGAAACAAAATTTGGGAAAAAATTTTTTCTACATGTATGTACAGTGAAATAAAAATACAGTGTTAAAATGTTTACTTGTTTTTTGTCTATATGGACATCAAAAAATGTGAACAATTTGATAATGTAAAAAGACTTAATAATACTTTATTACATTTTATGCTTTATAAGCGGCATGATAGAAAACACTTAGTTTGTTTCAAATTTTAAATAGGTACCTTGTAACATTCGAAATTGCAAGTATATAATAATATATAAAGGTACCTAGATAGTATAACATAGGCAAGTAATGAATTATCGGAAAAGAACATAAATCTATAATTGCTAAGCAATTAAAAAAGAGAGTAATTATGTAAACAACATAAATACACAGATAAACCCAACAGTGTCTGGAACTAAAATTAGGAAAAAAAATTTGAAATTGTAATTTTAAAATACAATGAAGTACCAATACGATATAACGTCATTTTTGAAATACCTATTGAGTTAAAATGAAAATAAGAGTATCTATATATAATAATAAAACAATGTAAATATTGAATTTTACATCAGTTACCTTAACACAGTGTGTATATATTTTAAGTTCAGCAAAAATGTTTAGGTATAATTTTTTTCAATGTACTTCAATTTTAATAATTCAATTTTAAATAATTTGAGAATATTGTGTTAATACATTAAAATTGGTAAAAAATAATTGTAGGATGAAACTACAAAATGATCAAATACACATAGGTACATATTTTATATTGAGTACTCTAGAAATTAAAATTAAAAAAACTGACATTTGTAAAGCGTACTTGTATAAAAAAAATATTTTTACACCGTTAAACATAACGTGTTCAGACAATATAAATACACAGATAAACCCAACAGTGTCTGGAACATTGTAAAAAAAAAAAAATTGTATGTTTGTGTTTAGATTTGTCATTTTAAAATACAATGAAGTACCAATACAATCGGTAAAATATGCAATAGGTACTTATACTTTAGTACTTGACGTTCTTTTTGTTCTGTATACCAAGTGGCACAAATAAAAAAAATTCAAATATATATACTTAGTTTGTTTCAAAATTTAAATACCCTGTGACATTTGAAATTGGATTAAAAACCTAACAATACATACAGTGCTATCATTATGCATGATATATATTATGTATTGTGTAATCAATATTTATCATAATAATATGGTTTGCATTCAAAAAAAAAAATATATATATATATATAAAGAGTATAAAAAAAACCTGTAATTTTGTGATTAAATTAAACACATTTATTTATAAGTACTTCTTAGACACAAAATTTAAAAATGCTATTTAATATTTTTGTTATTATCAATAAAATATACACTGAGATATAGATAAAGTATAGATTTGGTTATTTTGTTTTAATAAATGCTGTTTTAATTAATACTGTAAGCCTGGTTTATTGTGTACATTTTACATAAAAATCACAGTAAAACGGTTAATATAATCGATGAAGTGTGAATAAAAGATACAACTTTAAGTCTGATCCATAATGATCTAAATTGGAGTGTTGAATATGAATGCAAAAGCATATCACAGTAGTAAACAAATTAAATTTTATGAATTTTATGAAAATGAATAAAACCGTGTTAATTTTTACTACAATATATAATATATAACATATATATATATATATATATATATATATATATATATATATATATATATATATATATATATACACACCTAGATAGTATAACATAGGCAAGTAATGAATTATCTCAAATTGCTAAGCAATTAAAAAAGAGAGTAATTGTGTAAACAATATAAATACACAGATAAAACCAATAGTGTATGAAACACTGTAAAAAAAAAAGAAATGTATGTTTGTGTTTAGATTTGAAATTTTAAAATATAATGTAGTACCAATACAATCGATTGAATATGAAATAGGTACTTATACTCAAGTACTTGACATTTTAATTTTTCTGTATGCCAAGCGGCACGATAAAAAAAAATTCAAATATATATACTTAGTTTGTTTCAAAATTTAAATACCCTGTGACATTTGAAATTGGATTAAAAACCTAACAATACCTACAGTGCTATCCCTATGCATGATATATATGTATTGTGTAATCAATATTATCACAATGTGGTGTGCATTCTAAAAAAATGAAATATATATATAAATATGAACCTAAACATTTGTAATAATAATAAAACTTTATAAAACCGTGACTGAATTGACAACATGCTGGAGATAAATATTTTGTACCATAAATTACCTGGGGTGGGACATCTGCCAATCGAACGTCTACGACCTCGATGTCATCGTCGTTGACATCTGCCACCTCCTCAGCAACAACTCGAGGCTCCTCAGTTGGCATTACCAAGTCCTCAAATCCTATTTCGACGACTTCCATTTCCACATCGTCCACATTCACTTCTTCTTCAATGACCTACGGAAGTTCAACGACTATGTCGTTCTCGTGGGCATCAATAGCTGGCTGAAAATTGAATTAAAATAAAGATTTAATTACCGACGGCTTGGAAAGATTGTATATTATAAACAAAACGAAATAATGCACATAAAAGTATGACATTAATCGATAAAAATATTTACAGTGAAAATATTGCAGAAAACAATAATAAGAAAAAATGTACACAATGTAATGAATTAAATTTGTGAATTTACAATTCCTATCGTCGGGACCGCATGACGACTTAAACGATGCCTGTTGGCCGTAACTGAAAAATCGGCATCCGCGAAATGTCGAGAGCATAATACCGAGGTGGGTCGTACGGATTCACGGAGAACGCCATATCTCTCCACGTACCTCAGCCAAAGTTCATGACGCTCGGGGTTCGCACGTGGAAATCTGAAAAATACCGTATCAAACGAAATGTACAAAAAAGAGTTTTGATCGCGCGATTACTGTTGACATACCGGTGTGCCGAGTATCCACCGTCGACCCGTCTACAAATCACACAAAGTTTAGGCATTATTTTAACAGAAAATCAAAAAATAAAAACGCAAGAAAAGCGATCAGTACCGAAGCGATCTGACCATTAACCTACAAGACCCGTATCTACGAAATTACGTGTAAAAACAGCAGATAAATAAATCACCGTCTGAAGTTCTGAACTTTGAGCTATAGAGCTCAGCGCGTTAAACAGAAATAATAGGCACGTCTTGCTATTTAAAATCAACAGTGCAGACACGTTTATGGTAGGAATCGGACGTACACGTTTTTTAACTTTTAATTTCAATTTACATTATAAATTTGAATTACTTCATAGTTGAGTAAGATAAAATTATTAAATTTCATTATACTTTACGCGTTTCATTGTTTTTATACTCGGGCTCTGACGACGATAAAATTCATTATTTTCAAAGTGAATAACAATATTGTGTGGCAACACTGGCGACCAGACATTTAGACCAAAGAAACATCTTCTAACGAATAAAATTCAATTTTTTTTTGGTTATAAGTGTTCATAAGCGCGTGACCGCCCGTGTGCGTGAGTATAATTTTTAATTTTTGTTAATTATATAAGATTTTTACCATTCATTTTGCACGTAATTCATTTATATTTTTTGTTTTCTTTCAGAAAATGAACTATACGTTTAGCAATTGCAAAATAAATAATTTGTATGGGGGTGGACAACACCCCCATAAAAAGTCGTCAAGACGGCGGCAGAAAAGTAAGTAAATCGACTGCATTTTTGTATCCACACGATATTACACAACTGCGTAATAAGGTGTATCTAATCTTTTGTGAATTCACTTTTTCCAGAATGTTTCAATTGCAGTAAGTGGGGGCACGTAGCCCGCCACTGCCCCCGTAAGTTTCAATGTTTTTTCATCATTAAGCATTATTATTATTTTAAAACATACTTTTATTTAATCCAACCAGAAAAAAAACGTAAAAGTCCGGCGCCACCACCACCACCACCACCACCACCACCACCAACTCCACCAGGAGATAAAAATGAGGACATGCTAATAAGTATGTACAAAATGTAATATATAATTATTTTAACTACCACAGACACTGTCTGATTCTAAGAATCTGTTCTAACTTTTAAGTATTTATACCCATTTATTTTTTTGTTTCAGCTGATTTTGAAAACAAAATAGATTTGTAAATTGTAAGTAGTGAGTAATGATAATCAATTTCAATTTTCTAATGCATACATTTATAAATTTTTTACAGATGAACCATTATGTTTTTTTTTTTTTAATAAAAATAATTAAAAATAAATTTAATTTGTTTTTATTTTGTTCAACAAAAAAATAATATAATCATTTTATTTCTCCTTACATCCTAAATATGTCTAATAGAATTGAATTTGTTCATTAACATTATATACTTTAAAAAATAAAATCAAATGAAGGCTGTAGTAATTGCTGGTCGGATTGTAGTAGTTAAAAGGTTTACTGACTATGTGTGAAAATTGTTGAAAAGGCGAATAGGTAATTTATTGAAGGTAATCTGATGTAGGCAGCTATGGACGGTAAGTGTATATAATAATAAAGAACCAACAATCTGGAAAAAGTGGTCGGTGTTCCATAAGAAAACTTTAACCATATAACTTTTTAACTTTTAAAATATCATAAAAGAAAAACAACTATTTTGTATAACATATAGTTGAATAATATTAATACTATCAAAAGACATAATATGTATGAACACAAACCGAGAGGAAATTATTTTATATAATATTGAGATTAAAGTATCCAATTCAAAAGTAAGTAGGTATTGTTTATAATAACAGTTTATAATAAAGTAGGTATTGTTTATAAATTAAATATTTCAAATGCATTTCACTTTTTAAACATATTCAATTTTTTTGTAACATCATTTTTTAATTTAATATTATGTGAAAATATAAAAAAAAGAAAGGGAATTATCCTGAAGTCAAACGACAATAATAATGTATCTAGAAACACTGGTGAAATGAGAGTATATCAACACTAACTATTATGAGTGCATAAATGTTAATATATGACTGGTATTTTTTATGGCATTGAACCATTTGTGTAAAAGTATTTCACCACAGTCAAAATCAGTGGTCAGTTCGGTTAAAGCTGCCGGTGTATATGTAACAACTATCATTATTTTACTAATTTTATTTTTTAATATTGTTATTAGCTATTTTATGAAAAGAATTTTCTAAGATATTATAAATTACTTATTTTTTTTATTTATATTTTCAAACTGTTATTATTTGTTGCAAAAGAAATTTAAATTTTACTATATAATTTTATAAAATTTCAAGTGATATTTATATGTGAACTATTATTTATATTATTCTATACATTTGTTATTACATACCTACTACTAAGTTATTGACTGAAGAGTTAAATCTAAAATTATATTATGCATATATTTTTTAATTCATTTTGCATATTTTTACTTTGTTATTATTTAAAAAAATATATTCTTTAATAATGTCTAAAAGTTATCACCTAATATATATTATATCAAAAAAATTAGTAAGTATATACAATATTTATCCGCATCGTTTAACCGTAACCATTAGTGCTTGATGTTACCTACAGGTCACAATGTAAATTAGGACTTAACCCCAAGTGTAAGTTTGAAAAATAATTTTTTTTTATTTTTTCTGTAAAAAAGAGGGTTAAATAAATCAGTTTTAAAAAAATCAAATAATTTAAAAAAATCATGCATTGTAGGGTTAATGAGATAAAGTATCCAATGTAATGGTAAGTAGATTCTTTAATGGTAAGTAGTTTATAATTCTATGGTACCTAAAAGTATTCTATTTAATAAAACAGTGTAAATATTCAATTTTACAAAATATAATAGGTACAGCAGAAACGTTTTTCTTAAAAACTTTTAATCCATTGAAAAAAATAAAAACTATTTTGTATAACATATATAATTAAATAATATAGGTATACTTTTACTTTGTGTCGAATCAGACATGTTATTAGTGAGTAAGTATTCATCAAAAATAATAATACTATCAAAAAACACAAACCGAGAGGAAATTGTTTTATATTAATTATTATTTTATATTTTAAGAGATAAAAGTATACAATTTAATTGTAAGTAGGTATTGTTTATGACACCCAAAATTGCAAATGTATTTCACATTTTCAACTTATCATCAAATAACCAAATTAAAATGTTAATTAATATATGACTGGTATTTAAGAAATAATATAATGGCGTTGGACTATTTGTAAATTTATTTCACCACAATCAAAATCAGTGGTTAGTTCAGCTAAAATAATATAATTATTTATTATAACGCTTTGATTCGTAGACGGTTATAGTAGGTATATTTTTTAAATTTTCACTTACCATTGTAAAAGTATTTTGATTAGTTTAAAATCGACAAACACGGATAAGTAACTATTTGCATATTTACTACCATGATAATATGTAAGAGTGTGTTTTAAGAGAAATTCAACAGTCATAATTCATGCAATTACAATTTTATCCTAGAATTAGGTACTGTTACATACATTTTGTGTTTTGATATAATCTGTACCACTCGAATTATAGGTACCTACGGAGTCGAATTAGAGTATTTTCTATTTAATAAAACAGTATAAATATTCAATTTCCTTTAGTTACTCAAACACAGTGTGTTTGTAGCATATAATAGGTCCAGCAGAAATGTCCGATGTGTAGGTACCCGATATCATTGGTCAATGGTCTTCACACCAAAAGACAAAAGCCGACCTATAAATTATTATTTTGAACTAAATGGTTTATATATACAGAAGAAAATAATTAAGACGATATCTGATTTAATATATAAATTATATAAAAGTAATAGAAAGAGTCAAATAATAATATGTTTTCATAATATTTAGTATTTCCTGGATCATCTCTAACACAAACTGTAAATAATCGATAATTGAATAAATAAATTGAATACAGTGTTTTAAAAGTCGGTGTTAATAATACACAGATAGGAACTACCTACCGAACACAAATATTAACAGAACCTAGAAAGTATTTGTATTTATCTTTTGAAAAAGCCTAACACTCTCATGACCAATTCTGTCATTAGTAACAAAGTAACATTTCAATTTTAATTCAATACTTACTTAGTAAATCATTCATTATGAGTGGCCAAAACACTTATATGAGTACACTTTGTATAAAAGACGTACACGGTCAAACGTAATGCGTTTAAATCATATAATATATTATTATATAGGATACTAACTATATAGGATTACAAAGTAAATAGTAGTTTAAAACATTTTTATTCAGAAAAAAACATAGCAAAAACGTACAAAACACGATAAAACTCGAGTAGTATACACATATAATATAATAACAATAATAATAATAATAACAATAGAGGTACGAACAAAAAACTACAAAAACGCGTAAATTTTTTCGCGTAAATTTGCGTAAACATATAATAAAACACGAATACACGATAAAAACTCGAGTAGTAGAGTGAATTATTAGTTTTTAATATATAATTATTACGACAAATGTAATATAAGACAAAAGCACGGAGAATAACAGATAACACGGGGCCGCGTTATCAATAAAAGACAGAGAGTAGTGCGAATTGGCGGGAAACGATCACGGGGCACGTTTCTTTTTCAAAAGGAAAAATGAAAAATGGACCTTTTTTGGGCGCGCGAACGCGTAAAACGACGTCCAAGGACGGGGACAGAATATTTCAAAAAAGAACGGAATTTTATAGTATGAGAAAAAGGAAAAAACGGCGTTTAAAAAATAGGGGTAAATTGAGGTTATGTTTACCTTACCGTTTTATAGTATAAGATAGCTGCCGGTGAAACGCCTTTCGGGATCAAAAGTATAAACATGATAAATTTATTTACACGGACACCGCCGAAAGCGTTAGGTTTAACTACTCGATTTAACGTATATGGGTTGTGTCTAGAAGTCGGCTCATTAGAGTGACGAAAATAGGAGCCGTTGTAAAACTACTATCAATTTTTTTTTTACCAGGACACTGCGAAAAGCGGGAGGGTCATTCCAAATGTTTGGCTCGAGGAGCTCCGCTTTATTATCAATTTTTTTTACCGGGACGCCGCGAAAAGCGTTAGGTTTAACGTATATGGGTTGTGTCTAGAAGTCGGTTTATTAGAGTGAGGAAAATAGGAGCCGTTGTAAAACTACTATCGGTATCAAAAATGATACATTATCAATGTATTTAAATTATATATACCAAGCGTTCGGCTCGAGGAGCTCCGCTCCTCGGCCAGGACACCGACGAAAGTAGGATACGGTTTTTCTTTGAAAACACACATTTATACAATGAACGTATAGAGGATAAATCTAGAGGTCGGTTATTAGAGTGATGTAAAGAGTTATTCTAATCAGTCGGGACGGAAAAAAAAACTATTTTGAGATATTTTTTATCTTTTTTATATTTTAGTTATTGAGAACGCCACCGTAAGTAGGCTACAGTTTTTTTAACGTCTAGATCGAACGCGTGTAGGATAAGTCTAGAGGTTGGTGTATTGGAGTGACGTATAGAATAATTACAGAACCTCAGTGGCCGGTGTGAAACGCCTTTCGGGATCAAAAGTATAAACATGATAAATTTTATTTACACGGACACCGCCGAAAGCGTTAGGTTTAACTACTCGATTTAACGTATATGGGTTGTGTCTAGAAGTCGGCTCATTAGGGTGACGAAAATAGGAGCCGTTGTAAAACTACTATCGGTATCAAAAATGATACATTATCAATGTATTTACATTATATATACCAAGCGTTCGGCTCGAGGAGCTCCGCTCCTCGGCCAGGACACCGACGAAAGTAGGATACGGTTTTTCTTTGAAAACACACATTTATACAATGAACGTATAGAGGATAAATCTAGAGGTCGGTTATTAGAGTGATGTAAAGAGTAATTCTGGTCTGTCGGGACGGAAAAAAAATCTATTTTGAGATATTTTTTATCTTTTTTATATTTTAGTTATTGAGAACGCCGCCGTAAGTAGGATACAGTTTTTTTAACGTCTAGATCGAACGCGTGTAGGATAAGTCTAGAGGTTGGTGTATTGGAGTAACGTATAGAATAATTCTGGTCAGTTGGTTCGGAAACAAAAGCTATTTAGTTATTTATTCGGCCAAGACATCGTCGAAAGTAGCATACAGGTTAGGTTTAACGTCTCGATTTCACGTATATGGGTTATGTCTAGAAGTTAATATTGATTATTGAAAACTTACTTATAAATACTAAATACCTAAAGGTCTTACACATCATAGCCAATGTATTTCACCACTATCAAAAATGGTTTATATTCTACATGGGTGGATAATTGTTATGAAAATTTCTACGACTAAACTTTAAGACACTAATACTGCAATAAGTTAGTGAACACAATTCCTGCAAAAAATTTTGTTTAAACATTATTATAGTTGAAAAAGAACAACTTTATATTTTTATGATAATAATAAAATAAAATGCAAAGAAATGTTCAAATAGAAAGTGTAAATAAAACAGTGTTTTAAAAATGATGAATGTGCCTAATTTAATACAATTCTTTGTAAAGCTCAGTTGATGTAATGGACATTATTTTTACTCACCGTAAGAAAATTTGAGTGCTCCACAATAAACATAAATAAATAAATTTGTATAAATTGACTGTAATTACAGTACCAAACAGTAAATGCAAACAGATTTGATTAGATTTATTCATGTGAGTTGGATAAGGGCAATGGAAGTAACTATCAACTTAATTATTATTATATATTATTTTTATATAAAATCAAGCAAAGAGATGCAAGTTGAATCAAAATTATGAACTAACATTTTAACCATTTTTTGAACAGCTACTTAGGTCTGGTCAAAATATATTATACCCAATTTTGCTAAGAGAAAATCATTTTTATTGTAAATGTATATTACCATAGACAAAAGCCGATAAGGTACGGGTCAATTGAGTATTTACTATAGCATTTTCACATAATAGTTCTAACTACAATTTACAATTGAAAATAGCAATCAGTATTTATTAAAAGGTTTATACAAAAAAAAAAAAAGTATACATTTACATATACGGTTTTTTTTATAACAATAACCCTAACATTGTTAGGATTGTGGAAATTAGTTTTTTTAGACGTGGAAAGCTCTTATTGTGACTACTCGATAACGTATTGTAGTTGAATACAGCAGTTAATAAGTACAATCAGATTCTGAAAAAAAATTATGTATGTACAATTAATATAATTTTTTAACATTTTGTGGGTATAATTGTTGTAAGGCGACCATAGTATTAATGAGTTGAAATCACAACAAACAGGTACCTATAATAATGAAACGCTTTAAGTTAAACGAAGGGAAAAAAAGGTATTTAAATATCATAGATGTGATAGAGTCATAATATAATATAATTAAATAATATAGGTATACTTTTACTTTGTGTCGAATCAGACATGTTATTAGTGAGTAAGTATCCATCAAAAATAATAATACTATCAAAAAACACAAACCGAGAGGAAATTGTTTTATATTAATTATTATTTTATATTAAGAGATAAAAGTATACAATTTAATAGTAAGTAGGTATTGTTTATGACACCCAAAATTGCAAATGTATTTCACATTTTCAACTTATCATCAAATAACCAAATTAAAATGTTAATTAATATATGACTGGTATTTAAGAAATAATATAATGGCGTTGGACTATTTGTAAATTCATTTCACCACAATCGAAATCAGTGGTTAATAATATAATTATTTATTATAACGCTTTGATTCGTAGACGGTTATAGTAGGTATATTTTTTAAATTTTCACTTACCATTGTAAAAGTATTTTGATTAGTTTAAAATCGACAAACACGGATAATTAACTATTTGCATATTTACTACCATGATAATATGTAAGAGTGTGTTTTAAGAGAAATTCAACAGTCATAACTCATGCAATTACAATTTTATCCTAGAATTAGGTACTGTTACATACATTTAGTACGTACCACTCGAATTATAGGTACCTACGGAGTCGAATTAGAGTATTTTCTATTTAATAAAACAGTATAAATATTCAATTTCCTTTAGTTACTCATACACAGTGTGTTTGTAGCATATAATAGGTCCAGCAGAAATGTCCGATGTGTAGGTACCCGATATCATTGGTCAAATCTTCACACCAAAAGACAAAAGCTGACCTATAAATTATTATTTTGAACTAAATGGTTTATATACAGAAGAAAATAATTAAGACGATATCTGATTTAATATATAAATTATTATATAAAAGAAAAAGAAAGAGTCAAATAATAATATGTTTTCATAATATTTAGTATTTCCTGGATCATCTCTAACACAAACTGTAAATAATCGATTATTGAATAAATAAATTGAATACAGTGTTTTAAAAGTCGGTGTTAATAATTCACAGATAGGAACTACCTACCGAACACGAATAATAACAGAACCTAGAAAGTATTTGTATTTATTTTTTGCAAAAGCCTAACACTCTCATGACCAATTCTGTCATTAGTAACAAAGTAACATTTCAATTTTAATTCAATACTTACTTAGTAAATCATTCATTATGAGTAATAATAACCGGAGGACAGCAAGAAACTACAAAACGATCAATATATATATATGACACATGGTATAACGAACAAACAACTATAAAAAAAAAAAAATATATTACGCGTAAATTAGCGTAAAACGTATAATAAAACACGAATACACGATAAAAACTCGAGTAGTAGAGTGAATTATTAGTTTTTAATATATAATATACGACAAAAGTAATACGAATATACAATATTAAATTATTAATATATTATTTACTATTATTTCTCGAGTACTCTAGAAGTGCAAAAAATCACAAAACACTTATATGAGTACACTTTGTATAAAAGATACACGGTCAAACGTAATGCGTTTAAATCATATAATATATTATTATATAGGATACTAACTATATAGGATTACGAACTAAATAGTAGTTTAAAACATTTTTATTAAGAAAAAAACATAGCAAAAACGTACAAAACACGATAAAACTCGAGTAGTACACATATAATATAACAAAATAAATAATAACAAAAAACTACAAAAACGCGTAAATTTTTTTCGCGTAAATTTGCGTAAACATATAATAAAACACGAGTACACGATAAAAACTCGAGTAGTAGAGTGAATTATTAGTTTATATATTAAAAAAAGTAATACGAATATACGATATAAGACAAAAGCAACGTGTTATCACGATACACGGGGCCGCGTTATCATCAGACTACATAGAGTAGTGCGAAACGATCACGTTTTTGCAAACGAAAAACGAAAAATCGACCTTTTTTGGGCGCGCGAACGCGTAAAACGACGTCCAGAGACGGAGAGAGAATATTTTAAAAGAGAACGGAATTTTATAGTATGAGAAAAAGGAAAAAACGGCGTTTAAAAAATAGTGTACTTTTTTGAGGTTATGTTTACCTTACCGTTTTATAGTATAAGACTAGCTGCCGGTGAAACGCCTTTCGGGATCAAAAGTATAAACATAGCTCTAGCTGCCGGTGAAATACATGTGAATTATAGAGTCTTTTGATTGTGAAGTATTTAAATGCGAGATTTGTTAAAAAAACCAAGTTTCTATGGAGAAATTAAAAAAAAAATTGCATACGATAATGTAAGAAAAACACTTGGTTTATGAGTTACTGGTGGTGGCAGATAGACTGAGGTGCTATAATGTAATAAATTTTATATTGATAATACCGTATCGGATTCGTGGGAGATGCCGCCTATGGCAAGCAGACACTCATCACTCTAATAATTTAAAAGTTTGAAATTTGTGTACGTTAGAAAATGTAATATTTTATGTAGATGTTAATAATAAGTTCTTTTAAATATGACTAAAGCTCATCACCTGGGCTAATACATTTTATAATGTATTTACCAAAATATGCAAAAATATGCATTTAATGTTTATAAGATACACAGAAAAATACAATTACAAAAAAAATATTTATTTATTGAAATCAGTGATTTATAACTGTGAATAATAAATTAAATAATGAATAATATAATTGAGTTTAAAAATAAGAAACTATTTATTTATTTTTCTCGTGTATATGTATTAATTATTATTTTATTAATACAATAGTGGCCGGTGTGAAACGCCTTTCGGGATCAAAAGTATAAACATGATAAATTTTATTTACACGGACACCGCCGAAAGCGTTATGTTTAACTACTCGATTTAACGTATATGGGTTGTGTCTAGAAGTCGGTTTATTAGAGTGAGGAAAATAGGAGCCGTTGTAAAACTACTATCGGTATCAAAAATGGTACATTATCAATGTATTTACATTATATATACCAAGCATTCGGCTCGAGGAGCTCCGCTCCTCGGCCAGGACACCCTTGAAAGTAGGATACGGTTTTTCTTTGAAAACACACATTTATACAATGAACGTATAGAGGATAAATCTAGAGGTCGGTTATTAGAGTGATGTAAAGAGTAATTCTGGTCAGTCGGGACGGAAAAAAAACTATTTTGAGATATTTTTTATCTTTTTTATATTTTAGTTATTGAGAACGCCGCCGTAAGTAGGATACAGTTTTTTTAACGTCTAGATGGCCGGTGTGAAACGCCTTTCGGGATCAAAAGTATAAACATGATAAATTTTATTTACACGGACACCACTGAAAGCGTTAGGTTTAACTACTCGATTTAACGTATATGGGTTGTGTCTAGAAGTCGGCTCATTAGAGTGACGAAAATAGGAGCCGTTGTAAAACTACTATCAATTTTTTTTTTACCAGGACACTGCGAAAAGCGGGAGAGTCATTCCAAATGTTTGGCTCGAGGAGCTCCGCTTTATTATCAATTTTTTTTTACCGGGACGCCGCGAAAAGCGTTAGGTTTAACGTATATGGGTTGTGTCTAGAAGTCGGTTTATTAGAGTGAGGAAAATAGGAACCGTTGTAAAACTACTATCGGTATCAAAAATGATACATTATCAATGTATTTACATTATATATACCAAGCGTTCGGCTCGAGGAGCTCCGCTCCTCGGCCAGGACACCGACGAAAGTAGGATACGGTTTTTCTTTGAAAACACACATTTATACAATAAACGTATAGAGGATAAATCTAGAGGTCGGTTATTAGAGTGATGTAAAGAGTAATTCTGGTCAGTCGGGACGGAAAAAAAACTATTTTGAGATATTTTTTATATTTTAGTTATTGAGAACGCCGCCGTAAGTAGGATACAGTTTTTTTAACGTCTAGATCGAACGCGTGTAGGATAAGTCTAGAGGTTGGTGTATTGGAGTGACGTATAGAATAACTACAGAACCTCAGTGGCCGGTGTGAAACGCCTTTCGGGATCAAAAGTATAAACATGATACATTTTATTTACACGGACACCGCCGAAAGCGTTAGGTTTAACTAAACGATTTAACGTATATGGGTTGTGTCTAGAAGTCGGCTCATTAGAGTGACGAAAATAGGAGCCGTTGTAAAACTACTATCAATTTTTTTTTTACCAGGACACTGCGAAAAGCGGGAGGGTCATTCCAAATGTTCGGCTCGAGGAGCTCCGCTTTATTATCAATTTTTTTTACCGGGACGCCGCGAAAAGCGTTAGGTTTAACGTATATGGGTTGTGTCTAGAAGTCGGTTTATTAGAGTGAGGAAAATAGGAGCCGTTGTAAAACTACTATCGGTATCAAAAATGATACATTATCAATGTATTTAAATTATATATACCAAGCGTTCGGCTCGAGGAGCTCCGCTCCTCGGCCAGGACACCGACGAAAGTAGGATACGGTTTTTCTTTGAAAACACACATTTATACAATGAACGTATAGAGGATAAATCTAGAGGTCGGTTTTTAGAGTGATGTAAAGAGTAATTCTGGTCAGTCGGGACGGAAAAAAAAATATTTTGAGATATTTTTTATCTTTTTTATATTTTAGTTATTGAGAACGCCACCGTAAGTAGGATACAGTTTTTTTAACGTCTAGATCGAACGCGTGTAGGATAAGTCTAGAGGTTGGTGTATTGGAGTGACGTATAGAATAATTACAGAACCTCAGTGGCCGGTGTGAAACGCCTTTCGGGATCAAAAGTATAAACATGATAAATTTTATTTACACGGACACCGCCGAAAGCGTTAGGTTTAACTACTCGATTTAACGTATATGGGTTGTGTCTAGAAGTCGGCTCATTAGAGTGACGAAAATAGGAGCCGTTGTAAAACTACTATCAATTTATTTTTTTACCAGGACACTGCGAAAAGCGGGAGGGTCATTCCAAATGTTTGGCTCGAGGAGCTCCGCTTTATTATCAATTTTTTTTACCGGGACGCCGCGAAAAGCGTTAGGTTTAACGTATATGGGTTGTGTCTAGAAGTCGGTTTATTAGAGTGAGGAAAAGAGGAGCCGTTGTAAAACTACTATCGGTATCAAAAATGATACATTATCAATGTATTTAAATTATATATACCAAGCGTTCGGCTCGAGGAGCTCCGCTCCTCGGCCAGGACACCGACGAAAGTAGGATACGGTTTTTCTTTGAAAACACACATTTATACAATGAACGTAAAGAGGATAAATCTAGAGGTCGGTTTTTAGAGTGATGTAAAGAGTAATTCTGGTCAGTCGGGACAGAAAAAAAACTATTTTGAGATATTTTTTATCTTTTTTATATTTTAGTTATTGAGAACGCCGCCGTAAATAGGATACAGTTTTTTTAACGTCTAGATCGAACGCGTGTAGGATAAGTCTAGAGGTTGGTGTATTGGAGTGACGTATAGAATAATTCTGGTCAGTCGGTTCGGAAACAAAAGCTATTTAGTTATTTATTCGGCCAAGACATCGTCGAAAGTAGCATACAGGTTAGGTTTAACGTCTCGATTTCACGTATATGGGTTATGTCCAGAAGTTAATATTGAAAACTTACTTATATAAATACTAAATACCTAAAGGTCTTACACATCATGGCGCCGCGAAAAGCGTTAGGTTTAACGTATATGGGTTGTGTCTAGAAGTCGGTTTATTAGAGTGAGGAAAATAGGAGCCGTTGTAAAACTACTATCGGTATCAAAAATGATACATTATCAATGTATTTACATTATATATACAAAGCGTTCGGCTCGAGGAGCTCCGCTCCTCGGCCAGGACACCGACGAAAGTAGGATACGGTTTTTCTTTGAAAACACACATTTATACAATGAACGTATAGAGGATACAGTTTTTTTAACGTCTAGATCGAACGCGTGTAGGATAAGTTTAGAGGTTGGTGTATTGGAGTGACGTATAGAATAATTGTGGTCAGTCGGTTCGGAAACAAAAGCTATTTAGTAATGTATTCGGCCAAGACATCGTCGAAAGTAGCATACAGGTTAGGTTTAACGTCTCGATTTCACGTATATGGTTTATGTCTAGAAGTTAATATTGAATATTGAAAACTTACTTATAAATACTAAATACCTAAAGGTCTTACACATCATAGCCAATGTATTTCACCACTATCAAAAATGGTTTATATTCTACATGGGTGGATAATTGTTATGAAAATTTCTACGACTAAACTTTAAGACACTAATACTGCAATAAGTTAGTGAACACAATTCCTGCAAAAAATTTTGTTTAAACATTATTATAGATGAAAAAGATCAACTTTATATTTTTATGATAATGAAATGAAATGCAAAGAAATCTTCAAATAGAAAGTGTAAATAAAACAGTGTTTTAAAAATGATGAATGTGCCTAAATTAATAAAATTCTTTGTAAAGCTCAGTTGATGTAATGAACATTATTTTTACTCACCGTAAGAAAATTTGAGTGCTCCACAATAAACATAAATAAATAAATTTGTATAACTTGACTGTAATTACAGTACCAAAGAGTAAATGCAAACAGATTTGATTAGATTTATTCATGTGAGTTGGATAAGGGCAATGGAAGTAACTATCAACTTAATTATTATTATGTATTATTTTTATATAAAATCAAGCAAAGAGATGCAAGTTGAATCAAAATTATGAACTAACATGTTAACCATTTTTTGAACAGCTACTTAGGTCTGGTCAAAATATATTATACCCGATTTTGCTAAGAGAAAATCATTTTTATTGTAAATGTATATTACCATAGACAAAAGCCGATAAGGTACGGGTCAATTGAGTATTTACTATAGCATTTTCACATAATAGTTCTAACTACAATTTACAATTAGTGTTTTCTAAAGAATCATAACTCAGGGCTCTGAAGTTATGCACTTAAAAATTCCAAAATATGCGCTATAAATGGCACGAAAAAATGAAAAATAAGTATTTAACTTGAAAAAATTTATTAAAATCTAAAAAAAAAAAACATGCACCAAAAATCTCTTAATATTTTGTATTTAACATAATAATTATATGTAGTCGAGTAATGAATAATAATTGTTATGAAAATTTCTACAACTAAACCAAGCTTACTTAAAAAAAACTTTAAGACACTTATAATGCAATAAGTTAGTGAACTATTGTTTAAACATTATTATAGTTGAAAAAATATCAACTTTATATATTTTGATAATAAAATAAAATGAAACAAAAGGTTCATACAGAAAGTGTTAATAAAACAGTGTTTTAAAAATGAAGGTGAACATATAATGAACTTTTTTTTTTACTAATAAATTACTATAGATTGAATCAAAATTATGAACTAACATTTCATACATTTTTTGAATAGCTACATAAGTGTGGTCAAAATATATGATACCCATTTTCCCAAGAGAAAATCATTTTTATTGTAAATGTATATATTACCATAGACAAAAGCCAATAAGGCACGGGTCAATTGAGTATTTACTATAGCATTTTCACATAATAGTTCTAACTACAATTTACAATTGAAAATAGCAATCAGTATTTATTAAAAGGTTTATACAAAAAAAAAAAGGTATACATTTACATATACGGTTTTTTTATAACAATAACCCTATCATTGTTAGTATTGTGGAAATTAGTTTTTTTAGACGTGGAAAGCTCTTATTGTGACTACTCGATAACGTATTGTAGTTGAATACAGCAGTTAATAAGTACAATCAGATTCTGAAAATAAATTATGTATGTACAATTAATATAATTTTTTAACGTTTTGTGGGTATAATTTTTGTAAAAACATATTATGTGTATGAACATTTTTGGTGACACAAACTGAGGGCAAATTATATTAATGAGATAAAGTATCCAATGCAATGGTAAGTAGATTCTTTAATGGTAAGTAGTTTATCATTCTATGGTACCTAAAAGTATTCTATTTAATAAAACAGTGTAAATATTCAATTTTACATAATATAATAGGTACAGCAGAAACGTTTTTCTTAAAAACTTTTTATCCATTGAAAAAAATAAAAACTATTTTGTATAATATTAATTAAATGATATAGGTATACTTTTACTTTGTGTCGAATCAGACATGTAATTAGTGAGTAAGTATTCATCAAAAATAATAATACTATCAAAAAACACAAACCGAGAGGAAATTGTTTTATATTAATTATTATTTTATATTAAGAGATAAAAGTATACAATTTAATAGTAAGTAGGTATTGTTTATGATACCCAAAATTGCAAATGTATTTCACATTTTCAACTTATCATCAAATAACCAAATTAAAATGTTAATTAATATATGACTGGTAATTAAGAAATAATATAATGGCGTTGGACTATTTGTAAATTTATTTCACCACAATCAAAATCAGTGGTTAGTTCAGCTAAAATAATATAATTATTTATTATAACGCTTTGATTCGTAGTCGGTTATAGTAGGTATATTTTTTAAATTTTCACTTACCATTGTAAAAGTATTTTGATTAGTTTAAAATCGACAAACACGGATAATTAACTATTTGCATATTTACTACCATGATAATATGTAAGAGTGTGTTTTAAGAGAAATTCAACAGTCATAATTCATGCAATTACAATTTTATCCTAGAATTAGGTACTGTTACATACATTTTGTGTTTTGATATAATCTGTACCACTCGAATTATAGGTACCAACGGAGTCGAATTAGAGTATTTTCTATTTAATAAAAACCGTATAAATATTCAATTTCCTTTAATTACTCATACACAGTGTGTTGGTAGCATATAATAGGTCCAGCAGAAATGTCCGATGTGTAGGTACCCGATATCATTGGTCAAATCTTCACACCAAAAGACAAAAGCCGACCTATAAATTATTATTTTGAACTAAATGGTTTATATACAGAAGAAAATAATATCTGATTTAATATATAAATTATATAAAAGAAATAGAAAGAGTCAAATAATAATATGTTTTCATAATATTTAGTATTTCCTGGATCATCTCTAACACAAACTGTAAATAATCGATAATCGAATAAATAAATTGAATACAGTGTTTTAAAAGTCGGTGTTAATAATAAACAGATAGGAACTACCTACCGAACACGAATATTAACAGAACCTAGAAAGTATTTGTATATATTTTTTGCAAAAGCCTAACACTCTCATGACCAATTCTGTCATTAGTAACAAAGTAACTTATTTAATACTTACTTAGTAAATCATTCATTATGAGTAATAATAACCGGTGGACAGCATGAAACTACAAAACGATCAATATATATATATATGACATGGTATAACGAACAAAAAACTACAAAAAAAAAATATATTACGCGTAAATTAGCGTAAAACGTATAATAAAACACGAATACACGATAAAAACTCGAGTAGTAGAGTGAAGTATTAGTTTTTAATATATAATATACGACAAAAGTAATACGAATATACGATATTAAATTCTTAATATATAATTTACTATTATTTCTCGAGTACTCTAGAGGTACAAAAAATCACAAAACACTTATATGAGTACACTTTGTATAAAAGATACACGGTCAAACGTAATGCGTTTAAATCATATAATATATTATTATATAGGATACTAACTATATAGGATTACAAACTAAATAGTAGTTTAAAACATTTTTATTAAGAAAACATAGCAAAAACGTACAAAACACGATAAAACTCGAGTAGTACACATATAATATAACAAAATAAATAATAACAAAAAACTACAAAACCGCGTAAATTTTTTCGCGTAAATTCGCGTAAACGTATAATAAAACACGAATACACGATAAAAACTCGAGTAGTAGAGTGAATTATTAGTTTTTAATATATAATTATTACGACAAAAGTAATACGAATATACGATATAAGACAAAAGCACGGAGAATAACAGATAACACGGGGCCGCGTTATCAATAAAAGACTGAGAGTAGTGCGAATTGGCGGGAAACGATCACGGAGCACGTTTTTTTTCAATAGGAAAATGAAAAATGGACCTTTTTTGGGCGCGCGAACGCGTAAAACGACGTCCGGGGACGGGGACAGAATATTTTAAAAGAGAACGGAATTTTATAGTATGAGAAAAAGGCAAAAACGGCGTTTAAAAAATAGTGTACTTATTGAGGTTATGTTTACCTTACCGTTTTATTATATAAGACTAGCTGCCGGTGAAACGCCTTTCGGGATCAAAAGTATAAACATGATAAATTTTATTTACACGGACACCGCCGAAAGCGTTAGGTTTAACTACTCGATTTAACGTATATGGGTTTATTAGAGTGAGGAAAATAGGAGCCGTTGTAAAACTACTATCGGTATCAAAAATGATACATTATCAATGTATTTACATTATATATGTACCAAGCGTTCGGCTCGGCCAAGACACCGACGAAAGTAGGATACGGTTTTTCTTTGAAAACACACATTTATACAATAAACGTATAGAGGATAAATCTAGAGGTCGGTTATTAGAGTGATGTAAAGAGTAATTCTGGTCAGTCGGGACGGGAAAAAAACTATTTTGAGATATTTTTTATATTTTGTATATTTTAGTTATTGAGAACGCCGCCGTAAGTAGGATACAGTTTTTTTTAACGTCTAGTGGCCGTTGTAAAACTACTATCAATTTTTTTTTTTACCAGGGCACTGCGAAAAGCGGGAGAGTCATTCCAAATGTTTGGCTCGAGGAGCTCCGCTTTATTATCAATTTTTTTTACCGGGACGCCGCGAAAAGCGTTAGGTTTAACGTATATGGGTTGTGTCTAGAAGTCGGTTTATTAGAGTGAGGAAAATAGGAGCCCTTGTAAAACTACTATCGGTATCAAAAATGATACATTATCAATGTATTTACATTATATATACCAAGCGATCGGCTCGAGGAGCTCCGCTCCTCGGCCAGGACACCGACGAAAGTAGGATACGGTTTTTCTTTGAAAACACACATTTATTCGATGAACGTATAGAGGATAAATCTAGAGGTCGGTTTTTAGAGTGATTGCCGGTGTGAAACGCCTTTCGGGATCAAAAGTATAAACATGATAAATTTTATTTACACGGACGCCGCCGAAAGCGTTAGGTTTAACTACTCGATTTAACGTATATGGGTTGTGTCTAGAAGTCAGCTCATTAGAGTGACGAAAATAGGAGCCGTTGTAAAATTACTATCAATTTTTTTTTTACCAGGACACTGCGAAAAGCGGGAGAGTCATTCCAAATGTTTGGCTCGAGGAGCTCCGCTTTATTATCAATTTTTTTTACCGGGACGCCGCGCAAAGCGTTAGGTTTAACGTATATGGGTTGTGTCTAGAAGTCGGTTTAATAGAGTGAGGAAAATAGGAGCCCTTGTAAAACTACTATCGGTATCAAAAATGATACATTATCAATGTATTTACATTATATATACCAAGCGATCGGCTCGAGGAGCTCCGCTCCTCGGCCAGGACACCGACGAAAGTAGGATACGGTTTTTCTTTGAAAACACACATTTATACGATGAACGTATAGAGGATAAATCTAGAGGTCGGTTTTTAGAGTGATGGCCGGTGTGAAACGCCTTTCGGGATCAAAAGTATAAACATGATAAATTTTATTTACACGGACGCCGCCGAAAGCGTTAGGTTTAACTACTTGATTTAACGTATATGGGTTGTGTCTAGAAGTCAGCTCATTAGAGTGACGAAAATAGGAGCCGTTGTAAAATTACGATCAATTTTTTTTTTACCAGGACACTGCGAAAAGCGGGAGAGTCATTCCAAATGTTTGGCTCGAGGAGCTCCGCTTTATTATCAATTTTTTTTACCGGGACGCCGCGCAAAGCGTTAGGTTTAACGTATATGGGTTGTGTCTAGAAGTCGGTTTATTAGAGTGAGGAAAATAGGAGCCGTTGTAAAACTACTATCGGTATCAAAAATGATACATTATCAATGTATTTACATTATATTTACCAAGCGTTCGGCTCGAGGAGCTCCGCTCCTCGGCCAGGACACCGACGAAAGTAGGATACAGGTTAGGTGTAACGTCTCGATTTCACATATATGGGTTGTGTCTAGAAGTCGGCTCAAAAGGGTGACGAAAATAGGAGCCGTTGTAAAACTACTCTCAATTTTTTTTTTACCAGGACACTGCGAAAAGCGGGAGAGTCATTCTAAATGTTTGGCTCGAGGAGCTCCGCTTTATTATCAATTTTTTTTACCGGGACGCCGCGAAAAGCGTTAGGTTTAACGTATATGGGTTGTGTCTAGAAGTCGGTTTATTAGAGTGAGGAAAATAGGAGCCGTTGTAAAACTACTATCGGTATCAAAAATGATACATTATCAATGTATTTACATTATATATACCAAGCGTTCGGCTCGAGGAGCTCCGCTCCTCGGCCAAGATACCAACGAAAGTAGGATACGGTTTTTCTTTGAAAACACACATTTATACAACGAACGTATAGAGGATAAATCTAGAGGTCGGTTATTAGAGTGATGTAAAGAGTAATTCTGGTCAGTCGGTTCGGAAACAAAAGCTATTTAGTTATTTATTCGGCCAAGACATCGTCGAAAGTAGCATACAGGTTAGGTTTAACGTCTCGATTTCACGTATATGGGTTATGTCTAGAAGTTGATATTGAATTTTGAAAACTTACTTATAAATACTAAATACCTAAAGGTCTTACACATCATAGCCAATGTATTTCACCACTATCAAAAATGGTTTATATTCTACATGGGTGGATAATTGTTATGAAAATTTCTACGACTAAACTTTAAGACACTAATACTGCAATAAGTTAGTGAACACAATTCCTGCAAAAAATTTTGTTTAAACATTATTATAGTTGAAAAAGATCAACTTTATATTTTTATGATAATAAAATAAAATGCAAAGAAATGTTCAAATAGAAAGTGTAAATAAAACAGTGTTTTTAAAATGATGAATGTGCCTAAATTAATAAAATTCTTTGTAAAGCTCAGTTGATGTAATGAACATTATCTTTACTCACCGTAAGAAAATTTGAGTGCTCCACAATAAACATGAATAAATAAATTTGTATAAATTGACTGTAATTACAGTACCAAACAGTAAATGCAAACAGATTTGATTAGATTTATTCATGTGAGTTGGATAAGGGCAATGGAAGTAACTATCAAATTAATTATTATTATATTATTTTTATATAAAATCAATCAAAGAGATTCAAGTTGAATCAAAATTATGAACTAACATGTTAACCATTTTTTGAACAGCTACTTAGGTCTGGTCAAAATATATTCTACCCAATTTTGCTAAGAGAAAATCATTTTTATTGTAAATGTATATTACCATAGACAAAAGCCGATAAGGTACGGGTCAGTTGAGTATTTACTATAGCATTTTCACATAATAGTTCTAACTACAATTTACAATTAGTGTTTTCTATAGAATCATAATGCAGGGCTCTGAAGTTATGCACTTAAAAATTCCAAAATATACGCTATAAATGGCACGAAAAAATGAAAAATAAGAATTTAACTTGAAAAAATTTAACAAAATCTAAAAAAAAAAAATATACACTAAAAATCTCTTAATATTTTGTATTTAACATAATAATTATATGTAGTCGAGTAATGAATAATAATTGTTATGAAAATTTCTACAAATAAACCAAGCTTACTTAAAAAAAACTTTAAGACACTAATAATGCAATAAGTTAGTGAACTATTGTTTAAACATTATTATAGTTGAAAAAAATATCAACTTTATATATTTTGATAATAAAATAAAATGAAACAAAAGGTTCATACAGAAAGTGTTAATAAAACAGTGTTTTAAAAATGAAGGTGAACATGTAATGAACATTTTTTTTACTAATAAATTACTATAGATTGAATCAAAATTATGAACTAACATTTCATACATTTTTTGAATAGCTACATAAGTCTGGTCAAAATATATGATACCCATTTTCCCAAGAGAAAATCATTTTTATTGTAAATGTATATATGTATTGAGTATTAAGGCACGGGTCAATTGAGTATTTACTATAGCATTTTCACATAATAGTTCTAACTACAATCTACAATCTGAAAAATGCATTCGGATATACCATAAAATAAAAAAAAAAAAAAACATTTTGTATAAATAATTCAACAATATAGGTATACCGTATACTTTTTTTGTGTTGAATAAGACACGACGTATGACATGTTATTAGTGAGTATTAAAAAAATAATAATACTATCGAAAAACATATTATGTGTATGAACATTTTTGGTGACACAAACTGAGGGCAAATTATATTAATGAGATAAAGTATCCAATGTAATGGTAAGTAGATTCTTTAATGGTAAGTAGTTTATAATTCTATGGTACCTAAAAGTATTCTATTTAATAAAACAGTGTAAATATTCAATTTTACATAATATAATAGGTACAGCAGAAACGTTTTTCTTAAAAACTTTTTATCCATTGAAAAAAATAAAAACTATTTTGTATAACATATATATAATACTTTTACTTTGTGTCGAATCAGACATGTTATTAGTGAGTAAGTATTCATCAAAAATAATAATACTATCAAAAAACACAAACCGAGAGGAAATTGTTTTATATTAATTATTATTTTATATTAAGAGATAAAAGTATACAATTTAATAGTAAGTAGGTATTGTTTATGACACCCAAAATTGCAAATGTATTTCACATTTTCAACTTATCATCAAATAACCAAATTAAAATGTTTTTTAATATATGACTGGTATTTAAGAAATAATATAATGGCGTTGGACTATTTGTAAATTTATTTCACCACAATCAAAATCAGTGGTTAGTTCAGCTAAAATAATATAATTATTTATTATAACGCTTTGATTCGTAGTAGACGGTTATAGTAGGTATATTTTTTAAATTATCACTTACCATTGTAAAAGTATTTTGATTAGTTTAAAATCGACAAACACGGATAATTAACTATTTGCATATTTACTACCTTGATAATATGTAAGAGTGTATTTTAAGAGAAATTCAACAGTCATAATTCATGCAATTACAATTTTATCCTAGAATTAGGTAATGTTACATACATTTTGTGTTTTGATATAATCTGTACCACCCGAATTATAGGTACCTACGGAGTCGAATTAGAGTATTTTCTATTTAATAAAAACAGTATAAATATTCAATTTCCTTTAGTTACTCATACACAGTGTGTTTGTAGCATATAATAGGTCCAGCAGTAATGTCCGATGTGTAGGTACCCGATATCATTGGTCAAATCTTCACGCCAAAAGACAAAAGCCGACCTTTAAATTATTATTTTGAACTAAATGGTTTATATACAGAAGAAAATAATTAAGACGATAAATGATTTAATATATAAATTATATAAAAGAAATAGAAAGAGTCAAATAATAATATGTTTTCATAATATTTAGTATTTCCTGGATCATCTCTAACACAAACTGTAAATAATCGATAATTGAACAAATAAATTGAATACAGTGTTTTAAAAGTCGGCGTTAATAATACACAGATAGGAACTACCTACCGAACACGAATATTAACAGAACCTAGAAAGTATTTGTATTTATTTTTTGCAATAGCCTAACACTCTCATGACCAATTCTGTCATTAGTAACAAAGTAACTTATTCAATACTTACTTAGTAAATCATTCATTATGAGTAATAATAACCGGTGGACAGCAAGAAACTACAAAACGATCAATATATATATATGACATGGTATAACGAACAAAAAACTAAAAAAAAAAAATATATTACGCGTAAATTAGCGTAAAACGTATAATAAAACACGAATACACGATAAAAACTCGAGTAGTAGAGTGAATTATTAGTTTTTAATATATAATATACGACAAAAGTAATACGAATATACGATATTAAATAATTAAAATATTATTTACTATTATTTCTCGAGTACTCTAGAGGTACAAAAAATCACAAAACACTTATATGAGTACACTTTGTATAAAAGATACACGGTCAAACCTAATGCGTTTAAATCATATAATATAACTATATAGGATTACAAACTAAATAGTAGTCAATCAGTAGTAAAAACGTTGCAATTTAAAACATTTTTATTAAGAAAACATAGCAAAAACGTACAAAACACGATAAAACTCGAGTAGTACTCATATAATATAACAAAATAAATAATAACAAAAAACTACAAAAACGCGTAAATTTTTTTCGCGTAAATTTGCGTAAACATATAATAAAACACGAATACACGATAAAAACTCGAGTAGTAGAGTGAATTATTAGTTTTTAATATATAATTATTACGACAAAAGTAATATAAGACAAAAGCAACGTTATCACGATACACGGGGCCGCGTTATCAACAGACGACATAGAGTAGTGCGAATTGGCGGGAAACGATCACGGAGCACGTTTCTTTTTCAAAAGGAAAAATGAAAAATCGACCTTTTTTGGGCGCGCGAACGTGTAAAACGACGTCCGGAGACGGAGAGAGAATATTTTAAAAGAGAACGGAATTTTATAGTATGAGAAAAAGTAAAAAACGGCGTTTAAAAAATAGTGTACTTTTTTGAGGTTATGTTTACCTTCCGATTTTATATTATAAGACTAGCTGCCGGTGAAACGCCTTTCGGGATCAAAAGTATAAACATAGCTCTAGCTGCCGGTGAAATACAGATGAATTATCTTTTGATTGTGAAGTATTTAAATGCGAGATTCGTTAAAAAACCAAGTTTCTATGGAGAAATTAAAAAAAAAATTCCATACGATAATGTAAGAAAAACACTTGGTTTATGAGTTACTGGTGGTGGCAGATAGACTGAGGTGCTATAATGTAATCAATTTTATATTGATAATACCGTATCGGATTCGTGGGAGATGCCGCCTATGGCTAGCAGACACTCATCACTCTAATAATTTAAAAGTTTGAAATTTGTGTACGTTAGAAAATGCAATATTTTATGTAGATGTTAATAATAAGTTCTTTTAAATATGACTAAATCTCATCACCTGGGCTAATATTCGTTTGCCATAAAAAATGTATTTACCAAAATATGCAAAAATATGCATTTAATGTTTATAAGATACACACAAAAATACAATTACAAAAAAAAAATTTATTTATTGAACTCAGTGATTTATAACTGTGAATAATAAATTAAATAATGAATAATATAATTGAGTTTAAAAATAAGAAACTATTTATTTAGCTGCCGGTGAAACGCCTTTCGGGATCAAAAGTATAAACATGATAAATTTTATTTACACGGACACCGCCGGAAGCGTTAGGTTTAACGTATATGAGTTGTGTCTAGAAGTCGGTTTATTAGAGTGAGGAAAATAGGAGCCGTTGTAAAACTACTATCGGTATCAAAAATGATACATTATCAATGTATTTACATTATATATATCAAGCGTTCGGCTCGAGGAGCTCCGCTCCTCGGCCAGGACACCGACGAAAGTAGGATACAGTTTTTCTTTGAAAACACACATTTATACAATGAACGTATAGAGGATAAATCTAGAGGTCGGTTATTAGAGTGATGTAAAGAGTAAATCTGGTCAGTCGGGACGGAAAAAAAACTATTTTGAGATATTTTTTATCTTTTTTATATTTTAGTTATTGAGAACGCCGCCGTAAGTAGGATACAGTTTTTTTAACGTCTAGATGGCCGGTGTGAAACGCCTTTCGGGATCAAAAGTATAAACATGATAAATTTTATTTACACGGACACCGCCGAAAGCGTTAGGTTTAACTACTCGATTTAACGTATATGGGTTGTGTCTAGAAGTCGACTCATTAGAGTGACGAAAATAGGAGCCGTTGTAAACTACTATCAATTTTTTTTTTACCAGGACACTGCGAAAAGCGGGAGAGTCATTCCAAATGTTTGGCTCGAGGAGCTCCGCTTTATTATCAATTTTTTTTACCGGGACGCCGCGAAAAGCGTTAGGTTTAACGTATATGGGTTGTGTCTAGAAGTCGGCTCATTAGAGTGACGAAAATAGGAGCCGTTGTAAAACTACTATCGGTATCAAAAATGATACATTATCAATGTATTTACATTATATATACCAAGCGTTCGGCTCGAGGAGCTCCGCTCCTCGGCCAGGACACCGACGAAAGTAGGATACGGTTTTTCTTTGAAAACACACATTTATACAATGAACGTATAGAGGATAAATCTAGAGGTCGGTTATTAGAGTGATGTAAAGAGTAATTCTGGTCAGTCGGGACGGAAAAAAAACTATTTTGAGATATTTTTTATCTTTTTTATATTTTAGTTATTGAGAACGCCGCCGTAAGTAGGATACAGTTTTTTTAACGTCTAGATGGCCGGTGTGAAACGCCTTTCGGGATCAAAAGTATAAACATGATAAATTTTATTTACACGGACACCGCCGAAAGCGTTAGGTTTAACTACTCGATTTAACGTATATGGGTTGTGTCTAGAAGTCGACTCATTAGAGTGACGAAAATAGGAGCCGTTGTAAACTACTATCAATTTTTTTTTTACCAGGACACTGCGAAAAGCGGGAGAGTCATTCCAAATGTTTGGCTCGAGGAGCTCCGCTTTATTATCAATTTTTTTTACCGGGACGCCGCGAAAAGCGTTAGGTTTAACGTATATGGGTTGTGTCTAGAAGTCGGCTCATTAGAGTGACGAAAATAGGAGCCGTTGTAAAACTACTATCGGTATCAAAAATGATACATTATCAATGTATTTACATTATATATACCAAGCGTTCGGCTCGAGGAGCTCCGCTCCTCGGCCAGGACACCGACGAAAGTAGGATACGGTTTTTCTTTGAAAACACACATTTATACAATGAACGTATAGAGGATAAATCTAGAGGTCGGTTATTAGAGTGATGTAAAGGATAATTCTGGTCAGTGGGGACGGAAAAAAAAATATTTTGAGATATTTTTTATCTTTTTTATATTTTAGTTATTGAGAACGCCGCCGTAAGTAGGTTAGGTTAGGTTAAACAATTTTGTTTAAACATTATTATAGTTGAAAAAGATCAACTTTATATTTTTATGATAATAATAATAAAATAAAATGCAAAGAAATGTTCAAATAGAAAGTGTAAATAAAACAGTGTTTTAAAAATGATGAATGTGCCTAAATTAATAAAATTCTTTGTAAAGCTCAGTTGATGTAATGAACATTATTTTTACTCACCGTAAGAAAATTTGAGTGCTCCACAATAAACATAAATAAATAAATTTGTATAAATTGACTGTAATTACAGTACCAAACAGTAAATGCAAACAGATTTGATTAGATTTATTCATGTGAGTTGGATAAGGGCAATGGAAGTAACTATCAACTTAATTATTATTATATATTATTTTTATATAAAATCAAGCAAAGAGATGCAAGTTGAATCAAAATTATGAACTAACATGTTAACCATTTTTTGAACAGCTACTTAGGTCTGGTCAAAATATATTATACCCAATTTTGCTAAGAGAAAATCATTTTTATTGTAAATGTATATTACCATAGACAAAAGCCGATAAGGTACGGGTCAATTGAGTATTTACTATAGCATTTTCACATAATAGTTCTAACTACAATTTACAATTAGTGTTTTCTAAAGAATCATAATTCAGGGCTCTGAAGTTATGCACTTAAAAATTCCAAAATATGCGCTATAAATGGCACGAAAAAATGAAAAATAAGTATTTAACTTGAAAAAATTTAACAAAATCTAAAAAAAAAAAATATGCACTAAAAATCTCTTAATATTTTGTATTTAACATAATAATTGTATGTAGTCGAGTAATGAATAATAATTGTTATGAAAATTTCTACAACTAAACCAAGCTTACCTAAAAAAAACTTTAAGACACTAATAATGCAATAAGTTAGTGAACTATTGTTTAAACATTATTATAGTTGAAAAAATATCAACTTTATATATTTTGATAATAAAATAAAATGAAACAAAAGGTTCATACAGAAAGTGTTAATAAAACAGTGTTTTAAAAATGAAGGTGAACATATAATGAACATTTTTTTTACTAATAAATTACTATAGATTGAATCAAAATTATGAACTAACATTTCATACATTTTTTGAATAGCTACATAAGTCTGTTCAAAATACATGATACCCATTTTCCCAAGAGAAAATCATTTTTATTGTAAATGTATATATTACATAGACAAAAGCCAATAAGGCACGGGTCAATTGAGTATTTACCATAGCATTTTCACATAATAGTTCTAACTACAATTTACAATTGAAAATAGCAATCAGTATTTATTAAAAGGTTTATACAAAAAGAAAAAAGTATACATTTACATATACGGTTTTTTTTATAACAATAACCCTAACATTGTTAGTATTGTGGAAATTAGTTTTTTTAGAAGTGGAAAGCTCTTATTGTGACTACTCGATAACGTATTGTAGTTGAATACAGCAGTAGTAATAAGTACAATCAGATTCTGAAGAAAAACTATGTATGTACAATTAATATAATTTTTTAACGTTTTGTGGGTATAATTTTTGTAAGGCGACCATAGTATTAATGAGTTGAAATCACAACAAACAGGTACCTATAATAATGAAACGCTTTAAGTTAAACGAAGGGAAAAAAAGGTATTTAAATATCATAGATGTGATAGAGTCATTGTGTGTGGAAATGTGAAATAAAAAAATTCTGTATGTTATTGCATCATAACTACTGCTATTATTAAAACAATAATTATAATATGTTCGACATTAGTTACGAATTCGCATGAAAGCGAATTCGCATCCAGAGAGAACCACGTGGAGGTTGTCGAACCTTCTCTCCGCCCCCCTTCCAATATACGGAAGTAGATGCTACCATATGTGTCCATTTAGCCCTTCTCCAATCAGTAATATTCCATGAGACAATCAAAATAATATGTATGTATGTATGTATGTAAGTATAGAGATAATCTAGTGGCCGGTGTAAAACTATTATCGTTTAGATAATAAGAAACGGTTAAGATAATAAAAAAATAATTGTGTGTATTAGTTTTATAAGGGGACCGTAGTATTTATTAAAGAGTTAAAATCACATTAAACTGGTACGTATAATAATGAATCGCTTTAAGATAAACGAATGGAAAAAAAGGTATTTAAATTTAAAATATTATAAATGTGATACAGTCATTGTGTGTGGAAATGTAAAATAAAAATTTCATTGGACGTATAGTGGCTAAGTCTAGAGGTCGGTATTATGAAAGACGTATAGAGCTCTCGATGTATAATATTAGATAAATTTCACAGCCAATGTATTTCACCAAAGTCAAAATTGGTTGATATCATCTACATGGGTAGATAATTGTTATGAAAATGTATTTTTTTTAAAGCTACCTTTTTTTTTCTTTTTTTTAGCGTTAATAACATATATTATGGGTATTATTATATTTTAGGTATTTTTTTATAATCATTTGACAAAAGTATTATATACATATATATTTTATGAAAGCAACACCAGGGACATTTTAATCAGGTAGAATTGTATTTCAGACTATTTTGTAGAGCGGACTAACACCGTGGGTCCCGTCTTTCCATCAAGGAAGACTAACACCGTGGGTCCCGTCTTTCCATCAAGGAAGACTAACGCCGTGCGCCCCGCTGACATTGGTCAGCTAGCTAAATGGGTCCCGTCTTTCGACTAACGCCATAACACATCGGGTCCCGTCAACGCGTCTACGCCATAGACTGATTTAAAAGAAAGGGCTAAATTCACATATCATACCACCAGGAAGCCTAAAGCACTTCTCGGTATACGACGTTCTTGGTGACGAACCTGCCTTTGTCGTCTGCACACAGGCCAACTTTGATGGAACCCGAGTTTCTGACTCGTGAAAAAGCCACGTACAGCTGACCGTGTGTGAATACCGGACACGGTAGCAACAAACCGACTCGATCAAACGTTTGGCCCTGGGACTTGTTGATCGTCATGGCGAACGATAACCGCACGGGAAATTGAACGCGCCGCATGACAAAAGGTAGATCGTCTTCCCCGCTGGACGTGAGCGGTATGGCCGGAACGATTACCTCGTCTTGCGCATCGCCTGTACCAGACAACAACCTCGCTTTGAAGTTGTGTCGCCGCAACTGGGTGACCACCAACCTCGTACCGTTACAGAGTCGCCTCTTGGGATCGAGGTTCCGGAGCAACATTACGACGGCGCCGACTTTTAAGACCAACTTGTACGGTGGAAGACCGTCCGGTTCCAGACTGTTGAGAAACTCTGTCGGATAATTGGCCACTTCGTCAGGATCGTCGACCACCACGGTATCAATGGCGGTGTAGACCCTGGCGTCACCTACGACCCGCGCGTTCAGCACGTCGCGATTGACCTGTCTGCAATGTTCGTTCCTAGGACAAAGAATGATTCTCCGAGCAAAGTCGTCGACGTTAGCCAACGACATTCGCCGCGGATAAACGAAATTCACCAGATCCGGTACGTTACAAACCATTTCCGGAGGAATGGATACGGTGTCCGGAACACCGTCGACCTGTGGCAGTTCGCCGTTACCGAGTTTGAGTAGCCAGGCGGCAAAGTCAGCGTCGCCGTCGGCCCGCATGTTTCGCGTGAGACTGAATCGCTCCATAAGCCGCCATGTATGGGTGTACTTGATCGACGATCTGACAACGTCGCTCCTCGTTCCTCGGCGGACGACCGGCAATATCTGCCGGAAATCACCTGCGAACAAAAAGGGTTTACCGCCGAACGGTAAGTCCGATCCCATAATGTCTCGTAGCAACCGATCGACTACGGAGAGTTGCATTCCCGGCGACATTGGCGCTTCGTCCCAGACTATGAGTGCCGCGTCCCGTATTCTCTGCGCGCGGTTAGACTGCATGGTGATGGACGACGCCGAATCGTCGGTCAGCGTCCCGAACGGCAATCCGAAAGTCGAGTGCACCGTCATTCCGCCGTCCATGAGCATCGCCGCGATTCCTGTAAAAGCCACGGACAACACCGACATACCTCTGTTGCGAAGAGACCATATCAGGCAACCATACAGCGTCGTTTTTCCCGTACCGCCCGGTCCGTCGACGTAGAACAGTTTCGGGACGTTCCGGCGGTCGTCGACGGCCGACATTACACGATCGAACGCCGTTCGCTGTTCTCCGTTGAGCGAGTCCAACTGTCGAACCCAACGTACTGCAGCATCCACACCGTCGAACACGCCATGGTCCGGTTCGGTTTCGAGCAGCGTGACATCCGGCAGCGGCAGGCCGAAATCGGTTAACGTTTTTCCGCGAGCCTGTAATAGATCTCCGATGGCGTCCAGACACGCCGCCCGGGCGCGATCAGCGTCTCGGAAACGTTCAACGAAATCTTTCATCAGGTTCGCCTCGTTCGTTTCGTACAACGTTAGCGGATCTGCGGGCTGACAAAAAGACAATATCGTTACGAAAAGATATCGTACCTGTCGCGGCGTGTCCTGCGTAGCCGATTCGGCCAGGCAATCGAGCCACACTCGGTCGTTTTCCAGGAGTCCGAGCGCAACGGCCGCGGCCGCGTAACTCTGATGCACGACACCGTCGACCGTTCTTACGTCACGGAAGGACTGTGGGCCTTTCCGGTGCAAAAGGAGCAGCCGCAGGTGAAATCGATCGCGGTCCAAAGGGTTGACGACATACATCCGAGACAACGTATCGTTGGCGAGAATCCTCTGTCGCGGTCTCCACTGTCTTGCCTGCGCGTTCCAAGTGTAGTGCGTGGGTATTTCGTGGTACAGGTACTGTCGGGCGTTCTCGTCTACTCGGTTCAGCTCGAAGAAACCGGTGAGTTTAGTGCGACCGAGAGCTGCGTTCCGCACACGCTCTTCCAACTGGCCCGGTGCAAAGTACACGTCGTGACGACCTTCCAGATGAACCGGAAGTCTAATGACCGTGTGACTCCGTTTGTGCATTTCGTACGAAAACAGCCGCCAAACTCCTTCCGGCGGACTGACGTAACGCGAATTCAGGAAACTGATAATAATAGTAATAGATTTACAAAAGCGTATGTAATTTGTAATTATTATTAATATAGTATTATAAATACCCTTGTATTTCGTTCGCGTCCCACACCGCCAATGTGGCCGCGTCGTGGCCTTTGTACACGTACTTGTACAAATACATTACGCTCTTCACCGTAGAGCACACCTCGACGTTAATGTGCGCGTCGTATTTGGCCAACAGGTACGGATTGTGCGGCACGACAAACTCGTTACCGACTTCGTGATTTCTGACGTTCACCGTGCGACCGTTGTCGGGTCTCAGGTACGTGGGATAACCGCCATCCGATCTGAACAGAGTCTCTTCGCTGTACTCTTTCGGAAACTTCTTGGAACAACTGCCGTCCACCATACACGGGCTGTTCGGGTTCAATGGTCCGCACGGGCCGTGAATCATGTGTGACGATACGGCCGTGTGTAACCGCCTCTCGGTTGCAGGATCTGGTAAATAGGCACGAACAACGTTGTCGATGTCGTCCGCAGTTTGAAACTTACAGTCTTCCCGTAAGACGACCACTATGTGTGCGTGCGGCAGACCGCGTTTCTGAAACTCAACGGTATAAACATACGCAAAAACGCAAAATAATACAAAACATACGCAAAACATACATACCTATCTCTCCGTATGGGAAAAACAGCGGGTACAACATTGGGTCCGCGTGGCACGATCCGGACGGTATGTTTTGCCTTTGATAACCCGGTCGATTCGGATTCGTGTCGTAGATAACCAGATCGACGTTTCTTGGCGGTCGACCGTCATCACCGACAAACACCACTGCTACTTCGTTTGCTGCCGGCGCGTTATACCTACGCCGGTCTCTGCTTGGATCGCTGACGAAATGCATGGCCACTCTTCTTGGTTCCCTCTCAGGGTCGGCTGCGGCGGATTCTCGTTCCGCCGTCCACACCTGACGCATGTTACTACAACGTAATAACAACAATGCACTCATGTTATATATTTTGTTTAATATTTAATATTTATTGTATATAAAATTACCGAAAAGCCTGTGCGTAAGGATTGATTTCACGTAACATGGCGTCCAGTGAAGCCATCAAGTTTTCCGACACTCTGTGCTGATTCGTCTGTTGTTCCATTCGAATACGGTTCGCTGTCTCCGATTCGACGAAATACAATTCACAGTATTTCGGCTGCCTGTCATCGTTTCCGACAACATCGTTGGTGATCCTGTGATACACCTGTCCGTGTACGGAGAACACCCTTGGACCCGCGCCGGTCAACCGTCGTTGGTTTAGATCGGTGGAAAACGCAGCGAACGCCAGAGAATTGTTGTAACGACGGAATTCGTTCCGGAAATTCCTGCCATCCTGTGAATCATCTATCAACAAACCCATTAATAACTCTGGTGCAGGTTGCAAAACGCGATTACCGGTAACGGTCATTAAACCGTTATTACAACACGTAGCGAAGTGTCTGTCTGTAGCGGTGGTGCGCTCACACATGAAGTGACGCGCGCTGCAGTGCGAGCATACATGATCCAACGCGCCTACGTCGTATCGTCGTGGTAACTCGTGTTGCACACCTGCTGGTCGATCTACAATCAACACCTCACGTGCTGCAGGCCGACCGTCAATATCAAACTATAATTTAATTTAATTACAAATCATATTTAAATAAGCTTTTTTTTTTATTTTTCATGTGTTTTAGTTTTCACGTCAACTGACCTCATCGTCCACTTCTGACAATACTTCTATCATGTCCCCATCTATTTCACCCTAAACAATAAATAGAAATCATGATTTCTATAGTTGTATATTTTACATCCAGATCCAGATTCTGTATCATATTGTATCTGAAAACCTGTATGAAAATTGTAAAACCAATATAGATGGTAGCCTTATACCCTTTAGTGTTAGAAAAATAGCGTATAATGTTATTTTTATTTATTATTGTTAGGTGTAACAATTAGGTACCTATGCAATCGGTGTTTGGGACAGAATTCATGTACCTACATAAAGTATAGGAAACAAATTTGGGGAAAAAATTTTTTCTACATGTATGTACAGTGAAATAAAAATACAGTGTTAAAATGTTTACTTGTTTTTTGTCTATATGGACATCAAAAAATGTGAACAATTTGATAATGTAAAAAGACTTAATAATACTTTATTACATTTTATGCTTTATAAGCGGCATGATAGAAAACACTTAGTTTGTTTCAAATTTTAAATAGGTACCTTGTAACATTCGAAATTGCAAGTATATAATAATATATAAAGGTACCTAGATAGTAAAACATAGGCAAGTAATGAATTATCGGAAAAGAACATAAATCTATAATTGCTAAGCAATTAAAAAGAGAGTAATTATGTAAACAACATAAATACACAGATAAAACCCAACAGTGTCTGGAACTAAAATTAGGAAAAAAAATTTGAAATTGTAATTTTAAAATACAATGAAGTACCAATACGATATAACGTCATTTTTGAAATACCTATTGAGTTAAAATGAAAATAAGAGTATCTATATGTAATAATAAAACAATGTAAATATTGAATTTTACATCAGTTACCTTAACACAGTGTGTATATATTTTAAGTTCAGCAAAATGTTTAGGTATAATTTTTTTCAATGTACTTCAATTTTAATAATTCAATTTTAAATAATTTGAGAATATTGTGTTAATACATTAAAATTGGTAAAAAATAATTGTAGGATGAAACTACAAAATGATCAAATACACATAGGTACATATTTTATATTGAGTACTCTAGAAATTAAAATTAAAAAAACTGACATTTGTAAAGCGTACTTGTATAAAAAAAAATATTTTTACACCGTTAAACATAACGTGTTCAGACAATATAAATACACAGATAAACCCAACAGTGTCTGGAACATTGTAAAAAAAAAAAATTGTATGTTTGTGTTTAGATTTGTCATTTTAAAATACAATGAAGTACCAATACAATCGGTAAAATATGCAATAGGTACTTATACTTTAGTACTTGACGTTCTTTTTGTTCTGTATACCAAGTGGCACAAAAAAAAAAAAATTCAAATATATATACTTAGTTTGTTTCAAAATTTAAATACCCTGTGACATTTGAAATTGGATTAAAAACCTAACAATACATACAGTGCTATCATTATGCATGATATATATTATGTATTGTGTAATCAATATTTATCATAATAATATGGTTTGCATTCAAAAAAAAAAATATAATATATATATAAAGAGTATACAAAAAACCTGTAATTTTGTGATTTAATTAAACACATTTATTTATAAGTACTTCTTAGACACAAAATTTAAAAATGCTATTTAATATTTTTGTTATTATCAATAAAATATACACTGAGATATAGATAAAGTATAGATTTGGTTATTTTGTTTTAATAAATGCTGTTTTAATTAATACTGTAAGCCTGGTTTATTGTGTACATTTTACATAAAAATCACAGTAAAACGGTTAATATAATCGATGAAGTGTGAATAAAAGATACAACTTTAAGTCTGATCCATAATGATCTAAATTGGAGTGTTGAATATGAATGCAAAAGCATATCACATTAGTAAACAAATTAAATTTTATGAATTTTATGAAAATGAATAAAACCGTGTTATTTTTTACTATAATATATAATATATAATATATATATATATAATATATATATATATATATATATATATTATATATATATATATATATATATACACCTAGATAGTATAACATAGGCAAGTAATGAATTATCTCAATTGCTAAGCAATTAAAAAAGAGAGTAATTGTGTAAACAATATAAATACACAGATAAAACCAATAGTGTATGAAACACTGTAAAAAAAAAAGAAATGTATGTTTGTGTTTAGATTTGAAATTTTAAAATATAATGTAGTACCAATACAATCGATTGAATATGAAATAGGTACTTATACTCAAGTACTTGACATTTTAATTTTTCTGTATGCCAAGCGGCACGATAAAAAAAAATTCAAATATATATACTTAGTTTGTTTCAAAATTTAAATACCCTGTGACATTTGAAATTGGATTAAAAACCTAACAATACCTACAGTGCTATCCCTATGCATGATATATATGTATTGTGTAATCAATATTATCACAATGTGGTGTGCATTCTAAAAAAATGAAATATATATATAAATATGAACCTAAACATTTGTAATAATAATAAAACTTTATAAAACCGTGACTGAATTGACAACATGCTGGAGATAAATATTTTGTACCATAAATTACCTGGGGTGGGACATCTGCCAATCGAACGTCTACGACCTCGATGTCATCGTCGTTGACATCTGCCACCTCCTCAGCAACAACTCGAGGCTCCTCAGTTGGCATTACCAAGTCCTCAAATCCTATTTCGACGACTTCCATTTCCACATCGTCCACATTCACTTCTTCTTCAATGACCTACGGAAGTTCAACGACTATGTCGTTCTCGTGGGCATCAATAGCTGGCTGAAAATTGAATTAAAATAAAGATTTAATTACCGACGGCTTGGAAAGATTGTATATTATAAACAAACGAAATAATGCACATAAAAGTATGACATTAATCGATAGAAATATTTACAGTGAAAATATTGCAGAAAACAATAATAAGAAAAAATGTACACAATGTAATGAATTAAATTTGTGAATTTACAATTCCTATCGTCGGGACCGCATGACGACTTAAACGATGCCTGTTGGCCGTAACTGAAAAATCGGCATCCGCGAAATGTCGAGAGCATAATACGAGGTGGGTTCGTACGGATTCACGGAGAACGCATATCTCTCCACGTACCTCAGCCAAAGTTCATGACGCTCGGGGTTCGCACGTGGGAAATCTGAAAAATACCGAATCAAACGAAATGTACAAAAAAGAGTTTTGATCGCGCGATTACTGTTGACATACCCGGTGTGCCGAGTATCCACCGTCGACCCGTCTACAAATCACACAAAGTTTAGGCATTATTTTACAGAAAATCAAAAAATAAAAACGCAAGAAAGCGATCAGTACCGAAGCGATCTGACCATTAACCTACAAGACCCGTATCTACGAAATTACGTGTAAAAACAGCAGATAAATAAATCACCGTCTGAAGTTCTGAACTTTGAGCTATAGAGCTCAGCGCGTTAAACAGAAATAATAGGCACGTCTTGCTATTTAAAATCAACAGTGCAGACACGTATATGGTAGGATCGGACGTACACGTTTTTAACTTTTAATTTCAATTTACATTATAAATTTGAATTACTTCATAGTTGAGTAAGATAAATTATTAAATTTCATTATACTTTACGCGTTTCATTGTTTTTTATACTCGGGCTCTGACGACGATATAATTCATTATTTTCAAAGTGAATAACAATATTGTGTGGCAACACTGGCGACCAGACATTTAGACCAAAGAAACATCTTCTAACGAATAAAATTCAATTTTTTTTTGGTTATAAGTGTTCATAAGCGCGTGACCGCCCGTGTGCGTGAGTATAATTTTAATTTTTGTAATTATATAAGATTTTTACCATTCATTTTGCACGTAATTCATTTATATTTTTTGTTTTCTTTCAGAAAATGAACTATACGTTTAGCAATTGCAAAATAATAATTTGTATGGGGGTGGACACACCCCCATAAAAAGTCGTCAAGACGGCGGCAGAAAAGTAAGTAAATCGACTGCATTTTTGTATCCACACGATATTACACAACTGCGTATAAGGTGTATCTAATCTTTTGTGAATTCACTTTTTCCAGAATGTTTCAATTGCAGTAAGTGGGGGCACGTAGCCCGCCACTGCCCCGTTAAGTTTCAATGTTTTTTCATCATTAAGCATTATTATTATTTTTAAAACATACTTTTATTTAATCCAACCAGAAATAAAACGTAAAAGTCCGGCGCCACCACCACCAACCACCACCACCACCACCACCAACTCCACCAGGCGATAAAAATGAGGAATGCTAAAAGCCTATGTACAAAATGT